>MU158967.1:242218-381325 GCA_015888305.1 Antheraea pernyi
AGGCTGCGCCCGGGCGGCCATACGCGGCGGAGCTGGCTCAGATGTTACGAACACCTGTGCCGCTGGTTGTTGCGCGCGAGGCGGGAACCTTTGCACGGGTTCGACCGTCCGGGGTTTTTTCGGGTCTGGCGACCGGGCTTCGGGAGACTGTTGCATTTGGGCGATCGCGTCGGCTATCGCGTCGAACCCAGCGTCGGGATCGCTGCGCTTCCGGCGCAGCGCTCGACCGAGCGGGCTAGCCTGTTTTTCCGGAATCAGTGGGACAGTTAGTTTTCCTGTTGCTGTGGTTACGAGTGACGCTGCGTCCACAATTGCGGGTGGATCTCCGCTAATTTGGGCCTCTTGGAGTCGCAAATACAGCGCCATCCAGCGAGTCATCCCCGCGGTCAGGACCCCAGCTGAAATGAGCTGGGCGAGAGTGGATAAATCACTCTCGTACGCCTCTGTCTGCGGGGACGGCTCTCCGGGCGGCCTGTGCAGCGCCTCATCGAGGTCCAATAGGATCGATAGCGGTGTTGTCGATCTCGTTAGCGAGCACGGTGGCGTTGCAACGGCTGTATAGTGTTCAGAGTTAGTAGCGGTGTTCATCGTGTGTGAGTCGTCAGATTCTGTAGGCCAGCTTGTGGTTCTACGTCTTGGTGATGGTGGTAGTGACGTAGTGGCGTCTGGTTGGCCCCGAAAGGGGCCTTTTTCTTCTTCTTCCATTCCGTAGTCGATCCGGAAGAGGCGGTGTTATGTAGCACAACGTCGCGCAGGGAAAGCGAGATTGTACATAGAACTCGCAGAACATCCAAAAATCAACCTCGCACGCGTGACGATGGAGCGAGTCCTAATATATTGTGATCGGTATGGAGATTTTATCAGGAGAGATGAAAGTCATGTAACCAGAAAAGTGTCAAGTTTGAAATTGAAAATTTTTATCCGATAGGAAATATATATAAGAGTTGTTGAGTTATGTATGCTTGGTACACATATATGTTTCAACAACTCATATATGTATGAATAGTTAGCTTAGCTTAGGTTAGCTTACATAGGTCGCGAATTGCATGTATCAAACAACAGCCAAAGCCGAGGTGTGCCGCGCACCCTTGAGCTAGTTGTCAAAATAAAATCGGCTGAGTGCCTTAAGCGATCGCCTTAGTAGTCCGGTGAAGCTGTTAAGGCCTTGCTTGGTCAATAGCGTAGTCAGTACGAAGAAAAAAAAATTGAAATTGATCGGATATAGGAGTAGACGTAGACCGAAGCCATGGATGGATTGTGTGAAGAATGACTTGTATGTAAAAAGTGTTAAACAGCTGACAGAGGATAGTGGAAGAGGAAAACATGTAGTGCGGATCCTACTTAAGGACCCAGGATAATAAAGGTAACAAAATAATGATGACCCACATCTTTATATTCAACTAGCCTCTGCCCGCGACTTCGTTCGCGATTTGCAGGAAGCTGTAAAGAGGAAAAAATACCCCGACTTTGAAACATTCTTCATTGGTGCCCCGCTCCTATTGGTCTTAGCGTGATAACTTTCTCGATAAATGACCTATATAACACTGAATGAATTTTTCAAATCGGGCCAGTAGTTCCCGACATTACCCCCTACAACGTCTCAAACTTTACCTCTTTATAATATTAGTATAGATTATCAATGCCCATTCTATTGATAAAATAATATTTAACACGATTTTTTAATAAACGTTTTTTAATAAACACTCTAAACAAGGCTTCTTGTGACCATATTGAATGACATAATTAAAGATCCAGTATATTTAATCACGATAACAACATTGTTTAATTCGAGTAGGATATCCTATTGTATGTTATGTTTAATATTTTAAATCTACTTTTACAGAGTGTAAAAGCAATAGCTCTGATTGAAATCCGAAATGTATAGTACTACTGGTTGTTTTAGTAATTTCTTTGCTAATCAGTTTTCTACTGCATTGTGTCAATTAATATTGAATAGTTTAAGTAAAATATTAGATGAGTCTGGCAGTTTTGTTTGTCAATTTAATTTACATTTATCGCCATAACTCATTTTAGACATCATCTAACACAACAAAACATTTACTAAAACCTGGCCAGAGAATATACTTACGATAAAAAACATCTATTCCGTGATTTTCGGGCTTTTAGCACACTAACGGACAGACAGAGAGACGTTGCCTTTTATAATATGATAAAAGGTGTAGTTTTGTTCTCTTTGCTCTCTTGTTAATTATGGCCTGAATATAACCTTATTATTGAGAAGTCAACAAGCCAGTGGATTGTTTACTTTTGAGCTTATTGTTAAATACAGATTATACTAAATAAACTTAAATGTAGTTCGAATCACCCTTGTGAGCTTCGTGCTTCTAAACAGAAATCACGATCGCTACATCTATATGTATAATTAAATACGAATATAAGTATACTTTAATATCAACAACAATAAATAATACGGATACACAACGGACATTCACAAGTGACGCAAACGTACCAATGTATAGAGACATTCAGCTTCCGTGTAGCTTTTCAAGACTTGTTGTTACCACAACTACTGTTATACTTGTAAATTAGTGTCGTGCCATTTTAACATCGACTGTTTTAGCTATAGTTTTTAATAAAAAATAAATAGTTTCTATTCCATATTCATATTACTAGTGATAGCGAGACGAATACGAGATGAGACTGAAGTTACACAGAATCAATTTGGGTTTATGCCTGGATGTGTGACAACAGATACCATTTTCGCACTTCGGCAACTGTGTGTAAAATACAGAGGTGAAAGTAAGAATTTGCATATGGTGTTTGTGGATTTGGAGAAGGGATAAGATCGAGTACCTCGAGATATACTGTAGTGGGCTCTGAAAAAGAAAATAGTGCCTAGGAAGTACCTACAGCTTATTCGTTGTATGTACAGTCAAGCCAAAACACACGTTAGATCCGAAGCTGGAGTTACCTATAATTTCAATGTGGCTGTAGGTTTGCACCAGGGTTCAGCTTTAAACCCTTATTTATTCCTTCTTGTTATGGATGCGTTAACATCAGACATAAATGAGGAGACACCCTGGTGTTTGCTGTTTGCTGATGATTTTGTTCTTGTCGGCGAAGATGCTACCGAGGTCCAGAGTAGGCTGGTAAAATAACGAGAAAAACTGGAGAACGTTGGTTTGAAAATCAGTAGACTAAAAATTAAACATTTGTTTTGTGACCTCGGTGATCCATCCAGTCTTTCCCCTATAGCTTCAAATGGTATATCCTTACCGACCTGCTTTGATTTCCAGTATCTCGGTTCTCTGATCCAAAACGACCGTTGCATAGACAAGGATGTGAGGAATAGGATAAACGCAGGGTGGATGAAATGGCGAAAGGTGTCTGGTGTAGCATGTGACCCACGAATGCCCTTGAAACTCAAGGGGAAGATGTATAAAACTATTATAAGACCAATCATGTACGCATCTGAGTGCTGGGCGACGAGAGCGACGAATGAGAGAAAACTACATGTGGCAGAATGCAAATGTTAAGGTGGATGTGTGGTGTAACTAGAATGGATAAGATTAGGAATGAATATATCAGAGGAAGTTTGAAAATAGCTAGTAGCAGTGACAGAGAAGTTTAGGGAGTAATAGGTTAGCATGGTATGGGCATGTCATGAGGAAAGATAAAGACCACGTAACTAGAAAAGCTTTGAGTATGATGGTTGTTGGATATAAGAATATAGGAAGACCGAAAAAGGTATCGATGGATTGTGTGAACAATGATATGTGTGAAAAAGGTGTGAATACTGAGATGACATCTGGTAGGTGAGAGTGAAAAAGGAAAACATATTATGCCGACCCTACTTAGGTGGGATAAGGGTAAGAAGATGACGATGATTCATATTAATAATTTATTTGCGAATTCGTAAGATTTAATTCGATTTATTTATACTAAGAATTGTCATTTTTTTTGGTATTTATATCGATAAATATGTATGTATGTGTATTCACTTAATTTCGTTTCTAGATATTATATAACAGGTAGAGGGCCTGAGAAACCATCGGCTAGACACATCATCCAAACTTTTCTCCGGTTGTAGCGGTTTCCGTTCCACTGGGATTAGAAGAGTGAGGACGAGAGAGTGCACCTGTATCTGCGCGTATGCTTGTGCACTTTAATATCTCCTGCGCATCAGACTGCTTTAGAATAAATAAAAATAGAACACTAGCAGTACACGCAGCTACGCACGCGTTTTTTTAAATTCGTATTAAAGATTTATAAAATTGTGAGATTATGTACAATTATAGAAATGCTATTTAAAAGCAACTGTAAGTACGACACGAACGCTACTTACAGTTACATATAACGTGTACATTAGATGTATATATATATATATATATATATATTAACAGCGAGCCAAATAAGGTATGTCATCAGCAACATATTTGGAACCTTAACCCACAATATAACTACCTCAGTGCTTACTTACACTGTATAAGGAACGAATGAAACAATAACTTAATATATTATTATAAAGATTTACATTACATTTAATATACATTGCCATTATAATTAAGATTTTGTGACTATACGAAAAATAAAAGTATTATGGAACTCATTACGTAATACATTTATAGTCTCAGATTTATATACGAAGACCTCTATATCATTAAAGTTATTAATAATAATAATGTCGAATTGTAAACAATAAGCTGATAATTATTTATCTACTTAAATATAAAGAATGAGTTAAAATCTTGTTAAATTTCATGCAGACAAAGTCGCGAGTAACAGCTAGTGTAAAATAGAATAACCTCAATTACTTTTTATAAGGTTCGCTATCTATTAATGAAAGTCCCGTGAAAATCGGTCTAACCGTTTTGGTGATAGCACAGCGGGCGAAGCCATGGTTAACAGCTAGTCTAGATTAAAATACATTAAATTACTTTTTATAAGGTTTGCTATCTACCAGTGGAAGTCCCATGAAAATCGATCTTACTGTTTTGGAGAAAGCACTGTGGGCGAATCCACTGTTAACAGCTAGTATAAACTAAAATTGCCTAAATTACTTTTTGTAAAGTCAGCTATCTGCCAGTGAAAGTCTTGTGAATATCGATCTAACCGTTTAGGAGTTAGCATTGCGGACAAAGCCGCGGTTAATAGCTAGTCTAATTTAGAGTAGCCTAAGTAACCCGCTGTAATTTCAGCTATCTGTTAGTGAAATTTTGGTCAAAATCGGTCCAGCTGTTTCGGGGATTACCCGGAACAAACGGACAGACAGACCGACCAAAATTTAAAAAAATACATTTTTGTTATCCCTGTATACTTTCGTACCCAATTAGTAAAAACATATATTTTGATATTACATACAGACACTTGATTTTTATTATATGTATAGATAGATTATAAAGATCTATCAAACCATTTTCGTATTAAATTCGTACCACAGATAAGGTGCAAGATAACAATGACCTTGTATAAATTATCTATGATCCGGACATAGAAACAGGCAGTCAATTTTTTAACGTCATATCCTGTGGCTGTCTTCTTGTTCTTCTCTTATAAATATGTATTACAAAATCTAGAAATGAAATTAAGTGAATACAGATATATACATATTTACTGATATATATATATGAACATTCTTACTATAAAGAAATCGGATAAAGCTTATATTATTACTGAATTGATAGGATAAAAAAATTGTCAAAATACCTTTAAAAACTGTAAATAAAAAAGAACTATTCATTTAATAAATTAAATTCTCAATCTATTGTAATAAATTGTATTATCAGTGTTGGGTATGATACAATGAAACAGTTTTGAACTACCGTTTATATTTCACTACACAATACTTAACTGGCGAAGAGTGTTATTTAATTTAAATTGTTTTTGTCAGTGTTTATCGGTAGTTTTTCAGTAGTAGAAGCACGTGTAGGAGCTTCGGGCTTACTACTATAAAATTCTAGACTGACACGGACAGCGTAATAATAATACTCAGAGTGCGTAAAATAGAGTGTTTATTTATACTAGTAGGCGCCCAGTGGTCGACATTGGACCATAGTTCATTGTTATTTTTTAAAGTTTGAACTTTATTGGGGTTCTTTTATCAATAATCTATAATCAAAGGTTTTCATCATATTTGACACTTCTTTTTAAATTCTATAAATATTAAACTAAATGAAAATTGAAATTAATTATAAATTTGAAATAAAAAACAGACGCTTACATAAGGTGGTAAGGCTCTCAAATTCTAAGTAAATATAGCTTTACGAAAATAAAGAATATTATCTCAATTTACGACACAGTTTTCAATTAATTTTACACGACTCCATGGGTGAGTAGGTGGTATTTCTGGATGATATTGAATTAAATGTAGTCTGTAGATTATGAGGAATAGTGATATGTCCAGTATCATCGTTTGGAAAAGTAATGGATACACAATAGAATCAAATGATGAATCCAAAACAAAGAGGTTTTAGTACTACCATTATCTTTTGAAAATGAATTCATTTTTGTTCAAAATTCATCATAAACTGTACTAAATATAATTGCTACATCAGGTTGAATTGCATCATTGTAACCGCGCAGATCTAAGTCATAGATTACTTTCATGAGCCAGCAAATTTTCTTATTTTGTTTTTATATAGTATTTTTTGGCTCATTTTTTATTGAATCATCATTTGAAGTGAGTTTACCATATAAAAATACTAAACATTAAAATATTGACATTAACTTTGGTAATATTGCTTTATTCTTATGACAACATGAAGTGTTGATTCGGGTGGAGTTTTTGGCGGGATCTCGGTCTGTCATGTAGTGGATTTTATTTTTTATTCATAATCTTGTGTTACTTGACTCTATATTGTGTAAAATTGGTGGTGTTTTATGTAATGTAGTTTGTTTATTGTGCATAAGTGAAGTGAATGGAAAATAATACCATGGACCATGAATTCTGAGATGCCACAAAAATTCCATGGAAAGTTCTAACAAGTTGGCCACCATCTTGTTAGTTCATTGAAATTATATCAAGAAACTTGTAATATTGATATTTACTTGACAATGGCAGTGATGGGCTACTAGAAGACTGGTTGCCAAAATGGAATGCCTGTTTGAGTTTTACACAACATATACACACAAGCATATAGTGAAAGACTTATTGACATCTGTCATTTTAGTTTTACGTTCCAATTACCTTTTCAATATTTTTAACATGAATGACGTTGCATGCCTTACGTGGCCTTTGAAATCAACTGGTCAAACTGTAGGTTAATTTTATAATAATATAATACGTAAATTCATAATATACATTAATAATTCATTGATAAATAATTTATCTTTAGTAAATTTATGGAACCACTGAAATAATAATTATTCTCTTTGCTCTTATTGAGAATTATTAATGTATATTATGAATTTACGTATTATATTATTATAAAATTAACCTACAGTTTGACCAGTTGATTTCAAAGGCCACGTAAGGCATGCAACGTCATTCATGTTAAAAATATTGAAAAGGTAATTGGAACGTAAAACTAAAATGACAGATGTCAATAAGTCTTTCACTATATGCTTGTGTGTATATGTTGTGTAAAACTCAAACAGTAGTGTGAGTAATGCATATTTTAATTAATTTAGTGTATTTCTAATTCATTTTATTTAAAAAAATAGCTTTCTGCTTATAAACTTTAACTTTGCCAAATTTCATGTTCATCCGTTCGCGCAATACGCTTAAAACGGGGTACAAAGTTTTGGCTTCACGTATTAATATATAAGATGATCATACAAGGTATTTATACGCGATCATTAATTTGTTTGTACGACATTCAATTTACAATATATATAAAAGTTTCAGCCATTCTGCCAAAGAGGATGACATACTCGGTAGCTACGCATGTTTTTACAAAATTTATAGGTTATAAAATTATAAATCTGTTGTAAAAATCCTTAAATATTTATTTTAAAATTCTACATTTTATTCAATTTTAAAGAAATCTTATATAAGGTAGGTATACCGTTATTACTCATAAATTAATGGACTACCTATATTAATAAAAATAAAACATAAAATAGAAAAACAATTAGGGACTAAACAAAATACGTGTGCGGAGTTGTGAGCACAGTTAGTATTTTTTATAAGTATATATATTTTTGGTGTATCTTTAATAGAATTTTTGTTTTATACTTGTAAATGTTAACATCCTCTTTTAAAAATATTAAAATACGGTATTCAAACCTATTTTGGGTCTGTAGTGTGAATTTATTGAAGTCGGCATATATACAAAACCTATAGAACGACGCATCACTGGACATTATTTGCTTTCCTTCAGTTTCTTGATTGTACGTATACAAAACGTTATTGAAGACCGATAGATAAATGAACCATAGTTATAAACACGCATAAAAACTACTGCATAATGCGTACGCAAGCTGAACACCCACGTCGCAAATTCCTGTTCATTATCGCTTCAATCCCACGGGCTCACGTGACACACAGAAGCCAATTCTCGACGGCGCGGCGGCGGCACCGTTCGGTAGTACACTGCACAGATTTACTTTTTGTGTTTAATTTTTCCCAGTAGATCATGCGAAAAGTATGCTGTGTGAAAGTTAACTGAATTTGTTAGCATTCGATCTTGCGAGTTAAAATCCCATGCTGCAAATATTGAAAACAGATTGAAATTTATATCTCACTTTATAATTTTTTTAAAGTATAAACCTACCTAAAATACTTTTTATTTATTGCCATAAGTGTTATATCTACCATATATACTTATCAAGCGATACGAATTAATGATTAACAGCGCACAAAATAGATTTATTTTCAGTTTTTTTAATGATATCGCTTTTATTAAGCACTAGCTGATACCTGTGACTTCGTCTGCGTTGTTTATTATCTCAGTAATACATTTTATATATAGAGAGAAAATTGTAATATTTTTTTAAAAGAAATATTTGTGTCGTTACATTTTAATATAAGCTAAATCCAATTTTAGTCGATCCTAATATTTTACGTTATTTTTCAAGATCTTCAAATTTTATACATTTATAAAATCATTACATAGTATAAAACAAAGTCCCCTTCCGCGTCTGTCTGTCTGTCTGTTCGCGATAAACTCAAAAACTACTTAACGGATCTTCATGCGGTTTTCACCAATTGATAAAATAATTTATGAGGAACATTTTGGTATATAATTTGTCAAGGTTTTATTATCAGGGCGCGACATCGTCTGCCGGGCCCGCTAGTATGATCATAAAATTCAACAAAATTTCAACTTTGTTCTCGGTGTATAAAACTAGATCGGTGTTATTACAAAAAGGTTAAATACGTATTGAACCCTGGCTTTAAAAAGGTCTCATATTAAATGCACCGTGGTCGCTGAATGTTCGTCATCTTGCTCTTTTGTCTCGCTTTGGTTACGTTAGGTTAGACTTGCGAAAAAGGATAACGCGAACTTGCCTCGGGCGAGCGCGGTGCATTTATTAGGAAACTTTTATAAACCAAGTATTTAATACGTATTTAACTTTTTTGTAATAACACGGGATATGTTTCAAAAATTAAATATGCTATATGAAGGATTACAATTGGATTTAGGTCATTTTGAAATATATCAACACAATTTACTTTAGTAACAAAAAAGTTTTTTAGTTCTTTGTAGTGTTTCTAAAAATCGCAGTTCCTTAAGTCTTTAATAAATTATTGAATGAATATATCGTGATAATTTCTTTTTCAGTCAAAGGATATGAGTCTAAGAAGTAAAACTGAAAAAAGTGATCAATTTCTATCCAGTAATTATTGTGTAATGCGCGCACAATACATATCTAGCCGGTATATAACATAGTAGCCAAGGGGATTATCACTTGGATCTATACCCGACTGGATCGCGACCACCATGCTGAATATGGTGAACCAGTCACAGTGAACCTCTTTGACTAGTAACTAGTGTCTCTCTCAGTGACTAACGAGTACACAATATCTTTCCATAGCAAGGATTGCTGATATTTTCACTGTCGTCGACTTTCGTTATTTGTCCTTACCATCATGTTTGTCGTACAATAATGAAAAAAGATACAATTTTAAATTATATATTATTTTCAATTATTGGCTCACTGGTTGGCGTGTTTAGAGAACATATTGATCAACGTAGGTACGAATTCTTGTAAATCAGACGGAGTTTTCGGTGAAGAAAAAAAACACGATGAAACCATGGCATGGTGGTAGGTAGCCTTTACCTTCAGTTAAAAATCTGATGTCAAACACCTATGGGTATGTTCCGGTTGTATCACTTCAGATTCAGTCCGTCTAGATTTAGCATAGTTTACCATCTTGGACCATAAATCCCTTTAACGTCTGGTGAGTTTGCATTCAAATTCTAATATATACATATAAAGTAAAAAAAATACATAATGCAAATATTGTTTAAAACTTTTTAAACCATAAATTTGGTTCGCCTATAGAAAACAGAATTAAAGAATAAATAGTTGGTTGATTCAAGAACTATTCAACGCTAATAAAGTTAACAATACATAAAAATAAAATGTACCAAATAAAGAACACTTTATAAAAGTGCATTCTAATGGGTTAATTTTATATCGCGGTTTGTTTATTAATACAAGTAGATACATTTGCCAGTAGACGTCGTAAACGTTCATTAGGAGATAATGCTCTGTTATTGTTTATAAAGCACGGACCACCAGGCGACAGGAGACGGGCAGGTTCAAATGTAGGTGCAACGATAAGTCCCCCGCGAAGTCACCGTCCGATCCCTGTTTCACCACCTACAGTTGTATTTTGTTAAATATTATTTTTAAACATCCTAAACAGAAGTGCACCACATGTGCTGCCACCTGACCTCTCTGAGCTTTCCCACGGTGAGCGACGACGAACCCTTCAAACGCCAGATTTGCTATTAACATTCTCAACCTTATGTAGTTTATTATAAAATTGAAAGGAACCTCGAAACATCTAGAGTTCGTGACTAGTGCGTTCTCGGGAGCAAATGTCTCGCCTGCAACGAGGCTTAAAACGTTTTTTCTGTTTACTTAAATGATCTGGTGATTGTTTTTTAATTTATTTTGTCGTTCAACATCGTCATGTGGTTCCAATCAGAATCCGTAGAGACTTTTAATTTTTTTGTAATCGATAATTAGTAACCGACGCGACGTTCGATGGAGAGAAAATTTTTAAACCAATAAATAATATATATCAGTGAATTGGTATCTGCGAACAGTTTGCCAAATCAATACGAGATTTATAGTAATAATTATCTTGCAAACTTTACATCTTTATAATAAGAATGTTATTAAAAATATATATTAGGTACCTACTGTTTTTAATTGGGGATTTACGAAGGGTTTAAAAATGAAGTTACATTGTTATATAGTAGGGACTAGTAGTACATAGTAAAATCAAAAGGACATCCCGCGGCGCGTCACCCCTGATTGCAACATCTGTTGCAGGACAAAGCGGTTCTATCTACGTAAGAGCACGGCTATAAGTTGCACCTATATACATTTTAGGTGCCCAAAAAAATGTCACAATAATTTATTAAACTATTTCTTAGCCAATAACAGAATTATGAAAGAACATAATATCGCATTCCTAATGTAAAAAGGACGTATATAAACCTTGACGTACGTACAGTCCCTGGCCATATTATTAGACGCACCATATTAGATCTTATATAAACGTTAATTATCAGGTGATACTGTACAGATGTATTGTTTTTATGAGATACAATGTGTATTTACTATATTATTAATATCGTAAGTATCTGTAAAACTCGTAAAACATCGTCATTATAGAAAAAATATGTATTTATTAACTCTCGAACAAAAATAAAGAATATGTAATGAAAAGTTAATATTTTGTTGATCCACCTTTGGCTGCTATGAGAGCTTTAATTCTGCGCGGCATGTTATCAATATAAGACTGTACTGTGTTCTGCATTTGACGGTGATGATTCCAAACATGAATAATCCTTTCTAAAGACTGTACTGTGTTCTGCATTTGAGGATGATGATTCCAAATATGAATAATCCTTTCTAAGAGCTGAGTTTTATTTGTAATCACCACTTTAGTCACTTCTCTTTTCATGGATAAATTCATACAAATTTCAATTCAATTCAAATTCATCTCCTAAATAAAAGTTCATTAAATAAATACTAATCAACCTTTAAATATAACACAAAAGTTTATAAACTTCGTCGAAAACATGTATTTTGTAAAAAAAAAACAACGGTGCGTCTAATAATTTGGCCAGGGACTGATATGAAAGGAAGCATATTTTTTATAATTGTCATTCACATTGTAGACATTTAATTAAAGAAAAGATCGTATAGGTTTGGCGTGTTTATCATCTTAGATCATATCACACATTAACATCTCAAATGATATTGAGGTCACACGCTAAAAGAGAGTATTCAAAAAAGAAATATTTATGTGACTTTTTGGCAGAAAACCCTATCTTTTTTTTTGTCATAGGTGACAAACGAACAGGTTGGTCACCTGATGTTAAGTGATCATAACCGTCCATGGACACTAACAACACCACAGGAGTCGCAAGTGCGTTGCCACCCTTTGGGGGAAAGGGTTAGAGGAGGGAGAGGGAGAGGGGAGGGAAGGTGGGCCTCAGGCGCTCTCACTGACCGAACGAAACGCAACAAATCAATCACTGTTACTTCACGTTGGTTTTCTATGAGAGGGTGGTACTACCCCGGGCGAGCCGACCCATTCTTGCTGAAACCAGTAATAGCTTCAGCGTGGCTCTACCACCATTAAAACTCCTGTGATATGACTTTTTCGTACTTAGTATAAACAATATACTATGTAAGTCCAATCAATGTTATTCCTTGTAGTTCATAGATTTTAACACTTCACTACAATCTTGTCAGATTTTAAGTGATTACATAGCCAAAGATGATAACGCGCAAAGCCCTTAGGAACTGGCACCCAATTTCAACTGCCAGAATGCATCTATAGATACTATAGATCAACTTGAAAGTGGCTGGTAACTAGACAGGCATTAGAAAAAATCCTGTCACCATGTTATGATTTTTACACACTGTTTCTTTTTTCACTAAAAGCTCAGGTTCGTCGTCGGAATTCGAACCTACATCGATGGACGCGGTGTTCACACGCTATCTTGTGTTAAACAACCTGCTATATTATTTATTTTAAGTGAAATAATAGCCGGACAGGCATTAGAAAAAACCCTGTCAACATGTTATGTTTTTTGCACACTGTTTTTTTTCCACCGAAAACTCAGGTTCGTCGTCGGAATTCAAGCCTACATGGATGGACGTGGTGTTTGAATACGCTATCTTTGTGATACATAAATTTCAATATTGTTTATTTCAAGTGAAATAGATTTCTGAGTCTTTTTATTAGGTACATATCGATGTCACATCTCAATCTTGAAATACTGCACAATGTCTATAAAATTGTAAATATAAATTTAATTGACACTTACATAATGTTGTTAAGTTTATTTAGATAGTAAATTATCTGGTCCAACGTTAGATTTGCAGCATCTTCAATTAGCAAAATGATTAATATAGTATGATATGGTTTTATTTATCTGCCGCAAATATACAGCAACATTATTTGTGAGAGTGTGTCAGGTTTTATAATAATGAGTGTTTTTATTCGGAAGATTAAAAAAAAGTGCGTGCGTACAAACTACACATGTTAGAAGTGAAACTTCTTTGGCGAACTAATTTATATGTCTTGTTTATATTTATACAAATCTAAAACTTTAGATTTCCGAGACTTGATAAATAGATGAAAAATCTGCGTTTACTGCAAATGACGTCACTTCCGTTGCATACCTGCATGACGTTACATCTGTAAAAAATTTACCATCATGCGCCTAAAGAAGTTTCACTTCAAAAATATATATTTTAGAGGCAGCACTGGTAGAGTGTACATATGTTTTAAATTCCCTACTGAGAAGAACGTTAATCCTATGTTAAATTGGGATTAACGGAAGGCGATATAAGAAATAAATGTGTAATGTATCCACACAATGAATTAATCCAAAGCAAACACTCTTCCTTGTCGTACAATTCGCACAATGTTTAATAGGCATTATGCTTCTTTTTTTTTAATTTTGTAATGTATAATATTTATTTGATTTATTAATAACTTGCGGATCCGGCGGACGTTATCTCGCTCGATATTAAAAACAATCCTTGACAAATGATATATCTAAACCTACCCCATGATTCACTTTGTCTACAGTTGAAAACTGCATAAAAATCCGTTTAGTAGTTTTTGAGTTTATCGCGAACAGACAGACAGACAAACTTGACAGAGGACTTTGTTTTATAATATGTAGTGATAATACATACATTTAATAAATCATCCGAGGTAAAGGCTCATTACGTAATTATATACACTTCATGTTTAATATATTTGAATAATCTCATAGCGGTCATCGAAACAATACTGCGTCCAAGTTCTAAATGAATATTGCCTTTAAAAGCGGCAAATAAACTGAGGAACTGAACGTGTTTAGCTATTAATTACACACGGGTTGTTATTCCGTCGGACAAGGAAGCGGCGGACGCGGCGCGGCGCGCCGTCGTGTGACGTCACGCACCGAATTAACTCGATTCCGAGAATTGAACCGTTGTATGTCAGTGCACTTGTCTCGTTCGCTGGCGCACGTGTGGACCTCGTACATTGTAATAAGTACTAAACACTGTTGGAAGTTTTGGATTAAACCGTATTTGTATCCTTAATACTTACATGAAAGAGCATTGATGCAAAATTTTGTGTCTAAATGTGTACAAAATTTAATATAACAACGGATATGAATATTAATATCAATTTTATCTACTCATTTAATTTCTGTTAGAAGTTCAATATCTGTATAACGTAAAATATCAAATCTGTTATATTTTAAAGATCCTGTATGTGTATAGAAATGAATATTGGATGATTTACCAGAATTTTTTCACAGAGTAGATGTTTATGGTATGTATTTTACGAATACTTGCGACTAGATGGTGCTGCAGCACAACAACTCTTATACCGTTGAATCAACCGTCATAAAAATTGCTACGTATAAATACTTTAACGCAAATAATATTTATACAATATGAATTTCCTTTAAACTCAACTATTTTTACCAAATAATAATAATCATCATCATATATATTAATACGTGAAGCCTAAACTTTGTATCCCTTTTTAACGGAGTTGGGCGAACGGATGAATGTGAAATTTGGCATAGTTAAAGTTTATATGGAGGAGAAGTGCAGAAAGCTATTTATTTTATATAAAATGCATTAGAAGTACATTCAATTAATTAAAATATACATTACTCACACTAATGCTTCAATTTTACACAACATATACACACACGTAAATTTAAAAAGACATTTTGACATCTGTCAATAAAGGACTTCAAAATAGGTTGTGAAGGAGGTTGCTATGCTCGACTGTATGTATTATTTTACTCTTACGTTCCAATTACCCTTTTTCATTCTACATTCAACAATGATATTAACCCTAATAAAATTCAAACTTAAAAAAATCAATGATCTATGGTCGAATGTCGACCACTGGGCGCCCACTTGTAATAATAATTACACAATAATATAGTAACATTAAGTCCAAGCAAACATGTTCAGATCCGTGGGTACAGCAAGCTCAAGCTGCTTCAAGCGTAACGTCAAGATACATTTACACAGGCCGGCATGACAGCGGCGACCGCCGAGGGATAACGCGTCTCTCGGGAGTCGCCATTGTTTTTGGATTGTACTGTGCTCACCAACAGGCACAGTGCAGTCACTTTGCTGTGCTACAATAAAAAAAAAAGCTCAAAATAAGACACAATTTAAAGTTAGTAAAAGCGTAACCAATACGTTCGTTATAACGTAAATATCATAGGAATATGAAACCGCTTAACTTACAAACTCGCAGCTTCGTTACTCTATGATAAATATCGTACATTGTTATGATAAATCTCTACCAATCTTATGAGGAGGTAAAAGTTATAATTTTGTATCCAAGAGGTAGTCTACTAAACTACATACTATCTCATTATAACAATTCTTTCATTGGTGCGAATTTACATTATTTATACATTTTATTGTTGTTATTTGAAATTGTAATTTAAATACACGAAGTCACAGCCGATTGTTGTTTTATAATATATATTTTTACGGATAAAAATAGGAAGGAATACTGAAATAAACTAATCATTTTATAAAGTCGTGACGTGTATGTTATAACCAACAAAGTGTACATTATTCTAGAATTTACTGTAATGTTGTATACAAAAATTACTTTCCCCAGTAGTGGTATATTATGTACAGAAAGATTAAAACCAGAAGTATATCTCATTCAATAAAAGGAGTTAGGAGTACGGCGTTTTATGCAGTGTTTTATTCGTTATAGAAGCTACGATAGGACCTTTGCCTTACATAAGAATTATTTATTTATTTCACTGTTGACACAAATGACGTAGACGTAGTTTCCAACAATGTGCAAAATATTTTGAGAAGAGCTTCATAAAAAATATAAGAATTGGTATAATTTATATACAAATGGATCTAAAAGTACTGAAGGCATGGGTGCTGCATTTTACGATCCGACTCGAAATGAAGCCAAATGTTTGCCCCTATCTTTATTTTTTAACGTGGGGAAATCCCTTATGGATACATCACCCTCTCGGGTACACACCGACCGTCTCCTCCGTCCGCCGGACCTGTGCAATGGGAAGATGGCCCCCCGACCCATCTTCCCTGGTCCGGTTACAGTGGGAGGAGGTGGTCAAACTGACGCCGTTGGAAACGGCCACTTTGAGGGTCCCGCTCACGCTCACGACACGACCTCCTCGCAGAAGGAGGCCACAACATTCCACACATCCTCGCTACCGAGCATGGCCGCAACTACGCTCGGCAGCGAGAGATCCTGTCCTACCGTCGCAGCCAACGTACGACGCTGCTCCTCCCACGCAGCACACTCAGACAGAGTATGCAACAGAACAGCTAACAGAACGAGGTCCGGCGGCAGCAATATCGCTGCTGGGCCAACCGCTGGGGCGGCACAATGAAGTCTATAGAGATCTCGTGCCGCCCCAACTTAGCGGTAGACGTATACCGTGGGGTTTTAGTCCGTGCGAGATGGACATAATCCACCCTCTCCCCCGAGAGGGTGGTGTATCAATAAGGGATTGCCCAACGTAAAAAAAAAGGAGGGTCAGGACGTCCAGCGTGGAACGCCCTAACCGGAAGCCGAACTGCCCGCTCGACAGGTTCGGCCCCACTCCCTCAAGATGTCGGACGACCCGGGAGGCGCCTTCCCAGTATCATCCAGTAACACTAGGGGCCGGTACGCGGACGCGCAGTCCAGGGGGCGGCCTTCTTTACCTATCAGGCAAAGCCGTCCCGTCTTCCAGAGTTTCGGGAACTGCCCGACCACAAGACAGCGGTCAAACAGCTCCCGAAGCCACACTCCCAGATGGTCCAACGCTATCGCTAGCACCCGGCCCGGGACCCCGTCGGGGCCGGGTGCTTTGCGGCCGGTGGCGCGGAGGCGCTCAATCGCCCTCCCCATCTCTTCCTCCGTAACCGGGGGAGGAATGACCGGCGCCTCCTCTGCCACCTGTGTTTGCCCCTATCTTTTTTTTTTTTAACGTGGGGAAATACCTTATGGATACGCCACCCTCCCGGGGGAGAGGGTGGGTTATGTCCGAGTCGCACGGACTAAAACCCCACGGTGTACCGACAGACCGTTTTGTGGGGGCGGGCAAGGGATCGTTCAAGCTAATCAACCTTGTAGAGCCGCCCCCACGGTCCGCCCGGCGGAAGGTGACCGCCGGGCTCCTACCTATAGAGGGACAGACCGGGTACACACCGGCTGCCCCCCCTCGTCCGCCGGACCCGTGCAATGAGGAGATGGGCCCCCCGGCCCATCCCCTCAGGTCCGGCTACGGTGGCAGGAGGAGTTGGGCGAAGCGCCTTCTCCTCCTGCCTGTCCTCCTTTGGCGGAGACGGCCACTTTGAGGGTCTGCCTCGCGGGCCCTCTCCGCCTCCTCCTTCTGCGAGATGACCTCCTCGCAGAAGGAGGCCATCGCTCGCCAAGCCTGTTCGCTGCCGAGCATGGCCGAAACCACGCTCGGCAGCGATAAGTCCGTTCCCACGGCCGCCGCCAGGATGCGGCGCTGCTCCCCCCACGCAGCACACTCAGACAGCGTGTGCTGCGCGGTATCTTCCTCAGCGCCGCACTCGTGGCAGGCGGCCGTCGGCTCCCTGCGTGCGATCCGGTGCAGGTACCACCCGAAACAACCGTGTCCGGTGAGTACCTGCACCAGTCGGAACGTCAGGGAGCCCCACTCCCTGGCAGTCCACTCCCGCAGGACCGGGCGGACGGCGTCCACTGTGAACCGCCCGAATCGCTCGTCCGCCAGGTCCTGCTGCCACCTTTCGACGGCGTCCCCCCTGAGACGCCGTCTCTCCGCCTCTACCTCCCTGGGAGCCGGAGGCTCCCCCCTTCGTTTCCTCGCCGCCGTGAACTCGTACACGGCGGCGAGAACTCCTGCCTCCAGCTCCCAGGGCAGGGAGCCGGCGAGCGTGAAGGCCGCCGCCGAGGACACCGTCCGGTACGCCCGGATTGCCCTCAGTGCCACCGTGCGCTGCGCATTGCGGAGCGCACGCACGTTGGCGGCACCGAGGGCATCAGCCCAGACTGGTGCCCCGTAGGCGGCCATCGCCCGCACGACTCCCATGTAGAGTCGGCGGCACCCGGCGCCCGGCCCCCCCACGTTGGGGAGTAACCGGCCGAGTGCCGCCGCCGCCCCAGAAATTCGCGGTCCGAGCCCCGCAAAGTGGGGCTCGAACCGCCAGCGCCCGTCCAGGGTGAGGCCCAGATATTTCATCTGGGTCCCCACCCTGATCCGGGCTCCCTCCACCACAATGTGAGCCCCAGGTGGTGGCCCCCGCCGAGGCCCATGAAAGAGTAGGGCCTCGGTCTTCTCGAGGGCCACCCTGAGGCCCAACCTCCTTATGCGCCCGACCACGAGGGTTGTGGCCATCGTGGCCAGGCGCTCCACTTCCTTCCATTCCCTCCCCCGGGCTACGACTAGGGTGTCGTCCGCGTAACAGATGAGGCGTGCTCCGTATGGGAGCACGCCGCGGAGCACCCAGTCGTAGCCCACGTTCCACAGGAGCGGCCCCAAGGCCGACCCCTGTGGAACCCCTCGCCTTGTGGCCCGCCGCACCATACGCCCGTCGCCGTCTACGTAGGCGACCGAGCATGCCCCTATCTGCGCTAACCTAAGCTAAGCTAACTATTCATACATATATGAGTTGTTGAAACATATATGTGTACCAAGCATAGCCTAAAGGTAAAGTATTGATATACATTAGGACCACTACCACCCACGAATTGATAAACTAATGAAACCAATTTCGTGTTTCTAGGCTTAGTGTGCCCATATTAAACATTATATTTCTTTTTTTTTTAACGTCACTGTATACGACGAATTTCTTGTCCCTGTAATTTCCTGTCGCAAGACACTTGGCACATGTGTTAAGGCACTTATGGGTTTCTACCGTTTAAGATAGATAATATACGTAATATACCAAAGTAAAAAAGTATTCCATCTTCACAGTCGTTTAACGCAAACAGCAGTTATGTTTATCGTCTTTGATTTTGTTAATAAAATTAAATTTATGACTACTTACACTGAACCGGAGCTATTAGCGTACGAACGTAGTTCGAGAGCGTTAAAAATGCAATCATTATAACAATGTGTAGTTTACAATCTATGAGTTTTGTAAGGGGCTATATCAGCGGGAGAGCGCCTGTGTTATTATTAATTATTATGACATAACGCCGCGCTATACAAACGCCTTGGGTGTGTATCTTCAGATATTTGTGTTTACTTCTTAACTAGGTATACAATAAAGTAAAGTTTTAATAATTAATCTAGGTAAATTTTATTACACTCTGCTCTTTTATACTTAATGGACTTGCGTAAACTATTTATACTTAAGGGTTTTAGTATTGAAAACCTTCATTGACTCCAAAAAGAAGTTGCGGAAACTAACCTAATTTTGTTAGCCATTCCATATATAGCAAATATCATTATACGCCCATATAATTTACATCGGTTTCTCTAAACTTGCCTTCTGCGATGATTTAGTACCAAGCGAATACTAAAAACAACAAATTATGCTATAATTACATGTACGATGTTTTTCTTCAGCAGATTAAGCTCATTGTACGATTGAACCATCATCGCTTCACTTGATTGTTGAGTACGTATTTTTAATAGCCTGTTTATATGTTTTCTATACTATAATTATATTATTATTTTTTTATGTCATAGGTGGCAAACGAATAGGTGGGTCACGTGATGTTAAGTGATTACCACTGTCCATGGACACTAAAAACACCTGATGAGTCGCAAGTGCGTTGCCATCCTTTGGGGGAAGGGTTAGGGGAGGGAGAGGGAGAGGAGAGAGGAGAGGGGAGGGAGAGGAGAGAGCGGCGCTCTCACTGACCGAACGAAACGCGACAATGCAAGCACTGTTACTTCACGTCGGTTTTCTATGAGACGGTGGTACTACCCCGAGCGAGCAGACCCATTCATGCTGAAACCAGTAATAGTTTCAGCGTGGCTCTACCACCATTATTATTATTATAATTATATAATATTATATAATTATTATATTATTATTGTATGTATAATGTATTAATATAGTATTATAAAGATGTAAAGTTTGTAAGTTTGTGATGTTGTAGGGGGTAATCTCTGAATCTACTAAACCGATTTTGAAAATTCTTTTACCAATAGAAAGCCACGTTATTTTTGAGTGTCATAGGCTATATATTAAACCGAAAAATAAAAACACTTTTTTGAGGTAGTCGGATTTGCAAAGTAAGTCGGAGAAAATACGGTCGAGCGAAAACGTTTCTTACGAACGCTGCCTTAACCATGAGAGATATATAATTGAGTCAACGACAGCATATGTCTAACTGCAAGATTTTTTTTACTATCAGGGCGGGACAACGTCCGTCGTGTCCGCTAGTATTATTATATATTTTTAATTGTCACAATAGAACATTTAATTTGGATTCATTTAATTGTCGCGTGTGATATTTTTTCTTATAAGCCGTAAAATGTATAAAATAAAATTCCCAATATATAGTATACATGGGGCAATCATTCCCGCTGCAAGGTTTCCGGGTGTTGATTGATACTGATTGATTCTTATTATCGCCGGATTCTCGACTCTTCTTCGTGTATAGCTCTACCCGACACTTGTATGGTCGCTATCGGACACTCTAATGAAGTTTATGGACGATATAAACATTTCCTTGTACGATACTACAATGGTATAGCTACTTATATGATAAAAAAATCATTAAATTTTTATTTTTTTATCCTTATCTATATTATAAATTCGAATGTAACAGGCTTGTGTGTAACATTTTCACGCATTAACTACTCAACTGCTTATCAGTAATTTTGCAATTTTACATATACTTTGTCAGGGGTGAAAAGAAGAAAGAGGTTCATCCAGAAGAAAAAATATTCCCAAGGGATTGGTCAAATATGCACTAACGTGAATGAAGCCGCAGTCAAAGGTTAAGTTTTCATATTACAGAATGGGAAATAGGTACATGTTTAACAAGCTCGCCCCGTTATTCAATTCGCATTTATTTCCCGCCCTTGAATAGCCGCATCATCATGACCCGCCTGCAATATTACGTGTGCTTCGTACCCTCTGAGAATATATACTTTTGAAGGTGGTAGAGCCACGCTGAAGCTATTCTGGTTTCAGTATGAATGGGACGGCTCCCACGGGGTACTAACTCTCACAGAAAACCGACGTGAAGTAACAGTGCTTGTATTTTTGCGTTTCGTCTGGTCAGTGAGAGCATACCACCTCCTTCCCTCCCTCTCCTCCTCCTCCTCTCCCTTCCCCCAAACACAGGCTGGCAACGCACTTACGACTCCTGCTGTTGCTAGTGTCTATAGACGGTGATGATCACTTAACATCAGGTGACACACCTGTTCGTTTGCCTGCTATCATATAAGAAAAACTACAATGTGTAGTAATTAATTTGTTTTTAATAGTCGTAACATAATATTAACCGTTAACATTCCTCAATATACTCAGTACTTTTAAAATCTGATTGGGAGAGATTAGCGAGTTCATATGGATAAATGAATATAAGCAGAAAACATTCTCATGAAATTTTTGACATTAACATAGAGTTTCATATACTTAATCTCTGAGGTACGTATAAAGATGCTTACGCACATAATTGTCAATAAAAAAATAACCTACCTAATTCTTTACAGACTGAACTGATGAAAATACGTCCAGTAGTTTTTGTGTTTATTACGAACAGTCAGACAGACACGGCAGAGGACTTTGTTTTGTTTTATGTAATGATAGTCTAGATATCAAGTTTTCTTTCTATACTTTAGTATTATTTTAGTAAATAATAAATATTTGTACAAGCCACCATCATTTAAAAATATTAAAAAGGTACGTAATAAAAATATCTACGCTTAAACGGAATACATATTTGATATTGAATAAAAACGTTCCCTTTTGTGTATAAATATCTTAAGAGATCCATCTATTCTGCAACGTTCAAAGACGTTTTAGTTATTTATTATTAAGCTTTCCCTTTATAATAATATAAAACGTCTCCAACAATATAATTTCACCGTTGCCTGTGATGTTCCATACGGGACACAAATTATCGACTCGGTTTGATCCCACGCCTAAAATAAAATATCATATTTCCTGTCAGTCGAAACGAAGTAAGTAAGCATTCGAGTGTTTTTTTTTTACTTCTAAACGATTTTTTCTTGAACATCAGTTTTTTAAGGTGTCGCATGGGCACATGTTTGTTCAGCATGCGCGACTTGTGCATTATAAGTGTTGTTTTATGGCAATGCCTAATTAGAGGGACTTGATTTGAATAAAATGTTCAAAAGTGTTTTATTTTCGATGCGTTACGTAGAGTTAAATGTTGATTTTTACCTAAATGGACGTAAGTATGATTGAAAGAAAAATTAAAAACACAATAATCCTGATCAATGTTTTAAGGAATCTGGATTGAGGACATCGTTAATCGGTACAGTAAGTCTATATCAAACTCTATTTCAAACAAAACGAAATTATTGATGTTGTTGAATGATAGATGGCGCTACGTCCGCCTCATCGAAATTTCTTCCACATACTATATGCTACTTTTTTTTTTTTCGAACTGACTACGCTATTGACCCAACAAGGTCTTAACAGCTTCACCGGACTACTAAGGCGAGCGCTTAAGGCACTCAGCCGATTTTATTTTGACAACTAGCTCAAGGGTGCGCGGCACACCTCGGCTTTGGCTGTTGCCTGATACATGCAATTCGCGACCTATCTGAGCTGACCTACGCTAAGCTAACTATTCATACATATATGAGTTGTTGAAACATATATGTGTACCAAGCATACATACCTCAACAACCCTTATATATATTTTGTATCGGATAATTACTATATGCTATATCTATACTAATATTATAAAGAGGTAAAGTTGGTGACGTTGTGAGTTTGTGACGTTGTAAGGGGTAATCTCAGGAACTACTGGTTCGATTTGAATAATGCTTTCAGTGTTATATAGCTCATTCATCGAGAATGGTTATAGGCTATATATCATCACGCGAAGGCCAGTAGGGCGGAGCACAGATGAAAAATGTTTCAAAATCGAGTTTTTTTTTTTGTGAGCTTCTGCTGTGTGTCAGCGTTAGCCCAGACAACTATTACTACGTGGACGAAGTCGCGGGCAGGGGCTATAATCTATATAGTAATATTATAAAGAGGTAAAGTTTGTGACGTTGTAGGGGGTAATCTCAGGAACTACTAAATCGATTTTAAAAATTCTTTTAACGATAGAAAGCCACGTTATTTGTGATTGTCATAGGCTAAGGGTATCATCACCCTAAGGCCAATAGGAGAGGGCTTTTGAGAGCTTCCGCTGTGTCTTAGCCCAAAATAACTATTCCACGCGTGCGAAGTCGCGGACAGAAGCTATTAACTAATTATATTATCTATAATTTATACTAATATTATAAAGAGGTAAAGTTTGTGAGGTTGTAGGGGGTAATATCTGGGGAGTCGGAGAAAAATAGTCGAGAAAAGTTGTAGCTTGATAATGCCTATTACCGCCCAACGAAGTGGGCACGGGTCAGCTAGTATACAATACAATATTATATGCGTAAGTTATTAACGACACGCATCGCATACATTTTGACATTTAATTTTGCATTTATTATGTATCACACCGCAGTGAGTGCAAAATGTTGTACGATTGATTATGCCTGAGTGCTATAGATTACATTTTAATTTGGCAAATATATATTGTTAACAGATAACCACAATAAATATAATGTATGAGACTATTTTTATCTCAATTGAATTCGGTAGGTAGTGCTGCAATCGGGTTCTAGACTTACATTTAAGAAGATTTTTCGTAAACCAGGTAAACAGAGGTATATGGTTAAGTGGATCCCTGAATTGTTTGGTTTTAGAATTGGAAGCGTGTGTGTGTGTGTGTGTGGTGTCAATGCAATCGGGTTTTAGGTTTTTTAAGATTTTTTGAGTTTGTAAATACAATTGGAATCGGTGGGGACCGATTTCACGCAGACGAAGTTTCGCGTGTCAACCAGTTTTATTTATATAGATATATAGGGTGTATACATAATATTACTTCAATAATAACCTATCAAGGCAGGTTTTTATTGGTCGACAATTATGTAGAGGATATCGTTATAGGTAATATAGACCTGTGCACACTATCACAGAATTTGTTCCGTTATTGACCCGGTATGATCGAGACTAGAATGGTAATTGTTAAACGTCAAACTGACCGATTAGCTGTCAGTCACATCTGTTCACATGGAGGAATTGATTACAGATGATTGATCGCGAGGGCGCTTTTACGCATAATAAATACTAGGTGATACCCACCGGGTTCGCTATGTCCGTTGTTTTTACTGGTAGAAAAATTGTATACAAGAGTAAATCGAATATTGACAAAGAGTCAATGGAATTAAAGGAGTTCCGATCGAACCGTCGACTTGAGCGGTTGTCCGTCTTGCTGCACGCGCTAAGTTCGATTTTAATACTCGTGATTTAGTGACGTCAGTTATTGTTTGTTTCGATCCGGCACACCTGCGCTTCACAGGTGCGCTGCACCTGCGTTATTTTTCTTGGAACTGAGTGAGACCTTTCCTTGTATTTATTTATTGCTTTATCTATTTCTTGGTATATTTATTTATTTACTCTTTTGTTTATCTATTTATTTACGTATTTCTTTAATTCTTCAGTGATTTATTTTTAAATTTATTTTCTTTTTATTGTTTGTTTATTTAAGTAGTCTTATGTTATTTTTCCCCTGTCTCGCTCAGGTACTTATTTGCGTTGTTTTCCTATTTTGTTTAGTTTTAAACAGCTCCCTTTGATCCGGACTCGGGATAGTCCGTTAAATTCATTAAGGCGCGCCCCCCTGCCCCTCTGGCAGGGAGGTTTCACATGTCTTCCCCCGCCCCACTCCCCTCCTCAGGCCCCGGTATGGCCGCTGAACAAGAGATCAGTCTCTTAGAGACTGAGCTCATTAGCCTCCGCGGCTTCATAGCCGCTATCTGTCCTCGTCTCGTAGACGATTACGATGCGTACGCTGCAAAGCGTCGCACCGAGCTCCCTCATTCCTCGAAGCCCGCTCCCTCGATCTATGCCAAGATCGAGGCTTCCAACAACTTCCCAATCCCAGCCGATCGCGATAGCGATGACTCCGACTCCGACTCCGGCTCCGACATGGAGCAAGACCCTCCTGCTCAGCAGGATCCCCCTGCCGAGCAAGCCCCTCAGGCTGAGCAAGCCCCTGCTGCGGACGATGGCTTCACCACCGTCACGCACCGCAAACCGCGCAAGAAGCGCTCGAACTCCTCTTCCGATCCGGAGGACAAATTGCCCTCTAAAAAGATCGCAAACGTCGATGGCGCGAAAGTGCCAAAGGCGACACCAGCGCCCTCTAGACCCGACTCGCCCGTGGCTGCGGGTTCCGCAGTTTCGGGCAAGAAGCCCCGCCCACCGCCCCCCGTTACAATCCAAGACAAAGTCAAGACAAGACACCGTCTTAGCCTGCTGGAAACGGCAGGTATCCCTTACACCTCCGCCGTGAATACCGCTGTAGGTATTCAGGTGAAGGTAGCCACGTCCACCGCCCATCGCAACCTCACTCGTTTCCTTCGGGACAACCAGTGGGGCTATTTCACGCACTCTCTCGAAGAGGAGCGTAAACTACGGGTTGTGATCCGTAGAGTCCCCTCAGAACTCCCGACTGACGACATTTCAGACGACCTCAAGGAACAGAAGATTCCTGTTCGCGAGGTTCATCGTATGCGCTCTCCGCGCACCAGGGCTCCATATGATATGGTTCTCGTTGTCCTCGATCGCACCCCTCAGGGGAAAGCGATTTTTAATCTTACATCCCTTTGCGGCCTCTCCAGCGTCATAGTCGAGCCGCCGCGCAAAACGTCTGTGCCCTCGCAGTGTCACAACTGCCAGGTGTACGGACACTCCGCACGAAACTGTCGCCTGAAACCCAGGTGCGTTAAGTGCCTCGGCGACCACTCCACTAGGGAGTGTTCTCGCACGAAAGACGCCTCCGACCCTCCGAGCTGTGTTCTGTGCCGCGGCGTGGGCCATACCGCGAATTATCGCGGATGTCCCCGCGCCCCGCGCACAAAGCGCCCAACGTGCCCGGCAGGTTCGGGAAGGCCTCTCGAGACATGAGAGGCGGAGGTCGAGGACGGGCGGGGGCAGCGGCCGTCTTAGACGGCGTCGCCTGCCTGGGGTATCGAGGGCGCTTTGTGCGCGGGGCGCGGGGACATCCGCGATAATTCGCGGTATGGCCCACGCCGCGGCACAGAACACAGCTCGGAGGGTCGGAGGCGTCTTTCGTGCGAGAACACTCCCTAGTGGAGTGGTCGCCGAGGCACTTAACGCACCTGGGTTTCAGGCGACAGTTTCGTGCGGAGTGTCCGTACACCTAACAGTTGTGACACTGCGAGGGCACAGACGTTTTACGCGGCGGCTCGACTATGACGCCGGAGAGGCCGCAAAGAGATGTAAGATTAAAAATCGCTTTCCCCTGAGGGGTGCGATCGAGGACAACGAGAACCATATCATATGAAGCCCTGGTGCGCGGAGAGCGCATACGATGAACCTCGCGAACAGGAATCTTCTGTTCCTTGAGGTCATCTGAAATGTCGTCAGTCGGGAGTTCTGAGGGGACTCTACGGATCACAACCCGTAGTTTACGCTCCTCTTCGAGAGAGTGCGTGAAATAGCCCCACTGGTTGTCCCGAAGGAAACGAGTGAGGTTGCGATGGGCGGTGGACGTGGCTACCTTCACCTGAATACCTACAGCGGTATTCACGGCGGAGGTGTAAGGGATACCTGCCGTTTCCAGCAGGCTAGAAATCTCAACCCAAGACGCTTTGTCTTGGATCGTAACGGGGGGCGGTGGGCGGGGCTTCTTGCCCGAAACTGCGGAACCCGCAGCCACGGGCGAGTCGGGTCTAGAGGGCGCTGGTGTCGCCTTTGGCACTTTCGCGCCATCGACGTTTGCGATCTTTTTAGAGGGCGATTTGTCCTCCCGTGCACCCTTGTGTATGTTACCCAAAACCAAAATCGGCTGAGTGCCCTAAGCGCTCGGCCTTAGTAGTCCGGTGAAGCTGTAAAGACCTTGCCAGGTCAATAGCATAGTCAGTTCGAAAAAAAAAAAAAAATGGAATTAAAAAAATAACTACTATTCTAGAAAGATCTACGGTAAATTCATCATCGCGTGATTATAGTTCTATGTCGATAGATTCAGTAGTTTTGACGTGATTAAGTTTCAAAAAAACTGTATTTTTATTTCATATAGTAAATGAATAATAGATTACTAATGGTCGTCCGGTGGTCGAAGTTCAAACATAATACGGGCACAAACTTTTTCTTCACTTGGTGATATATATATATATATTTTTATATGTATTATGAAGCATGAGATAAAGGAAAAGAAAAACAATTATCATTTTTTAAGGTCTGTATTTTACAGTTCATCAGTCGTAGATTAAAGAAAAATTTAAGAAAAACAGCTGAGACACAGAGTAGAAAGATGTATGTACTTAACTGTTTTACCTCTGCCTATTTATAGCTCTACTAGCTTATAATGCATTGTTTGGTATAATATATTATAAGCTATTATTTACCTAGTATTTGGTATAAAGGTAATTATGATAAATTATTTGGTATTATGGGGTAATGATTCTGCCTAAAAATGTTATAAAGAAAAAACGAGGTTATGTAGTAAATAGATTAATATAACACTTGCACCATACAATGAACTGGAGTTGAAAAAGAAATTCAAAATTAAAATGTGGCGCCATCTATGAGATATCTGTAACAGTCACTCCTAGAGTGTTTGGTCAACAAACTAAATTAAAGCGCCTTCTGTCCAAACTTACAATTAATAACAATAATCAACATTGACAATAATTTAATTTGTAATTAAAAAGTATGGAGACTATTAATCGAAATATAATCCATCTCTCAAATTGGACTAAATTATACATTATATAAAATGCCAACTTTCATGAAAATCGCTTGAGTAGTTTTGTAGATTATTGTGGACAAACATCATAACATTGGATTTTTATTTATTAAAGATAGGTAGCAGTTATGTATCTCAATCGTAGTCCGGTGAAGCTGTTAAGACCTTGCTAGGTCAATAGCGTAGTCAGTTCGAAAAAAAAAATATGTATGTCAATCTAATTTTTGTACTATACTTGTACCATTGTACTGTTTCGTATTTTTGTTGCTAGTGTCTAAAATATTCGATTCATGACTTTGACGTGTTTTGTTCCACACGTGTTTGTGTAAATTATATCAAACTCCTATACTATACCTATATAAAATGGATGTTCCTATATCTTATATTTCCAACTTAAACACAGTTTGACAGATCACCATGAATGAATAACGTACAAATAAGTTTATGTTAAGAAGTTTTTATGCAATTAATTTTATTATAACCTGCCATTATGTTTTGTATTGAGTTTTTGGCGGGATTTTGGTCTGTCATGTAGTGGATATTATATTTTATTCATAATCTTGTGTTACTTGACTCTATGTTGTATAAAGTTGGTGGTGTTTTATGTAATATAGTTTGTTTATAAGTGAAGTGAATGGAAAATAATACCACGGACCATGAATTCTGAGATGCCAAAAAAACTTCATGGAAAGTTCTAACAAGATGAGCACCATCTTGTTAGTTCATTGAAATTATATCAAGAAACTTGTAATATCGATACTCACTTGACAATGGCAGTAATAGTCTACTAGAAGACTGGTTACCAAAAATGGAATGGAAGAAAAACTTGTAATACTATTAACTACTCGACAATAGCAGTTATAATCTAAAAGATTGGTTTCCAAAAATAAAGTTAAAAAAAAAAACAAAGTTTTATATTCTACTTTAAGGCGGACGAAATCCCAGGGTGTCACTAGTGAATTTATACTTTTAAATAACTTAAGTATCATACGGGACTTATAAGGAAGTGGATCATAGGTTGATATTGCATTGCCGTTAGACGAGTGTCGATCGCGCATTCGTTGCTGTAAGTATTACAGGTGTTGCGTTTGCGCCGTTTCTCACGGGCCGGTTCCGCGCGGCTTGCATAACGGCCGCCTGCGCCCGCGCACCGTACACGTAACCCGCCGTAACAACGCGCATTATGCATGTAGGGCGCATGCGCCGCGCGAATAACACGACCATTGCAAACAGCTCACCGATTTTACACTCAATCAAACTCGAACAGCGTAACTATTTTTAAAACTTTTTTTAAGTAAAATTTCTTTACGCACGCTTAACTTGGGGAGTAAGCTGACGAATGCGCCACGAGACCGTTACGAGTGTAATCGGGTGATGCGAACGGAAGGCGGTGTAAGGGGTATCGAATAACATCCAAGACTTGAGACATCCAAACCAACCTCACCTGCACGTGGTGCACCCTGCTGAATAACGAACGAGGCAATGGTGAAAGCGGGGTAGTAGGGTTTTACAGCCCGACTGGGTCGCAACCACCATGTATATGGCGAAAAAGCCCGATATAGTGATTCGCTTCTGCGGGTCGCGTTTCGGGATCAGCCTGGGCATATCCAGCTTGTCGCTGGCCGGCATGACAGCGGTGACCGGCGATGGATAGTGTCTCTCTCGGTGGTCGCCATTGTTTTTGGATTGGACTGTGCTTACCATCAGGAAAAGTGCAGTAATTTTGCCGTGCTACAATAAAAAAAAGTTGAGAAGGAGATATAAGTTAGTAAAGATAGAAAAAAGAAAGTTACGTTTCGTAATATAAATGAAACCCAAAATAAATTTAAATGTTTGTAGAAAATTAATATTGTATATACACGTATATATCATACACTAGCGGACCCGGCAAAAGTTGTCCCGCCCTGATTATTAAAAAAAATCCTTGACAAATTATACACTAAAACGTTCCTTATGAATCACTTTATCCACTGGTGAAAACCGTATAAACACGCGTTCAGTAGTTTTTGAGTTTATCGCGAACAGACAGAGAGACAGACAGACGCGGTAGAGGACTTTGTTTTATACTATGTAATGATATATAAATATAGATGGAGCTATAGAAGTTTTACTTCAGTCGTGTAGTCTAAAGCACACTCGTTTTTTATAGCAGCCGTATATTATGTCTATCAGTAACTGAAAATAATGAAGTGTTAACATATTTTTAACCACTCCCATGAAAGTATTCGCAAGCTATCTTTGTAGCTATACTAAGATATAGTAAAGATATATCATAATCGTCGAAACGATGCGCGTATTCTATGAGTTATGAAAGAGTGATTCATAAAATAAAATTCAATGTTCTATTATAAATTATGTATGATCTATTATTATCTTCATCAATAAATATACAGACGGGAAGAAATTATATTATTCAACAAAGTACTTATTACTATACAAAAAGGTTTTTTTTGTATATATCTTTATATGTATAAAAGAGTAAAACGTGCGGCTAACATCGGCTTAGTTCAGTTTGGAAGGTGTTATTTCTATCTCACACCGCAATGACTGGGATAGACAGAGATAACGCTATACGAATCCGAACTTACCCGTAACTATAACTGTTTCCTCTCCTGCAACGTACTAAATCAAAAGTCGGGTATTGCAATATACCTGTTATTAATATTATACGGAGTTATTCGTACATAAATGTATTTTGTCATATAAATAGAACACATAAAAATATACCATCGGTATATAAACCAATGTATTATTTTTTACCTTTAGATAGACTTCGTAAAATTACAATTTTAATGCTGCAGTTGTTGTAGGAATGAGAGTTCAATGCACTACATTTTCAAAGCGTAACATTTACAAAACACAAATCCCCTCATTATATATTTTACGGATAATCATACAACATTTTATAAACAACGAAATCGTTTTCTAAATCTGTTCTCTCAAATTGAAAAATACACATTTCATTAAAATATTATATTGTAATAAATATCAAATTCATTTTTAACACGCCTGGCGATGTTTCAAATCAACACAAAACATATTTGTAATTGTATGAAAAATTCCGTACAGTGATATTATGAATTCATTGACAAAAGTAAATCTGTTACATCATTTAAAAACCGTTTTAAATATATATACGAGATTACAATTTCACATAAGGTGCTTTAATACCAATTTCTTGTGTATTACAATCGCTAAACAGGTGAAAGAAACTAGCTTTTGCTCGCGGCTCTCATCGCGTTAGTGTAGATGTGACTTATCTGTGTGTGAACACTACTTTTATCTAGCTGTAAAGTACTATATGACCTATTGTGTACCCTGACTACGTATATACAAAATTTCGTGATAAACGGTTGAGTAATTAAGGTGTGAAAACAACAAACAAACTCACATTCGAATTTACAACATTAGCTAAACAAAGATATTTAACACCTAGACACAGAATAGACTGCTATGCACATCACCTAAAAATCGGTCATGTGCAAAATCAAACGCGAGACCTAATGACTCGATAACAAAACTAACTACCACTGTATTAATTATAACATATCTCTATTTCAAAGAGATTTAAATAAATTACAAACATACATGAAGACGCATTTCAAATCCATTCATATTAAATTTATTTTGACAGCACCTAGCAAATTAAGATATTCTCAACTTAAGATTCGATGACAATCTGTGGAGCTATTTCGTTACGCTGTACCGACCACATGACGTTTGTAAAACTACCACAAAAGCATCTCATGTTTCATATAAAGATACCCGCGCACGAGACACTGCTGATCGATGGATAAATGCTTAAGGCTCGCTTCTTCATCCCATCAACAAAAGATCGAATTCCGCGACTGGAATCAAATCCGCATCCATTCTTCGGAAGCGATTGGCGCCAGCTGCTGTCCAAGTATCAGATGACTGATAATAAAGGATTCCTTAATAAGAAAAATGTAAAACGATCCGGGAGCGATGTTCGAAACGTTTTCACGGTAAACCAGTCCCAGACAGTTGAGTGTTGTAACTTACACCAGAGCAATGAATGCTTTGATACTCGTGCTCTCCACTTGCAAATATAATCTTCGATGTGTAGATTTGTAAATATACTTAAACCAGTATCATATAATTATATATTTTAGGTAACGTCGTGTCGTGGTCGTTGAGTTATTTGACCGGTAAAATATCAAGCCGACGTCTGCAGAACCCCGGTATGTATCAATGAATTTTTCGTCATTGACATACATTTACCAATTTAAATTGTTAACACTATCGGCTGACAGTGAAGGAAAATATCCTGAGGTAACCTGAACTTGAGAAATGTTCTTGTAGTACTGTCGTACGTGAGAATAATACAGAATTGTGAATTTCTCGGAGTTTGAAATCGCCAATACATCGTGAGTTGGCGTGGTGATTATATCCACATTTATTAACGGGAAGGGACCTATGGCCTGCAGCGGGTCTCTGATAGGCTGATAATGACGATGATGATATATTATATATCACATTCTTTAAGTATATTATAAAATATTACTTAAGATTAATTGAGTTTTATTGTATAACGAAAAATAATGCAACTTCACTATCTCCGTAATTTAATAAATTTTAATAATATAATATAATAAAATGTTTATTAACCAGATTCACTAATCATGACTGCAAGTAAATTAAAATATAATTTACTGTAATAAAATTAATATTTTTTATTGTATAATAAAAAAACCAATTAGTAGATAATAAAAGCGTAATTATAATTATTATGAATAATACTTTTTTTGATCGTATGTACAGAACACTTTTCTGTAGATTAAAATCTTTATTTTATTTTCCACTTAATACCGATGGAAAGTCGGGAACGGAAAGCCCCCGACCGGATACAAGGAAATGTGGTGGGGTAGTCGAAGAGGATATCCGGGGACGTTCTCGCCCTTCCGGCTGTTCGCTTCCGCTTTACTATCAACAGATAATACTTTCTACTATGAGAAACCTGTTCTACTTTGTAGCAATAGTTACGATACGATACGAATAATTAGTTTCTCTAGATATTCTTGAAAGTTTGTACAAAATCGCTACAAGACTTTAAAGTATCAAAAGGTTGAAAAAAGTAAGACTAAATATTATGTAAAATCAAGTGAATTAAATATTATATTATGCTTTTGAATTGTTAGTGTTTTCGAAGGTGGTTTGTTTAAAAAGAAAAAAACTTGACAATAGAGTGAGTAGTGTCGAACAACTGAATCGCAATCGAAATGTACATTGTGAGTAATTATGTATTATTAATTATGTATATCTGTATATAAAACATAATTTAATGTTTATTTAGTAAAGATCAGTTTCCAATGGATTTTCATTGGTTTTAACAATACTGGGCAATTCATAGCATGGTACATATAATTATAATCAATAGTTCCAAGGCTGGGATTATAATATTATTCGGGAATGTCAAAACGCGCGCTCCTATCGACTACCCTACAACACTCATACTTTATAATTATTGTATTTATTATATAATCACTTATATTATATATTTACTTATATTATATTATATAATCACTTATAGCTAGTAGCATCATATATGAAATCCAGCATTACATCATTCATTTTCAAATTTATGTTATTCACTAGGTGTTTTCTTCAAAATGGTTGTCTTGTATGTGGATACTCCATGCTTTATTTGCTACTTACCGCTACAGTCGTTTTAAATTAACTATGTTAATTTTTATCGTTACTGCTTAGTTCCACTGATAAATCGTAATGATATGTAGGCTAAATAATATTTTCTCAGTCAACTAACAAAAGATTGACCAAAATATTCGCATTCGTTTCGAAAATTACCCTATAAAACAAGTTACACAGTGTTACATAAATAAATCTCAATATCATATCGTGTATTGTATATTATACATTAATGGCATATTATGAGGTAGATAAATAATACTTAATAGTTTAGTGCAGTTTTATTCGCAAGTACCTAACATATTAAAGACCCAGAAAGCTACATGTAGTTTATTATCCTTAAGACCCATTTCAAGCGCATCGGAACACCGGTTCTGGTTGGTCGATTAACGGAACATTTTGATGCAATTAAATTGTTTTACTGATCATATCTCAGTTGATGACCGGTTACGGGCGTTCACCGGACATGGGCGTCTAATCTTTGCAGACTTCGCTCTTAGTAATTTCTACCTATAGATATGTAAATACAATTAGAGGACCAGTTATTTGTCTGGGTGCGATTTTGAAAAGACTGAACCGATTTTCATATAATTACGCTTTACCATACGACGTAAGCAGTAATGTAATTATTTAACAGACGTAATTTAATACCAGAAGAATATTTATAGACGTTAAATAGTAATGAAAAAATACAATTACAAAATAAAAAGCAATTAATCCAGATATAAAACCTGTCCCGTCCGTGAAACAAGTAAACCGTTTTACGAGCACCAAGTCACGGGTACCAGTTAAGTGTTTTCATAAATACAGAATTATTTCTATAAAAACTTGGAAAACCACAAAATAAATAAGGAAATGTTAAAAGTATGTCTTGTCAGTTCGATTGCATGTATGAAAAATGAGTTACAAGAGTTTTTCAAACTTGTTCTTGACGCGGTTCCTTTAAAAAATATTTCGCGACCACCTGCTTGCCCTTTGTTTTTCTTTAGTGTATTTTATTTTGTGACAAATATTCAATTTAACATATTTATTCATTTACATAATTAGGGTTCGGATAAATACATAAGAGTTCTCCTAAGTTTTTTGTTTATTTAATACAAATGATTATGCCCTTTAGTTAAACATTTTTATTAATAAATCTTATAAAACTTTATTGTTTTTTTTACTGTAGTAGCTTTTCCAACCTTTTGCAACTCCCCTATAGAAGCTTCGCGACCCCCTAAAGAGGCTTCGCGACTCCCATGGGGGTCACAACCCACACTTTGAACATCACTGAGTTACAGGACACAAAGCGGTATGTGTTTATAACGCATAATGTATGGAAGCAGAAGGTCCAGCTGATCTAGATGAAAAAGAAGGCGGATAAAGGTTTTGGATTTCTAGAACATTCTGGAACCGGGTTATAGTAGATATACATGAAAATTACAACGATCTTAGAAGGAAACAACGAACGGTTGCAAAAGTGGATACCATCTAAGAATCACATTCAATTTATGCTTAAGATGATAGCAAATAAATAAATAAATAACATATATCTATCAAAATTAAATTCGATAAATTTATAACTTAATTTAATTTGGTACTTTAAAATATATTCGACGTTTCACTTTTTATAGCACCTAAAACAACGACTGACAAAAAATATATTTTTATGTTTAAAATATCTAATATAATATATTCCAGCAATGAAAAACAGTTCACATAATACAATATATCAATACTAATAATATGTGTGTATATTATTTTTAAATATGCAATTTATTTAAATATATTTCCAAAGTAATATTATATTACTGACGAGTTTTGAATGCGCTGGACTTAGAATTAACTGAATAATTTCATGAGTAGACTTATAGTAACTCACATATTATACACATACATATATTCACATACTCACATGCTCACAGGTAACCCTCTTTACCAAACATTTTTATAAAATTAGTGGAGTTTGCGCTGGCGTTTGTGATACAGTCTCAGGACTAGTACGGGCGTCAACGTGGACTTAAATTGCCGCCGCGCCGTCAGTGACATTTTAATTTTGTAAACGATTTATGTAAAACTTTTTGCATAACCATTATTATTATTATAGTACATACATACACATAAATATTATAAAAATCTGTTTATTACAAAAGATTTTAATTTATATAGCTTCAGGTTATATACACAGCTTGTATCTAATATGCATCTTTTAAGTGTAAAATGTTATACTATAATATATACTAATACTAGCGGTCCCGGCAGACGTTGTCCCGCCCTGATTATAAAAAAAATCTTGACAAATTATATACAAAAACCTTCCTCGTGATTCACTTTATCTTCTGATGAAAACCGCGTGAAAATCCATTCAATAGTTTTTGAGTTTATCGCGAACAGACGGACAGACAGATGCGGTAGGGGACTTTGTTTTATACTATGTAATATAAAGCGATAAAGTTTGTGAGTTTGTGACCTTGTAGGGGGTAATCTGAGGAACTTCTGGTCCGATTTGAAGAATTCTTTGAGTGTTATATACCTCATTAATCGAAGAAGGCTATATATATATCACACTAAGACCAATATGAGCGGAGCACCAATGAAGAATGTTTCAAAATGGGGTTTTTTGTTCTTCTTGTGAGCTTCCGCTGCGTGTTAGCGTTCGCCCAAAGTAGCTATTCCACGCGGACGGAGTCGCGGGCAGAGACTAGTACTAGATGTTATGCACCTTTTAAGTATAAAATATAATATTAGATATTCCATGTTAAAAATTGTCACAAATATGTTTTGATTAAGTGAAAAATCATGTTAATCCATTTTAATATTAAAACAGAATGACATTGGCCGAGCCGTTAATCTATCAACTATAGCATTTAAAGAGTAGAGTGTGGAAACCACTGTATATTATGTTAATACTTGATGTGACGGTGTCGTTGTGCCTATAAAATCGTCTCGAGTGTAAACACACGTAAATATCGGTCCGCACGCACTCGTAAAATCTATTTCTCGCGTTGTTGCGGCTCGCAGGCATCATTCAGACTATTTCCTACCAACGACAATCAACGTTATTAATGTAAAGATATATTACGTAGTTGTAACTTAATCATTGCACAGGTTTAATGAGCAATTTTTTTTTTCAACAAACATCGAACGAGAGAGTCATGGCCTAGGATAGCAGAGCGAAATGCTATATGCCTATTGATTCCAATGTTATATGATAAGTTATATAGGGCGACTTCAAAAACATAATAAAAACAGACATCAGCCTATAGAAATACAAGAAAGATATTGTTATATAATACTAGCGGGACAGCAGACGTTGTCCCGCCCTGATTATCCTTGACAAATTATATACCAAAACGTTCCTCATGCATCACTTTATCCACTCGCGAAAACCGCTTGAAAATCCGTTTAGTAGTTTTTGAGTTTATCACGAACAGACAGACAGACAGACGTGGTAGGCGACGTTGTTTTATACTATGTAATGAAGTAATATACTTATAAATACATAACAAAAGCAAGGGACAACCTATAGAAATATAAGAAAAACGTGTGCAATTTAGACGCGGTAGAAATGAAACCTTCAAAAAATTATAAACTGCTCATATAAACGATAATGTATTCTATCTCTTTCACCCGCGCGTTAAATCCTATGATATTACAACTAAAAACTGTAGAGACGTCATAAGCTTTGTCAGTGCCGTGTTCAAAATTGGCTAACTATATTTATTTTTTTAACTCTTGACGGCTGCCCCGTCTGTCTGCCCGTATCTAAGCAACATATAACTTTTTTTAACACGACAGTGTGGCGTTACAATATTACTTTACGTATGTGTGCGTTATTGTGCCATTTATGTTGTCAAAATATCATTTCGGTAACATATCTATAGTTATTTATAATATCATTGTGTTAAATTCTATAAATGTATATGTTTATCACTTTTAACTTCGGCGAGTCTGGGATATGGGGCTAAAGAAGTATTCATTTCAATAACATAATGAAATAAAAGTGGTGATCCATAGCATTACGTCTGGTGGTAAAAATATGCCGTCGATTAGCTTTATGTAAATTTAATGTTTTATATTATACGACTGACTCTAGAAAGCAACGATGAGTTTTTCACATTAACAAAAATTGTACAAATTGTAAAGCGTTTAACATTTTTCATTCAAAGTATTAATGTAGGTGTCACTTCCATGCCAGGGTGGTGGAGCATGTTAATCGTGAGATCGCACCCTGATCCACAATCGCGCAAGGAGGCAGAGTGGTTTTTAGCCGGTAGGCATAACCCTCGCGTTGTCCCCCGGCAGCACGCCGTATCCAATGTAGGATTTTCCACTCTTCAATAAAATAAACAAGGTGTCACTTTCATAAATAATATTCCTGATTTATTATTTAACATAACCAGTACAGTATCGAGAAGTATAGTAAAAGTAACTATACTCCTACATTTATTTTTTGTGTTAAGATTTACATGATTACATGTATAATAAAAAAATGTGTGTTGAAAAGTTTCAAAAAGAAAGCGATACGAGCCTATGTACTCATTGTTCTTCAGACGCTGCTCTCGCTCTACCCGACACAGTGTCTTTTCCCACCGCTCTTCGTCACACAAAAAGGTTGCGGATCAGATTTTCATAGCTCTTCCATGGGAAATATCTATTCAAAAATCGAAATCATCGCAAACAGTCCATCAAAATACTTTCAACTGTAGTTAAAAACCATAAGCTAAAGTATTTATAGCAAATAGGAAAGATAGACAGTTGTTTGAATTCTCAAGTACAAGTTGAAATATTAATTACGTTACAATCTGGGAACTGACGTAAGAACTCAGGTAACAATAACATTAACACTGTAGTAAATATATAAAAAAAAAGATCACGAAAACATTGTTATTCAAATATATTTTTATAATCCATTTTTCTTGTTCGGAAACTCAAACACAGACGGGATCGTTGCAACACCCACGTTTTCTATCGGGGGGATAAAAATAACACGTCTGTTCTAGCGAATGAGATCACTATGAAAAAACCTGAAGCATTTTTCACGGTCTATTCATCAGACGTCTCTCGCATCACGATTTTCACTCAACTACTCTGGCGCGTACACAAAGACGTTGACTCACCGACCAAATTATTGTTACTTCTAATAGTGACAAGTCGGGACGTTTCTACAAACGACTTTTTTCTGTAATAAGTCACTATTTCCACGTCTAATAAGATGTATTGTTAACGATATGCTATTAAATGAAAAAAAATCGGAATTTCTAAAACTTTCATATTCGGGGAACGATTTATTAGGTAATTTACTTTGCAGATTTATCTACTGAATGTACAACAATTGCAAAATAGACGTAGTACACAGGAAGATTCTAGATTTTAGAAATGTATTGCAATTTTTTAGAAAGATTTGTTCACAAAAGTCTGCAAATGTATGTGAACGCCATTATGAGCAGTATGTATTCTATAAAATAATTATAAACTTTGTCAAAGAAATAATCACACTACCGCGTAAATCCAGAATACAAACCGGCACATAGTTCATCGAATATTAAATTTACCTCATAATCAGATAGACGGCTTTAGACTCGTTTTATATAGTTATAGATAGGAATCTTGTGGATATAGGTTATCAATTGAATCAAACTCAAATAAGATTACAGATCTACCTAAGGTCCTTAATAGATTGCTATTCGAAAAAACTGAGTTTTGTGTGTGTTGAGTATTTTTTATTACACTTTATATTACATTATTATTACAGTAATTGAGGAAAGCAACGTAAATGAATGGTAAATTTGTAAAAACTTAACTGCTCTTGGGTTTATATATAGGTACAAATATAGGTAGAAACAAACATAGGTAATCGATTTTTTTTTTATTTGAGATTTTTGTTAATAACAAAAGTAATTGGTATTAAAGATTTTTTTTATTAACGTGGGGAAACCTACTATGGATACCCACCCTCCCGGGGGGAGAGTGGGCTATGTCCGACTCGCATGGACTATAACCCCACGGTGTACCGTCCGCCGGATGGTAGGGGCGGTCAGGGATCGGTCCTGCTAACTTACCTGAGAACCGCCCCTGCGGTAGCCTGGCAAGGTGGTCGTCAGGCTCCGTCTTAATAGGGAGGCAAGTTGGGTATACAGCCAGCCGCCTCCCCTCGTCAGCCGAACCTACGCAATGAAGAGATGGGCCTTCCGGCCCATCCCCTCAGGCTCGGCTACAGTAGTGGGAGGGGTCGGACGTGATCAGAGGGTCCTAACCCCAGCAGCGCCATCTAGATTTTATTGCATTTGAAAGGGCACTTTTTATGCACAGGTTCTCCTAACCTCAACACTTTCGGGGTTTTTTTCGGAGTCAAAAAGCTTTTCCCAATTATTGTTCCTTGTTACAAAGGCCGTTTCACGAGGATATCTGCTTAGTATTTAGTATGCTCTACGTATGATATTTAGATACAATTTAAATCACCCTAATCAAATCACCAATCAAACTAACAGAAATTATCTTGTCTGTAGTAAGTTCATTAAATGGTTAAACGGTTTTTTTAATTATAAAAAGTATTTACTAATTTGTTTTTCTATAACTCGTTTACAGAATTGCTTAACTTGTACACATTTTATTAATAAACCTACTTAAAGATATGTAATAAAATATAATGAAATCATTTTTAATTGAAAACCTGTTCGAGATGAATATACAGAAGTCAACATCCTCGTATATTCTTCAACGTATATAAATTATCAACGTAGTATTCTTTTGTTAAAAAAACCAAAAGAGTTGGGATTCTAAATATGTTGATAAGTGTTTGTGTAAAGATGCATTATCCAAAGTCACATTTAAAGTCAAGGCTATGCATTACTGTATCCATTTAACATATTCATAATTAAGATTAAATAGATACCTGTGGTCAGGATATAACAATTGTAAGATTTAATATGAGATATTCATATATCAGCCATAATGTAAATTACAATGTGTATAGTTCTCGCCAATTTTTTTAATTGCTCTGAATATAGCCGTGAGTTCGGCCTTGCGCGTAATATAGTCAACAGTTTAATACAAAACGATGTTAAAATGATATAGGAATCTAAAATTGTCATTTATTTGCCCTTAAGTTATTCCTATGTTATATATATTTATACTATACGAAATTATACTTAAATTTGTATTCGCGCTACTATATTCACAGAGATTAAAAAGTTTGGCGTAAACTGTATTCTTCGCGTCGGTACGTTTTGGTATTAAGTGCATAGACGCAAAATTATTGTTGCTTTGTGAAGATTCGGTGCATATTCTAAATTTAATATTTTGAAACAAATATTTAGCCACTAATGCTTTCGCTTTGCTCTTACGAAATACATAATTAGGGGACCCGGGACTTAAACTGCATTGCGTAATTTTCCATGAACACTTCTTCTATCTTACAATACTAGCCCTTCCCCTTTCAATTAACACACCGTTAAAATCGACAATAGTATTAGATTTTCTTCTAGTTTCCAAGAATACATTTATAGAAGAATTAGGCAATTAAAATGAGATATGAAATGGCGAAAAATTACGTCGTGGTCGTCTCTCTAGCGTCTTTTTTTTTTCTCGAACTGACTATGCTATTGACCTGGCAAGGTCTTAACAGCTTCACCGGACTACATCTCTAGCGTCTCGTGTTCAAAGAACTTGGTCAAAGACTATGTACTTCACCGACAGAGCGCGTGACGCCTATGTCCAATTATACTTACCAGTGGGTAAAAAGCTATCAATATGACGGACTTGGATGAAAAAAGAACAGGCTCCCTATAAATTCACGCTAAAGAATATATAAAAGTTACTATATTATTAGTAAAGTTAATTAAAGTTGGCGTAACTGGATTAGCCACGGAGAAGGTTTTATACGATATACAACTCCACTAAATGATGCTGCAGTATATAAAATTTTGCGCCCTTCAATCAGTCGATATATAAATTGGTATTATACACTGAATATTTGCACAATATACATTCTTCTGCTATAGTTTATTATTACTATTAATAATAATTTAAAGAGAAGTATATTAGGAACAAATAATAACAAACGATTGCGAAGTTGCGAGCAGAGCTAGTTATATTATATAACTAGCCGACCCGTGCCCACTTCGTTGGGCGGTAATAGGCATTATCAGGCTACAACTTTTCTCTAGAACTGTAACATATATGTATATCTCATAATTAAGGCAGCGTTCATAAGAAACGTTTTCATTCGACCATTTTACCATCGACTCCCCAGATATTACCTCCTACAAACCTCACAAACTGTACCTCTTTATAATATTAGATTATAGATAATATAATCAGTTAATAGCTTCTGCCCGCGACTTCGTACGCGTGGAATAGTTATTTTGGGCTAAGACGCAGCGGAAGCTTTCAAAAGGAAAAAATTCCCCGTTTATAAAATATTTTTCATTGTTGCTCCGCTCCTATTGGTCTTAGCGTGATGATATGTAGCCTATAACACTCATAAATAACGTGGCTTTATATTGGTAAAAGAATTTTCAAAGTCGGTTTAGTAGTTCCTGAGATTACCCCCTACAACGTCACAAACTCACAAACTTTACGTCTTTATAATATTAGTATATAGATTATAGCCCCTGCCCGCGACTTCGTCCGCGTAGTAATAGTTACTACTCTGGGCTAACGCTGACACACAGCAGAAGCTCTCAAAAAGAAAAAAAACATCCCGATTTTGAAACATTTTTCATCTGTGCTCCGTTCCTATAGACCTTAGCGTAATGATATATAGCCTATAACCATTCTCGATGAATGAGCTATATAATACTGAAAAAATTATTCAAATCGGACCAGTAGTTCCTGAGATTACCCCTTACAACTTCACAAACTCACAAACCCACAAACTGTACCTCTTTATAATATTAGTATAGATAAAAGAGATTATTGTTAAATTAAAACTTCAATTTATGCAATTTTTTAAAACTTGTTCTTGATGACAATGACACTCTAGACGACTGTGTTAGCTTTTTACAAGGTTCATGGTCAAGGTTCGTATTTTAAGAAATACACTAATATTTATTCACATTCACCTAAACAAGGAGGTACGTAGTTGAGGAATTTCACTTGTATTGGTACAACGAAGAACCCTGTGACGTGGTCACGCATGTAGGCAGCTGCTAGTTGCAACCCAACGACAGCAGAAGGCACGGGGCTGTACGGTCGTGGTTTAGCTCGAATAAACAACTTGCTCATTAAACCAGGAGCTATACGAAATCGTGTACGTGGGTAACATCGCCAACCAGCGCCTAATCTAGCTTTATCATTCGCATCCCATAATCCACAGCAATGTATATATATAGTACGTGAACAAGTATTCCACAACCTGCGCAAATTAAAAGCGTATTAACTTTATATTATATTTCATACTAGCTGATACACGTGACTTCGGGTGTATTGTTTATTATGGTAACAATATGTACAGAGGACAAACAAAAAAAAAAGCAAAGTTATACTTTGCTCATAAAATTTCTTTGTGAACAAAGGTACACTGCTTGGCCATTTCTCCATGGCAAGAAAAACACATCGGTTAAAGCGTGGTAAATTGAAATTTATAAAATTTTAATAACTTTATATCAAATTAACATTTTTTTTTAAATAAGACCAAGTGTTTAATAAGTAAAACTAAAAAAAGTCTATTCAGTAGATTTTGTGTGATGCGCGCAAAACATTACAGCGATTGGCGATGGATAGTATGTATCTCGGTGGTCGCCATTATTTTTGGATTGTACTATGCTTAATATCAGGCACAGTACAGTCTTTTTGCAGAGCTACAATAAAAAAAGAAGAAAAAGACCTCTGTCATTTTAAGATAGATAGATTTCTTGGGTACTTAATAAAAATAAACATGATTTATTTCCTGGTACTTGTGTATTAAATGCACCGCTGCCGGCTCGTTTTTTTTCGCAGTATAACCTAATCTTACCAAACCGAGACGAAAATGTTTTGTTTTAACTTAAAAATCATCAAGTTGATAATATACAAAATTACCAATGAAAATTCTGAAATGACACATAACCTCAAAACTTTGATCATAAATATCTTAGTAACTATGACTTTCCGCGGGAAGGGAAAATCACCCCTTTCCCCCGCTGCTCCCATCCCCTTCAATCTTTATATCAAGATGCGAATTTCAAATCAGCGAGCGCGGTGCATTTAATACACAAGTATCCTTTCCTTACTAACACTTACCACAATTCCTTTACAACTTCGCTTTCAAGAATTTCAAAGTATAAATTGTCTGGCGACCACGTGATAGTTAATGGATATAAAGGATATGTTTTGATAGGCTTTCTAGGCGATTGATACATAAATTCTGTTTTCAAGGATAGGTTTTCTTTTACTAGTGATTTTATGCTATTCGCAGAAATCTAGAAAAAACAATATAAGACCAATAACCTAAAATCCTAATAAAAAGATTTTGCGAATAGTGCATTTCTCTCAAAAATTAAGACGAACAATATCTAATGCAATGTTCTTAAAATAAATAGACACGATCAGGATTCCCAAGTTGGGGGTTTCCGGCCCAAATTTAAGAGGCAAATATACTGGATGAGATTTTTAAGACCTATATATTTTTAGGGGTATCTTAAAGGACTTTTTTATTTTTACAAGTGTAGACTCTGAGATAACCCAATCCAGTCAATCAAATGTATTTGTTGACCTAAGACACGTAATGATATTTAGCTCAATTCCTCGTTATTAAGAATGTGGACTCTAATAAATAGGAAAACAACTATCAGTAATGTAAATCATAAATGGAGGGTTTTTATTTTTTCTGTCTACGAATTTATTAGTCATCTAAAACCCTATGGTATAAAGCAGGTGCTTAGATTTATTTTAGAGAAATTTTCAAACAATTTTGGCAATTTTAGGGATCTTTAGATTTGGCTTTAAGTAACAATTGTGGCAGTTTTAGGGGGTTTTGGATTTCGCGTTAGGGCTTTAAGTATATTTTGAGAATTGGTAACACTGCACGCGCTATTTTACGAGTTTCGCGATGGTTCTTCATCGTATATACCTCAACGAGTTTGCGTTGATCGATTTTAATCAATAACAGATATAAATGGATGTAAAATAAAGCATTAGATAAAACTAACACTTGAATTTATTACCTTCTCGTAATCAATTTTCTCACGTGGATTGGTGTTTACGATCGGAGGAAGCGTATTAGTAAATTCTTCGTTGCTGTTCATGTTAGTTATTATACGAGAAATCCTTTAAGGTATACTTGAATATTTCCTACATTACCCTTTATCTCGGGTTAGCACATTTACTCGTGTAGTTATATTATGAATTAATCTAGATATAGAGAAATACAAATAAAAACCCATTTTAAGTTGTCATTTTGAAAGAACACTTTAAACGACGCATTGATTCTTCTTTTTCTTGTTTTAGCTCCGCAGAAGCAATTGCCAGTGTCATTGTTGTTTTGTTTTAATGGTGATTACAACATATTTTACAGAATAAGTATCGTGTGAATAACTTCAATGTTCCAAAAAGATGGTGGATCTCTTGTTAGAACATTCCAGGGACTTTTTGGGGCATCTCAGAATTCATGGTCCGTGGTACTATTTTCCATTCACTTCACTTATGCACGATAACTGAACTGTATTACGTAAACCACCACCAATTTTACAAAATATAGAGTCAAATAACACAAGGTTATGAATAAAAAATAAAATTCACTACATGACAGACCAAAATCCCGCTAAAACCACCATTTTTTATGTATCTATATATGTATAAATAGGTAGAGACAAAGCAGTTATAGTCCTGTCAATCTTTTTGGTCGCTCTGAATAAAGCCGTGAGTTCGGGCTTGCGCGTCAAGATCGTAATACAAAATTAAGTCTAAATATTATTATAGGAATTTAAAATTTGCATTTATTTATCCCTAATATGTATCAATGTTGCACATATAAAATAATACGTATTTATACCTACATTTGTATTTTGTGCATTTCATATTCAGAGCGGTTTAAAAGACTGGTGAGGATCTTTCTCCTTTTTTAGTAAATGTTGACGAACTTTAGAGTTATAAGAAAATGGAAATAGTTTTTTTTCCTTTATTTCTCTCTACGTCACTTACTGTGTATAGTAATAAATACAGATAATAATATGTATATAACTACATATTAACATGTGATAAAAAAGTATGTACTCCTAAGTATGGTCGAATTTTAACTACCGCATAAGAGCCTAGTATTAATTAATCGGTGGACAATACATAAAATAAAAATGACACGTGTATTTTTGAAGTGAAACTTATGGGAGTGCTCTGAAATTCTGATGCACAACCTCTTTGTTTGACATAAAGTGGCGGGAGTAAACACTGTGTCGGTTAGAGTGTTGGAAACACCGGTTCTCCTCCGATCCTCGAAGTAAAACAACGTCGCGCGCGGTCAGTACTTGGATGGGTGACCGTCTGGGAACACTGCGTGCCGTTGCCGATTTTTGTTGTATTTTTTTCAACTAAAAAGTTTCACAGTAACATAAATATTACACTTCTATCGTATGTCAAACGCAAACATAATAATTCTTAGACCCAATAAAACAAGTAAGGATGATAAAATATTAATTCAAATCGTTATCGAAAGATAGAGAATTAAGTAGAAGAACTTTTACCATACGTAAAACAACGTGTAAGAATCCTCTTCGCCCGATGTAACAAAAATAGCTAAAATATTTACAGCAAAACCGCGATAATAAATAACGCAAGTACGAAGGCCAAATTACGCAGATAGACAAATACTTTCGCAGTATAGCTATGTATTACGCATAATTATAACAGTATGTAACTATTTAAAAAGAGAAAGCATATATATATCTGAATTTAAAAATGATTACTGTATACATGTATATATGTATGATTTTTTACATATTGCTAAAGAATATCGGAAGTATTTTATAGAGTATGAATCATTGTTTACATTCTAGAATGTTAAATGGTAATATGTTTTTTTTTTTCGAACTGTCTACGCTATTGACCCAGCAAGGTCTTAACAGCTTCATCGGACTACTTGTTAATATGTTAGCTACGATCTACAGTGAGGGTTACTGAGGGTTACTTCTTTGTAGATAGTGGTTATGTATTGGTTAAGTTTGTTAAGGATGTTATGGAATGCCTAGGCTTGATTATGCTAATTCACTTGTTCTTGTTCTTCTAATTTATTGCATATGCGGTGATACTCTTCAATGGAAATTTGATACGACGATATACAATAAAAACAGATGCCATGAAGTTAAGAGGTTTCAATTTAGAAAGGTTTTTGTAAGTAAATTTTATATTTACGCAGGTTTATATTTTATTATTTATTGTATCTAACTAATTTTATGTTACACAGATGGAAAAAAATAATTGTTAAACAGGTAATTTTATAAAGGTCATTATTTTTCGAGATATGGAGGGGAAATATATACTTTAGTATCGTTTAAGGAAATATTGCTTATTCCCATTTTTCATAGGACCATGTTTCTAATAAAGGACGTATTAAGGAGTATTATGATTTATTTCAAATTGTAGAACGTTTTTGACTTGCCGAATCTCTGTTGTATTAGGATCTTCGACCATTCTTATAGTTTAAGCCTGTCCAGTAGTGTAATAGCTGTATGTATGACGTGTGTACGTCCAGTAGTGTAATAGACAGATACAGATGTATGACGGTTGTATTATAAAATTGAATTTAAGTCTAATAAAACAATGCTTATGTCGTGAAAGCAGTGCAGTTAAGACACGGTTGCGCAGTCGCCGCGACGCGTGACGATGCACGGCTCCCGAGGGAGCGGAAGTCTTGCGCACTTCCGCCCGCCGGCGCACCGTCCGGAGATCCGGTCCACTATCACGACTTAACACTGCCAACGGATTGCCTCAAACTGTAACGAACATTCCTTTAAGTTTCTCATACATTTTTCGTTATAGCTGAGTTATTGTAGACACACATGACTAAAGTTTACTACTTTCACACAAGAAGTTGTCTATACTAATATTATAGAGAGGTAAAGTTTGTGAGTTTGTGACGTTGTAGGGGCTAATCTCAGGAACTACCAATTAGAAAATTACCAATAGAAAGCCACGTTATTTGTGAGTGTCATAGGGTATATATATCATCACGCTAAGGATAATAGGAACGGAGCAACAATGAAAAATGTTTTAAAATCGGGGCCTTTTTTTCCTTTTGAGAGCTTCCGCTGCATCTTAGCCCAAAATAACTCTGCCACGCGTACGAAGTCGCGGGCAGAAGCTATTAACTAATTATATTATCTATACTAATATTATAAAGAGGTAAAGTTTGTGAGATTGTAGGGGGTAATATCTGGGGAGTCGGAGAAAAAATGGTCGAACGAAAACGTTATTTACGAACATTGCCTTAATGATGAGAGACATATAATTGAGTTCTAGAGAAAAGTTGTAGCTTGATAGTGCCTATTAGCGCCCAACGAAGTGGGCACGAATAGTATGAACGTTACACTATTGACGCCGTCCGCCCGGTCCTGCCGGATTGGATAGGGAGACGTTGGGGCTCCCTGTCGTTCAGACTGGTGCAGGTACTCACCGGGCATGGTTGCTTCGGGTGGTACTTGCATCAGATCGCTCGTAGGGAGCCAACCGCCGCATGCCATGAATGCGGCGCTGCGGAGGATACCGCGCAGCACACCCTGTCTGAGTGTACTGCGTGGGAGGGACAGCGCCGCATTCTGACTGCGGCGGTAGGGCTGGATTTGTCGCTGCCGAGTGTGGTTTCGGCCATGCTCGGCAGCGAAGAGGCATGGATTGCGATGGCCACCTTCTGCGAGGACGTCATCTCGCAGAAGGAGGCGGCGGAGAGGGTCCGCGAAGATGACCCTCTGAGTGGCCGTCTCCGCCAACGGAGGACCGGAGGCAGGAGGCGGCGATTTGCCCTTCTCCTCCCACCACCATAGCCGGACCTGAGGGGGTGGGCCGGGGGGCCCATCTCCTCATTGCATGGGTCCGGTCGGCGAGGAGAGGCAGCTGGTGTGTACCCAGTCTGTCTCCCTATTAGGATGGAGCCCGGCGGCCACCTACCGCCGGGCGGACTGCTGGGGCGGCTATCTAAGGGGAATAGCTTAGTTCGATCCCTTGCCGCCCCAACAATACGGTCGGACGGTACACCGTGGGGTTTTAGTCTGTGCGAGTCGGACATAACCCATCCTCTCCCCCGAGAGGGTGGCGTATCCATAAGGGATTTCCCCACGTAAATAAAAAAAAAAAAAAACAAAGGGCACGGGTCGGCTAGTTATATATATGCGATAATGTTAAAGAAAAATATGGTTATTTTCATGATTAAATCAAAGTAATATATTTTTAATCTAAGTACTATTGTGTAAATCGGATAAGTGACGTATTTCTAATTAACGTTTTGATTAAAATACGATCATAGTTTTATATAATGAGATAACATATGGAATATTTAACTGATCCTGTTTAGCCTGTCTAGTGTGTCCACTGCAGAAGATATGATTGTAATTGTAATTGTTCGTAATTGTTCCTACTGTACTCAAGGATGACTGTATCCTACCAAATAGACAGTAACTGAGTTAAGCTAAAATCAAACTAATCAACAGAACTGGAAACAAGCCACATCTCAGTTTCACATCACTTTTATGACTGAAAAAGAGATTATATACATTTTAAAATAGTGTAAGCATAGTGGCGAAATCAAAAGAGGTCATAATATATGCTTATAGAATGTCTCTGGCATCTTCCTGTTTCATTATTTACTATCTACTATTTTTTTTAACCTTATTTTTGGCAACCAGCCTTTTAGATTATTGCTGCCATTGTCGATTAGTCAATAGTATTACAAGTTCTTCTTCTGTTTTATTTCTGACAACCAGACTTCTAGTAGACTATTACTGCCATTGTTAAGTGAGTATCGATATTACAGGTTTCTTGATATAATTTCAATGAACTAACAAGATGGTGGCCATCTTGTTAGAACTTTCCTGGGAGTTTTTGTGGCAAATCAGAATCCATGCTCCGTGGTATTATTTACGATCGACTTCACTTGTACACAATAACCAAACTATATTACGTAAAGCACCACCAATATTACACAATATAGAGCCAAATAACACAAGATTATAGATAAAATATAAAGACCAATACAGGGCATTCAAAGATCCCGCCAAAAACTCCTATTATCTACTTACTTACATATTAGTCGGTATTTGATTTTGGTAAATTTTTGGCACGATCGACTAATAATGTATCGTTCATTTTCTTATTTGTCCGTTACATTTTAATCCTTAATATTGTAAATTTGTAATGTAATATTGTACTACTGTACGTTCGTGACTATGTCTTTTATAAGTACATACTCCAATATTTTTTTATATCTTTGTATGAATGTTCTTTTTTACTTTTCAATTGACCTATAAATCTACGTTTATGAAGTTCTTATTTAATTACAAGCGGGCACGGCAGACCTTGTCCCGCCCTGATTATAAAAACAATCCTTGACAAATTATATACCTAAAGCTTCCGCGTGAATCACTTTATCTACTGGTGAAAACGCGTGAAAATTCTTTCAGTAGTTTTTGAGTTTATCGCGAACAGACAGACATACGCGGTAGGAGACTTTCTTTTATACTGTGTATATAACCGTTTTTTTTTTTTTTTATACTACGTCGGTAGCAAACAAGCATGCGGGCCGCCTGATGAAAAGCGGTCACCGCAGCCTATGGACGCCTGTAACATCAGAAGCGTTACATGCGCGTTGCCGACCCTTAAGTAACCTATTTATTTTCCCCTTGAAGCACCCCGTTTGTTTGTTCTGAATATGGATAATTTAAAGGTACCATGTAGAAATTTGCTCAAATGAAATTCTCAAAATAAGATTTTTATCGATCAGTATTAACATAGATAATGACGCGTATTCATCTTATTTCATCGTAAATTCCTCAGAAGTAAGAAATATACAAAATTCTTAAAAGAATAACAATTTAAATGTACAATGAGAAAGAAATGACTACAGTAAAAGAATTAAATCAAAAATATATCAAGTAAGACGTACAATTATATCGACTTCGAGATTATTAACTATTAGTAGAAGTTTTAGTATGTAATTGTGTAAAATAAAGCACGATTTCGACTCCAATTTAAAACATAACATCCGTTAGAAAGGTAATATAAGACGAAAAAGTAGTTATACCTAATAAGGAACATCCGAAACCGAATGAAAGCAGAAAGAACTAAAAGTTATGAATTGATTGCAAATTCATTTTAATATAATTAGAAACTCTATAATCCTATAATGTAATCCTTATTACACACTAGCTACTTCCCACAGCTTTGCTCTCATTAATGTAGATTTCATATATATCTTGCGTGGGAGAACCGGTTGAGGAAGGAGACGTGGTGGAGGACAGTTCCACCACATGCCTTCCTAATAATCCGCTAGGTAGTAGGCGCGGGGTCGCCTGTTGCCATGTAAAGGAGAATTCGGGATGGAAAGGGATGGCACAATATCTTCCTGAGGGGTGGATTACCATACATGGTGGTAGAGCCACACTGAAACTATTACTGGTTTCAGCATGAATGGGTCGGATCGCCCGGGGAAGTACCACCCTTTCATAGAAAACCGACGTGAAGTAACAGTGCTTGCATTGTTGCGTTTCGTTCGGTCAGTGAGAGCGCCGGAGACCCACCTCCGCTCCCCTCTCTTCTCTCTTCTCCCTCTCCCTCCCCTAACCCTTCCCCCAAGGGTGGCAATGCACTTGCGACTCCTCTGGTGTTGTTAGTGTCCATGGACGGTGGTGATCACTTAACATCAGGTGACCCACCTGACATAAAAAAAAAAAAACAAACATCACCGGGCTATTCAAGCGCGTGACCAGGGAAGTGGAGTGTGCTTGTCGCAAACCCTGGTCCACATACATGCTAAGTGGCAGAGGGGTTCTTAGTTAGCAGGTCTCTGACAATAACCATTATGCAACCCCCCAGCAGTGTGAGGGTATAAGATGCAGGATTTCCCACTATATAAAAAAACGCCTTGATAATATATTACGTCATTGTTCGTATCCCCGAGAACAGGTGTGCAAAATTTCGTGATGATTAGCTAAATAGTAAGTACGATATATGTACACCTGTACAGCTTACTTAACTGTATTCATACAGCTGACAATTAATATTTTACTTGACTCCAAAAATAATCTAATTTACCTTAAAGAATGTTTTTTTATCACTTTATTATATGCTATATACATAATAAATTTAAATACCAGCATCGAAATAGACTAAGAAATTAATATACACTGGAAATTTATGTTGAAAGTAATAGGTGGCGCGTCCGTCAACGGACCAATTTAATTCCATTAATTTATTCAAACGTCGCCTACATACGAGTTCTAAATCCAACATCGGTTGCGTAACCAATAAATTATCGTCATGCATAATCACACACACAGTAATCAGTTTTGTTAAGAATTAAAAGCAGCGTACACTGGTAGACTAAACAATGAGATCAGCTGGGCTCATTGCGGCCTCAAACACTAACTAACTCTACCTACCAATGTACTCGTCGATGACATTGATTCCAATTCTTTGATGTGTATAAACGTATTTGTGATTTTCGTATGTCTACATCAATCGTATTGTTTATACATATTGATATGAGTAGGGAAAAAGATTTCGTAAAATATTTTGACCGGCTGAAAACGTCTAAGTACTAATCTTTCTTTAATACTTTGTAGGTATTAAAATTCAACCACAGTTTTAGCTTATGTTAAATGAAGACGTTGTACATAGAGGAGCTAGTTACAAGGTTCAGATACTGGAGCATACAAATCGGTGCTTGACGACAAATTTTCAACCTGAAACATGCTACTCATTCGCAAGGATTCGAACATACGCCAATGGATACGGTGTACTAACGTTAAACACTGAGCCATCATCGCTTCATTCGTATTCATATCGTTTGTTGTGGATTAATATTAAAAAGTGCTTAATAATAATATATACGATACTTTTCACACTTTACGACGTCACTGAACTCGATTGACGCTAATTATTCTATCGATCAAAACAATTGTCAGTTAATAACAATCCTTTAATAAAAAATAGGAATCGTTAAGCGTGGAATGAAGGTAGGGCGAAGACGAGGTGAAGTAACGGATGAATATCCGTGGGAACGGCCACTACATCCGGTCCGCGGTACTCGCTTGCGCCTCAACACTCCGAGTTATTTCCTTTAAGTCGGGTGACCTTAACACCATTAAAAATTATTAGGACACATTTATCATTAATAAAAATAATCTATATAAACAAATTCAATTCAAAATCTGAATCGTGATATTTTTATCACGATATAAATAACTCAATTTGTTTGGTTTAAAGGTTACCAAATTAAGTAACAATTTATTAACAAAAATCTTGTTGAACCAACGGGTAAGGAGCACCTTAAACCAGAGGGGCTAAATGTATGAAGATGGGCACAGCAATGCTTTACATGAAGTAGGCCAGCACTAAAAATGGGTTTTTATAAATGCCCATGCCCTGAAAAGTTAAATTGTCAGAAGTAATAGATTTTGTCCGTCTGGATTACTATCACTACAAACCAGCTGTGTGACGTTTGTTTAATAACGAGGCGGAGTAACAGGGATTTACCCGACTGAGTCGGGAATACCATACAAACGGTGATAAACCCGACACTATGACTATTTTTAATTTTGTTACGTTTCTAAATTAGACAGTGTATTAACAGTTGAAAGTTGTTGCCGATAACCGATCTCTCTATGGTAACTGTTACTCTAGAATTATATTGTGCTTATCTTCAGGTTCAAACCCTTAGTTGGCATTACTAAATTAAAAATAACTAATGATTGTGTCTAATAGTTTAAATACGACCATAATTCATTAATTTTTCAAAATACAATATTATTGTTTTTTTAACAAAGAGTTTATAAATTCTATCCAAAAATATAAATTGTATGATGCATAGAGAGACATAAATAAAGGCGTCTGATCGATGGTAAGAAAAAAAAACTTTTTTTTTTCGATCTAACTACGCTATTGACCCAGCAAGGTCTTAACAGCTTCACCGGCAAAAAAAAATACTATTTCCAATTGTTTTATTGATAACACTAAAAATAGTCAATAGCTACCAAACAACAAAATTAAGAAAATCCTTTGACAAACAGAGAAGAAAAAGGTACTTAACCCTTTTGTCGTTGTCTATTTATACATTGATAATAATAAAAATGATATTATTATTAAAATGGTTTTTAAAAGGAATTCTATCAGGCATATGGTTAGTAAATGACAAATGTTTTAAGTTTCATATTTATCGAAAGTACTATTATTATAAAGAGAAAAGACTTATTTTTGTTTGCAATGAATAGACGCATTTAACAGTATATAAAAATCTTTCATCTATAGAAAGCTGCATTACCTGCATAGTTATTATACATGAAATGTATAAATATGTTCTAAAAATAGAATAAGTATTTTTTATTTCAATATTCTGTATATGATAAAAATGTCTAGCGATCGTTGGAAGAACGAGAATTAATATCAAGATCGAACACGGCAATCATTCCAACAATAATGATAAAATTATCCTTAAATGTTCGAAAGCATATGATCCGTAGCCAGTGTCATACCAGTTTTCTATTTTCTCAGACAGCAATTCTAAGTTTTGCAATAGACGGATATGGCTACTAGATTTAAATCTGTTTTATAGCTTTAACTTATGGTTCTCATGAAGGTAGTATATAATTATCTTTATGGTAATAATACAATTAAAACTCAAAATTTATTAACAACGACTTTCTAAGTCAAACTGGGTCCTTCCTTGTAAATGCGTTCATTCACTAGTAAGAAGTGAAGAGTGAAGTTTTGGTTCTTCTACACCATTTAACGGATTTTGAAAGTTTACCCAACATAAACAAAGAGCCTAGGTATTTACACGCTTCAATTGTCTGTATGCTTAGTATTTGTTATTATTATTATTCAATCTTACATACTGTGTATTTATTACTTTAGATTAATTTATCTATAATTATTTATATGTATTTTACCAATTTTGTAAAAATTGTTTATTATAAAATGTAAAGGCGTATGTGAAAGTATTGAATAAGTTACAATAATTATTGTTAATTACTTACATATCTTTATTATAATTTAAAGAATAATAAATGACCAAAATTAAATTATAGAATGCCTGTCATAGGCTTATAATTATTAATTAAACTGCTGTCAACGAAATTAATCGTATTCTTAGTTTGTGTTCATGAAAGTCGACCTGTTTATATAAAAAGTGAAGGTAAGTACTTTGTATCGGTTCAATGGCGTTCATAAATGTCTAAATCAAACAGGAAATATCAGTCTAACACCTTCGTTGGGATGCATCATCAATTCTCTCACGTATGACCCCAATGCTAACCTTAGGGCATCATTGTAAACCACTGACATTCATTGACCTTTGGTCGTGATGTTAACATTCTTAATTCGGTATAAAGTTGAAAGTTCAATTACACTTTTGAATAATAGAGCGTAGTTGATGACAAACATTTATTACAAAAATCATTATCTCCTTCTTCTAATTGGTATTCGATTTAATAGTTTTTAATATTTCTATGAAATGAAACAAAAACATTGCGCGTTATTAGGTTTTATAAGTGAGCCTGAACATTGCAACCATGTATTAATATAGACTAGCCGATACCCGCGACTTCGCCTGCCTTGTCCTACGCATCCTTACCACTCCACTTGCCCCATTTTCCGTGGCAAGAATATTTTCTTACATCGCTGAACGCATAGTACATATAGTATAATAAAATAGTAGTATTATAATTTTATAGTAATTAAAGATATCGTGATAATTTCTTTTAAATAACCACCAAATATTTTAGAAGCTGGTCTAAAAAAAATATTTAAATTTATGTAAAAATTTTAACGTGATGAGCGCACAACGTCTACGTCTTTCTCTACCATTTTATTTATATATAGGAATATATAACAACACATGGTGTTTGAACATTTTATATAATATATTTGACTGGTAAAAACACTTTCAAACCTATAAACACTCACTAAAACTTGATGGTATGTCCAAGTATTCTGGGCTTGATGTCATAACTTAATCTCCATTACACCACCACTCAACACAAGGTAATAAAATGATTACTATGTTTTCCATTTGACATCAAAATTATCGAAACATTCACGGATCTGCTCGAGAAACTAAACTTTAATTTCACTTCAACTCTGTGCGATATAATAAGCTTGAAGTAAGTGGTTGGGTGTATTGAGCAAGTCCAATGACCGGTGCTGCCAGTCCGGTACTTGCAGCGGTCTTGCTGTTATCGGCCGGAAGCGCCTAACCGGAAGTGCGCAATCTCGACCAATTGGACAGGCGAGCTGTCACGGAGTACGCGCATGCCCCCTGCGCGCTCGACTTACTCTTATGCCTCTACTTGTCTGCTATTTGCAATTATACTTATTAAAACTGCGGTCAGTTTTACAAATAATATTCTGCGTTGAGTCGTTGTAAGGGTAAGTATAATATATACATTTTGTTAAAGTTTTAACACATTAAAATTTATCCCGATTTGTACATGTCATAAAATCTTAAGACTATCTATGGCCATGGTGATGTCGAATTAGCGAGTGGAAATAGTAAATGCGTTAAAAACCCGATTAAAGTTTAAGAATAATAATGAATATATTTACGCATTTCTTTATAACAAACTCTTTGCAACACTTAATAACGTTTCATAAAATATGCTCAACATTTAAAAACTACTCGACTAGTTTTTAAAATATAAAAAATAATTAGCTTAAGTTGCAGTTCAGATGCGATCTGAATATAGCAATAAATATTTATATTTTCGTGTTTGTATAATGTTAGATTTTTAGCATAGATCGAGCAAGGGATTCGCTGGCATCGAAAATATTAACCATATTTACAAATCTTTATATATATAATTCCTCTATACGTGTGTATGTGGCTGAACTCCTTCTAAACGGCTGGGCCGATTTTGATCAAATTGTGTGTGTTTTAATAGGTCCCTGGATGGTTTAGATTCATAATTCGAACCGGTAGTTGGCGCTGCGATCTGAGTCGAAGATATTTTTTAAATGAAGTGGGAAATTCTGATGCATAACCTTTTTGTGTCACGAGAAGTGGTGAAGGTAAACACTGCATCAACTAGAGTGCTGAGAACACCAGCTCTTATCCGATTAACGGAGTTAAGCAGCGTCAGGCAGTACTTGTATGGGTTAAAATTAAACAATTTCTCTGTAATACAAAAGTTTCACTTCTATCGTGTGTCATTACGGATAACCCTGTTTTTTATTTTATTTTGAGGGCAGGACAATTCTGCCGGACCCGCTAATAACTGTATATAACTTAAATAGTTTTTTCTCTCAATTTATTTAACTGGATAGTCTCTAGTTCATCTAATAACTCCTTGATTCACTGATGTAATAGTTATTAATTATTACATTTACTAAGTCACTATAGTATGCATATTAATGCTGAATTAATGTGTCTAATCATTTTCGAGATTAGATCGGTACACGAGTATTTAATCGTTTATATTAGAAGCCCTGGGTCCAGTAAGTAATATTTGTTTTCGTATGTTCAAACTTTATTTTTTTTTAGATTGGTAATATCCATCGCTTTTCTCCTAAGGCACTTCTGTAATTATTGAAATTAGTGGTAAAAACCCCAGTTCATATTTACCGAATAACTTAATAGATTAAAACTATTGGATTTATTAAATCACTTGTTAATTATTCAATCTTTGCTTTGAAAGGAGGAAACGTTATTCGTGTTTCTGACGATGGCAAAGGTTACCAACATCAGTTAAAACAAAAAAGACATTATGAGGCGCAGCTTATAAAAAAACCTCTATATGCGAACGTAATAGTAACCGAGAAGTAAGGTAATGCAAAAATCTTACGATATAAACCTTTTTTGTTAATTTTGACACTTACTATATTAAGAAATAGATATGTAACTTAAGTATCTACCATTAGATTTAATCATTATTACAAAAATACGATATTTGATAAGGATTTTTTAAAATTTTTACAACATTTATTTTGCCATAATACAACAACGAGTAAAAACAAAAAGTGAAACAAGTAAAAGGATTAATAAATGAAGACAAGAAACTGAACTGCAGAATCATGTTTCAATATTATAAAGCCTAGGTTCTACTACGATTAAGGAACATCTCATATGTTGAAACCAACGAGACGTTAAAACTATAATAGAATGTGCCAGAAAATACACGTACATACACTTAAAATATGTAATATTTATTTATGAATATATGCTTTTTTATGTCATAGGAGGCAAACGAACAGGTGGGCACCTGATGTTAAGTGATCACTACAGTCCATAGACAGTAACAACACCAGAGGAGTTGCAAGCCTGAGTTTGGAGGAAAGGACGAGGGGGGAGTGGAGAGGAGAGGGGAGGGGAGGAGACCTTCGACGCTCTCACTGCCCGAACGAAACGAAAGAATGGAAACACTGTTACTTGACGTCGGTTTTCTGTGAAAGGGTGGTACTACCCCGGATGAGCCGACCCATTGATGATGAAACCAGTAATACCTTCAGCGTGGCTCTACCACCTACAGTAGTACATAGGTAATACATATAAGGTGGTCTTACTTTTATTTAATAAAAAATAGCGGTATATGATAAAAATATCCTTGCTTAAGTTCATTATATTTACACATTTTTTGTTCGAAGTTTTTTATATATTCACATAACTATCTGTTTACTACCCACGACTTCGACAGCGAGGTATTTAGTAACAAATTTTTATTCTGTATAAAGGTACGCGTGTGGAATCCCATTCTTTCCTGTGTTACTCCTTATAACATCAGTTATCTGCTAGTGAAAGTCCCGTCAAAATTAGTCCAACCGTTTCGGAGATTAGAATGATATAGGGATATATTCATATACATGGATAATGAATAGATGGAACAAACAGACAAAGATTTAAAAAAATAGTTTTTTGTTTTAAGTACAGTATATATTTTCATACCCATTTATTAAAAAGCTGTTATTTAGAAAATACAAACAGATTCTTTAATTTTTATTTTGTATACATATAGGTTAATACAGTGCGAGTTGAAATCGGTCTTGGATATCCATCTTATTGCTGGACAATCTTTTTTTCCTGTCAAGAATATTAGTGAAGTTATGATGATGCTAGAGTAGATCGAATATTCAACTTCCCTTGATATTTTATTTCGTAAGTCAATCGTAGGCAGTAATTTACACTTCAAAGATTTACCATATCCACCCACAGTGGATGGAACGGCAGTCCAAAGCCACCATTATAATTTGACCTCATAACTTGCCATTTTGTTTCGTAGTTTATGTCAAAGAAAAGTTACTTAGTTAAGGGCTCACGCTCGAATGGTTTATATATTCAAGTGACATTGACCCGTGGAATGGTCGAAGAGGCATCAGTTCCTCGGCCATACATATTCATTATAACTTCATCTGCATAATAATGAAGCAAAGAGGATATAAAGACAACATGTTTATCTTACCGTTCGAGTATCCTGCTGATATAAATAGGTACCTATTTACGTAGCTTGAAAGCTATTTTAAATAAACAATCACCTATCCTTCCAGGATGTAATATTTCCTGTATGTACAATTTAATAGTACAAGATAAGTTGTTATTTTGTTTACTAACATAATTACATAGTTCAAGATGACAATTCAAGTTCGCTAAGAACACATCCTATATTTTCCATCCATGTTCTATTTGAGGTTGGTCATTACTAAGTATAACGAGTAATATTTTACAACAATTGATTTACAACTAAGATTATTGGCGAAAGATCTAAGAGCCTGTCCAGATGACGCGGTTAAAATATATTGAGTCAAGATACCGCGTATTACGCGCGTTTCTACACTAGGAAACGTGGCGTACGCTGAGATACGTCGTACGAATAGACGACTGACAACGATATCGACTCGCCACTGACTCGCGCGTAGTACTCGACGCAGCAATGGCGCCTGAGTATCTCGAAACACGCGGCGCTCGCGCGTCCGACGCGCGAGTCGAGAGTCCCGCTTATTGCACGCGTTTTACGCGCGAGTTAGGAAACGCGCCGCACCATCTGGATGGGATATATGTAGTTCTAGTATCTCGGGTACGCGCGAGTCGACTCGCCTTATCTGGGCAGGCTCTAAGACTGCACTATAATTAATTAATTAGCCTTTATAGCTGATACTAAACAATGATTTTACATACAAATTGTTTTAACTTAAATCTAATATATCGGGTTTCCCGGTTCAGTGGTCAGCGTGTCGAGTGATACATAGGCCTCTTCCAGCTGTTTCCATTCTTCTCTATTGGTAGCTTTTCTAGACCAGATTGTCCCTCCAATTAGCTTGATATCATCTGTCCCTCTTCTAGCTTGCCTTCCTCTTTTTCTTTTGCCATCACGTGGCTGCCATTCTGTTATAATAGTATACTTCAAATGAAGATGGCTCAGTTGTAGAATGTTCTGACACTACATTAACCTCGGTTCGAATCCCGGTATATGCTTTAGTTTTCGACGAAGGAAGATACTGTGACGAAACCATACTTTTTATACTTCCTATTTTTAAGCGTTTGGCCAGACTCCTATGTGATGTTAAAGAACGACGTGGTCTAAGATAGTAAATACGCTTAACCTAGAGTAGGACTGGCTATCCAATGCAGCGGCCAAAACACGCCAATAGGTGCCTGACGACGGATTTTCAACTTGAGGTCGGTTGATGGCCAAAGGGTTTTATAAAAAGCCCTCCCACCATGATGGTTTGACTGTTTATAATAACCACCTAGCTAGCAAGCAAGATAGTAACTTTCAAGTTCAAGCCTGGCATCTATACGCGTGTGCCGGTATCTTCATTTGAGAGCCAGTCCTGCTCTATAATAGGCTTAGAACCGTCACTATCATAGCACTTACTCTAAAATAAAAGTGAGATTGTTGTTTTAAAGTGACATAATATACTGTAATAGTTGCTATCAAAGTTTTAGATACTAGCTAGCAATATATACATTATACACTATCTAAGGCTAAAACGCATCGGTAGTCCTGTGAAGCTGTTAAGACCTTACTAGGTCAATAGCGAAGTCAGTTGGAAAAAAAAAACTAAAACGCATCAATTCTGACACTTTCAAACATTACTGAAGCTAACGATTTATTGTAGCGTAAACTATCTTCGACAACAAGTATTATTTTATCATGTATGTCTTTCATAGAAGCTGGCAAAGTTGTTTTTAATGATAAAGGACTTACTTTATAAAGTACAAATAGCAAAAATACGCTTTATAAAAGGCTTTATACGCTTAACTTTTCCTATTCACCTATTGCACATGATGCAAACATAAAAATGAGTAGATTGTAACCCAGATGCTGTTAAGCAACGGTTTGGCTGAAGTATCGTAAATTACGAAAAGAATTTGGTTCTAAAATTTAGTTGCCCGATCACATATAGCACATATATCACTAGCTTCTGCTCGCGACTTCGTCTACGTGGAATAATTACTTTGGGCTCTCAAAAGGAAAATAAAACGATTTTAAAACATTCTTCATTGGTGCTCCGCTCCTATTGGTCTTGGCAATATATAGCTTATAGCGTTCTATATATAAATGAGCTATTGGTCCCGAGATTAGCGCGTTCAACTAAACAAACAAACAAACCCTCCAACTTTATGATATTAGTATAGACCATATTACACAAAGGTATCTTGTGAAGTAACAGTACCTTATAGTATCAATAATCGAGCAAAAAAAAAAATATTATACTATTATTTTTACTTAAATATTTTGCTCGGGCTTATTGCAGAATTCAACTTCCTCCGAGGCATTTAACCAGATTAGGCCACCACCAAGCTATTATCGATTCATATCAGGTCTCTATTATAATTAAAATTATATCTGAGTTTACGAATATTTTCTGCACAGACGAAAAACATTAATTTGAATATTATCTAATTCTAGACAAAGAGAAATAAAAAATATTCACCGGCACGGGCTATTAATTTGGCGCAAATGTATAGTATAAATTATATGACGACGTATTCTCTAAAAAAAGAAGTTACGTTAAATGTTACCTACTTCGTCAATTCCACAAGACAAGTTTTTATAACTTCCTTCGCAGTGCGAAACAAAAATAATTCTTGTCGGACTAGACTCAAGTTCCGCGTGACCTTCGCCATCGTCCATCAGCAAAAAGCTGTTATGGAACTCTGTACATGGCGCATGTGAGTGAAACAACAAAAAAAAGAAGTAAAATATTGTGTGATCGGATAGTCCAGTCTAGAATCATCTCGTTTTCAGAATAACACTTGTAGAACCGGTCGAAACTCGAGAGCACGACGCGACGCGACGCCAAATATCAACATGTTTCCTTCCTCGTGTGTCCGTACAGAATAAATACCTAAATATTAATCGGTTCGATCTATTTAATATCTTATAAAATAATGTGGAAACATTAACTTTAAAATCGTTATTTTATCATTTTAAGTGTCGAAATTCTTTTTTTTATGTTATAACTGGCAAACGAACTTATGGGTCACCTGATGTTAAGTGATCACCACCCTCCATAAACACTAACAACACCAGGGGAGTCGAAAGTACGTTGCCAGCCTGTGTTTGTAGAAAAGGGAGTGAGGGGGAGAAGAGAGGGGAGGTGGGCCTCTGGCGCTCTCACTGACCATACGAATCGCAAAAATGCAAACACTGTTACTTCACGTCGGTTTTCTATTAGAGGGTGGTACTACCCCAGACGAGCCGACCCATTCTTCTTTGCTGTTTATACCAACACTTGCCATTCAATTATATTATAACTATATAGATACGTCATAAGTGTTTCGACAGCGCCTTGTTAAAACTTGGCTAGTTAGCCTATTTTTGACGACCGCCCTGTCAATCCACCCGTATCTAAACTACATATAACTATTTATTTTTCACCACCGATATTGAAGCCGAATTGAGAATATGCCATCTTACTTCCACATTTTATCTAAGACAGTGTGGCGTTACAACATTACTTTACGTATGTGTGCGTTATCTTGCCATTTGTTTTGTCAAAATATCATGTAGGTAACGTATCTTTAGTTATAATATTGGCAATTTTAATTATAACTTTTGATAATTACCTATTCGCATATGAGCGCTTCAATAATGATGTTGTCGAGTTGGGTTTCCGTTAAACCGGACCTACAAAGCGCCTCTTCCGAGAACTAACGTGACCTCACATAATTTTACTATCGCACTTTTATAAACAAAACATTATATAGACGACATCAGTAAAGCTAACGTATCTTTCTTACATTCTAATATCATTACAGTATTAATTATATTAATCATAAAATGATACACTAACATCTACTAGACGCAGCCCGCGACTTTGTCTGCATTTTTGTCTTTATTAATAAGGGCAACATATATTATATTATCATCGTATAACTGTAATAATTTATGCAACACATGCATTTTAGAGTTCATAGAGCCGCTTCAGTTACGCAGAAACATTGCCTCATTGAACGTGTTCTACCGTCTTTATCATGGCAGGTGTTCTTAAGAGTTATTCAATTTAACCGCTTCCTCTCCTTCTCACGATAAAATCACACGCACTGGTCTTCAGAGCCACAGTTTTACGGTAAATCCTATTTGGGCACGAACTAAAAAGTTCGCAACGTCGTATCTTTGCCGTACCGTGAAGCTGTGGAATAATCTCCCGGCCAGTGTGTTTCCTCCTTCCTACGATATGGGGATCTTCAAGCGCAACGTGAAGAGATACTTACGCAGACCGGCATGACAGAGGCGACCGGCGATGGATAGTATGTCTCTCGGTGGTCGCCATTGTGGATTGTACTTTGCTTACCATCAGGCACAGTACAGTCATTTTGCCGTACTACAATTACAAAAAACATGTCGAAATATGTGTCAGAATTGTATGATTGATATGCAATCAATGCTGCCAGAAGGCAAAACTTCGAACTTACTTGATACTTACCATCATATTTAGGCGAATATAAACAACCTATTTTTGTAATTTATGGTTTATACTGGTAGATAAAGTATAATACCACAGTAAAGTTTCATGAAAATCCTTTCACAAGTTTTTGTTGGAAAAATGTAACAAACATCCTTCTGTCCTCGGAAACTATCTCCTTTATAATATTAATAGGATTACATTAACGAGTAACACTTGATGTTCTGGTATAAACGGAGCGACTTATGGTGATGTAAAAAACTTAAAAGGAAACACGGGCGGCATTTATTCTATGCAAACTTATTTCTCTGTTTTGTCCATGGATAATGGGACTAGAGTAAATATTTTTATACCATGCAATCTGTATCTATCAATGCCATGAATTAAATATTATAAGACCTAGAGAAACCTTCGCAAAGTGCTAAAATTGTCCAATTATATCACCCTCTTCAGGCATTCAATAAACAAATTTGATGAATATAATAAAGAAAAGAAATACATACCAGACACGAATACATTACTTCTCATATTCGTTTAAAAAAAAACTAAATTCCGTTCACTTTGGAAGAAGGAAAGAAGTATACGAAATCATGATTTTGTCTAATTTATATAGGTATATAATCAGTCCGATGTAGTTGTCTATAGATGAGGCAAAGTGCGACAGCAACAGACTCCAGTTCTACAATTATTTTTTCTTTTTCTTGAACTGTCTACACTCTTGACCTAGCAAGGTCTTAACAGCTTCACCGGACTATATTTTTTTTTGCAGACAGCGTTTCCTCTTAACTAATACTGAGACACAAGTATTATATACATATAACAAAATATTACGCGAGACATTCAATAAATAGGAGGAAGTAAATCAAGCTGTAATGAAAACATTTTATCACCGGTAGTGTATTCGCTTCATCAATATTGCTCTATAAAGCTCCGAAAGCAAACAGGAGACGGAAGTCGTACATCGAACATGCAAAACCGAATGGATTTATCGATTTAGGTCCGGCAATATGGCGACGGTTTATTTATTTACTCTATGTACCCACTACCTACCTTCCTGGCGCCTAACATCCGCCGGAAACGGGCGTCGTCTCCGCTCTAACCCTTACCGAAGTTCCGGTTTCCGACTGCCTTTGAAACCGGTCGAAGTTTCCTATTTATTCTGTGAAGAAAAAGGCTGTTTGGTTCATTAATCACAATGACTCAACAATATTCCATTTGAAAATTTCATACATATAACAAAATTGTGTATCGATAGACAGTGAAACTGAAATTTTGGAAATGCTATATATAGTAATATAATTCATGGAACGATTTTTCTTAATTTATCCTCACTAATATATTGTTTGATATGCTTTCAGACCTTAATTATGAAATTTTGGATGCACCTTTCAACCAGAAAAAAGTACCGTTCCCGAACGATAGATCAAATGTACACTAAAAAGAGCGAAGCCTCAAGTAATAGCTAGTTATCAATAAAACAAATTCCTAAATAAAACCAAATCTATCACCAAGAAAACGTCAACGGTCGCATTAAATTGCACTTATCATAGTGCTAAGGTGACGCTTTCTATAAATTGTGTTTATTTTGTTGTTCCTGTAATAAAAGAGATAATGGTTTCCTGCGGTCTTTCTGACTCAACGTTGCAGTTATTTGCAGATAATGGTATACTTCTACTCTACATAAATCAGTAACCATTAAAAAAAAACATGTAAATTGATATTATTATATTTAACAGAAATTATTTGATGATGAAGGTTAAACTATTATTATGAGGAACGCATGAAGATAAGAAGAATTTAGACTATTTAATTTATTTACAATTTCTTTGTTAGATTATAATATCGGAAAAGTACACGTAGGTAATCAATCAGTTTCATATATACCTAGACTAGCGGGCCCGGCAGACGTTGTCCCACCCTTATTATAAAAAAATTATACATCAAAACGTTCCTCAAACATCACTTTATCCACTGGTGAAGACCGCATAAAAATCCGTTCAGTAGTTTTTGAGTTTATCGCGAACAGACGCACAGACAGAAGCGGCTGGGGACTTTGTTTTATACTATGTAATGAAGTGGTATTTACTAATTATTTTATTGCGATCAGCTACTCGTTAAGAACGTATACTATTTGCAAATTTTCAAAAATAGATGCATTGAAATTTATAGAATTTTAAAACGATTCCTTGTATGGCATTTAATAAATAGCTTAAGGTTAAGGAAGTTTTAACGCGTCCAAAAAGTAACGAGATGCATATACATTTTGAAGATATTATATATTTGACACCTTATTATACACCGAAAACTACCTTTAATTTCAGAGCACATTCAAGAACAAAAATATACAAGTTGCATTGAGATTTTTGACAGAAATTATTACTTTACACTATTTTATAATAGTGTAAATGAAATGACATCTAAGAAGTTGTTGTCAAAATTGAATTAGTATATTTGAATATCTAAGTGTAATTGACATAATCTTATTAAAAAAATCAAAAGTGTGATAACTAATTTCATAATAATTAATAAAGTAAATAGGAATTCAAATATTTCGTGAGTTGCGTAAACACTAAATTTCGGCGCATCTGAATCTCGGCCTAGTTTGCAACGTGCTCGATATGTTTACGTCATAGAGCAAACGGATTGGGTCAGCGACGACCGCGGCGCCTGCGTCTGCGCCTTGTCCACGCGTCTTATGTCATGCAAACGTAATACGTGCCTGCCCTACCTTCCGTACCATACTCTTATCATTTATACACATGTATTATCTTGAATTTAATGCATAGGTCTTTATACATTATTTAAAATAGCATTACCTACAATCTACGGCTATGACGCAAAAGGCTTATACTTTACTTTTTTACACTATACTTAAAACAGGACAGTATTAAGATTCGTATGTTATCATTTACAAAAAAAGGTACTTAATTTGTTTATCAGTTTTGGAAGGTGCCCATTTTGCAACCTATATAAATGTCGTAGGCATCAGTATGCAGGCGCGCTGCCAATTACAGCGGAGACCTACTTTCTTACCTTCGAACTTTTACTTCCTGCGGGCCAGGCAAGGCGGCCGGTCGCACCACGCAACGAATTACGAAAGTGGCGCGAAATGCTCGGCCGACATTCGTGTACCGCTTGCGCCACCTTCAGGAAGTGCCGTTGCCGCGGGATTACGTAGTTGCGGCTTGTTGCTGTGGCGCGCGCGGCCGGGGCCCGGTCCGGACACTATCCTGCTTGAGAAACACGCACGGGAGCTTATGCTCGACCTGTACGGTTACCACATACTCGGGCATCATTGCAATCGGTATTACTGCAACACGTCCTTTCTTTTCAACTACGAACGTCTTTATTACGATGAAGCGTGACGCAACGTGCCAAACTATTTACATATGTGTATATAATTTAACACCTTTATCAGTTAATTTGTGTTGAGGTAAAACTTAAACTAATTTTAATGATGTAGTTCAGTATGATGATTGTTCAAAATTATCTATCGGACTGCGGCTTCTTCCAAATGAGTAAGAAAGGATCAAAATTATTAAACGAACGCATTTAAAATTCATTGACCTATTTGATTAAAGTGCCAGGAACATTAATGTGACAAAATATTGCATGTGATGACCCGGATTTTCGAATTACCGTTGGATAGCTTTGTACGAGCAAAACATTTTAATAATCTGCTCATATAAACATAAATGAATAAGACCTTTTGGTATTTATAGTAATAAATTGAAAGAATGATTACATAAATAACTTATATTATAACCCAGAAGTATAGTAACTAGCATCTCCATTAGGAAATCATAATGCCTTCGTCTGTAAAGCAGGATGTGTCTCTCGGAACGGAACTATGCCGCGTTACTTAACTTTACAGGTTTTGCCTAACGTACCTACCTACTATAATAAAATGGTTACGAAATTGTTTGTAATGTTGATTATTTATTTAAAAAGGAAATAAATGCAAGTTCTAAAAATTACTTGCTAATATATGCACTAAATAGATATATGCATATATAACTTTGTAATAGTCTTGTTGTATACGTTTCATTCGTTCGTGACCGTATAAGAGATATCAAGAAGCACATAGCGACGTTTATAAGTAGCATAATGAAGTGAATAAAGAAGAAAAAAGTTGACTTAGACTTAAGAAGCCTTCGAAATTATCAGTGTCTCCATAAACAAAATATACAAACAATATAATGATGAGGTTAATGCCGGACTAAGTGGGGACAATATGCGAAAGGACAACTTCCACGAGCCTTTTTTTATTTATTTCCGCAGGCTCTTGGTCCGCACCTTTTTTCTGTTTTCATTTATTTTATTAATTAAGTCAAAAATCATTGTAATTGTGAGCAATTATTATTATTACTGTACTTAATTATTAACTTTTAAAAAAATCCGACAATTTTAACTGAGATTATTGTCTTTTTAAAGTCTTTATTTTCATTTTTTATTGCCTTTTTCAATTATAATTCACAATGAGGAACCTACTCATTGCGTCGTCAGTCACGTCGGTATAGTAGACATAGGTGTCCACGAGCCTTTGATTCTAACAGACCTTCCAAATTACTAGATGTTTCTTCGAAAATGTAGAGCCCCCCAACCCCGATCCGAGTTTCCGAACAATATGTTAAATATAACAACCAAAATGATCAATAAAGGTACGTTAAAAGTGCTATTGCAAATCCACTCTTTATTTTTTTAACATATGCTATAGTTAAATATTATGTCATACTTAAAAGCTAATGATAGCTCATAGGTTAGGCTCATAGGTAATGCATAAGACCTTGTAGGTTACAAAACGCGCTAAAAAGATAGACATACACTCTAAAAATGTTATTTTCTTTTGCGTAATTGTATAATTGTATGAAGATACAAGTTGTAATGGATGAATTGAAGAGTAATAATTGATTGTTAATTGAATTAAGCCCTGATATAATTCTAGTAGACTGCAAAGCAAAATAAATATACTTTATTGACAATTAGTGTCCCACCCCAGGTTCGCACGGGTGCTATGTAGATATCCATTTTAATGAAATACTGTTAAGGGCAGTTTTGATTTAACAGGTACAATGTATGTAATGTATTTAATTGGATTAGTAATATTACTGTATTGTATAAAATAACTTGGTAACTAACACACAATTTTTTTTTTAAAGATAAAAATGGTTACTATGGGTTATCCTTTAGAGATAAATATATACCATCGGGACTTTTTCATCTACCCTTTTAAGATATACAATTCCGTAGTATATTATTATGATCTATCTCGAAAGGTTTCGCCAGCGTGTGCGATTTAAACGCACAAAAATATGTTTGTTACGAGATCATGTTACAAATCTTTAAATTTTTAGCCTTTTCTGTACTATAATATATATGTATTTGACATATAATCCTTCCTCTTGAATCTCTCTATCTATTGCTGAAAACTGTATTAAAATCCGTTGAATAGTTTAAAAGATATAAGGGAACAGACAGCGGAAGCGATTTCATTTTATACTCTGTAAAGATAAAATTTTGTAAGAAAATACGAGATATAGTAATTAGTTACTTAAAATAGTATTTAATCAGTGTAACGAAAAAGTATATTCCATTAATTATTTTATCTGAAATTAAACAAATTGCATAATGTTTTACGCGTCGCGGTATTAAAATTATCGTAACTCAGATCGTATCTTGTCGTGTAAAGTACCTAGTTAAGATTTAGTATACGTTTACGAGATCGTTCTTACGCTGAAGTGCAATTTAAAATTATTAAAAGAAAAAAGCGCCTCCCTTTGAAGAAATGTACACTATTTTGAATATTTCTCATTGGAATAGTTTTTTACGCTCGTAGAAAAACCACCCGTACGGACGATACATTCGACAAATTATTAGAAAAAAAAGTTTAATGTGTGTTCTTATGTGATTTTTTCGATCAAAATCTTCCAGAACTTTAGCGTACACTTTCAAGCACAATTAACCGCAACTATATTAGAATTTATACATATGTGATAAAGATAGTGAGTGTGTCCAATTTCCATTACAATAAATAACAGTGATTCAATCTATTCAAATCGTCATTTTTGAATAATAACAAGAACAACAACGTTAGATCTTTTTATATATTATTATATAACACTGGACGTCATTTAGACAAGCGTTCCAATACCGTACAGCGACAAAATCTTAAACTATTAATTTTTGCCCACTTTTCTCCTCTTTTATTTTAATTGTTTTTAAAATTAAGCGACACCTAATCTAAAGCGGATGGATTCAACAACACTTCTTTTATATCATAGGCATAGACACTTGCAACACCAGATAAGTCACAATTGCGTTGCCACCCTATATTTGGGGGAGGGGGAGTGGGGAAGGGGTGAGGGAGAGGGGAGGTGGGTTATCCGGCGTTCTCACTGACCGAACGAAACGCAACAATGCAAGCACTGTTACGTGCTTTCACGTACGTACGTTCACGTCGGTTTTCTGCAAGAGGGTGGTACTACCCCGCGCGAGCCGACCCATTCATGCTCAAACCAGTTATAGCTTCAGCGTGGCTCTACCACCTTCAAACACTTACAAGCGTACCACCAAAAATACAGTAGACATATCGCAATTGGAGTAATGGTAGCAGAACTTATGAGATAAAACAAATAAACATTTTTATATAAATCGAAGGTACGCCAGTCTTTACAATATTATAAACAAGAAGAGACACGATGACCTTTAATCGATAAAATTCAGAAACGTTCCGTGTAACATTGCCATGTCAAGTTCACGGTAACCGAAAAGGACAGACGATTACGCAACTTATCTGCTATGGACATAATAATAAATGCTAAAATGTATGCTAATATCGTAGTACTATTATTATCAGTTCTCTGTGAATATTACGAATCGATTACGATAGCGAGTTATAAGATTTTGTTTTTATTATAAAATTAGGTTTCAAACTGCGATATAGACATTGAAAAATATAAAATTATATTTTTATAATTTACTGTCATACAGAAAGCGTTCACTGTCGTTAAATTAATATTGTATGTTTTAACCTTATTTGGCGGTATATTTCTATATCTATATAAATCTAAAATGTTATCTAAAAGAATATCAGAATATCTTAATTGAATATAGAGTTATTACAGTTTTAAGAAGACGTAATATTTATAAGCACAACACGCTCAACACTCGTGTATTTTCTTTTCATTAAGAAGCGGGTAAGTGTTGTGGTGCGCATGCGCAGAAGAGGGGAGGAAAACCGATAAACATTGTTTATAAAGAAGTTTTCTATGTTCTTGCTTTCAATTTTCTCTATGTACATAAATGTCTCTATACACAATGTTAAGATAATAAATAACGCAGACGAAGTCGCGCGTATCAGCTATTTTTCGAAAAATCATTAAATCTCTTCCCTTATCCCTATAAATACGAATGATTTACAATTTACGTAATTTTACTTAAAAATATTTTAGAACCTTATACAAGTTTAAAATATTGTGCGAAAATCGTCTAACTTCTAAGGGTCTAGTTAAAGTTGACTACGCATTACGGAACAGGGAAGAAATACTCGTAGGTAACAATTAGGTAAATTTCCGTGCCAATGAGTTCATTTATCTATATATTAATACGTGAAGCCTAATCTTTGTATCCCTTTTCAACGGAATTGGGCGAACGGATGAACGTGAAACTTGGCATAGTTAAAGTTTATATGGAGAAGAAGTGCAGAATGTTATTTATTTTATATAAAATGCATGAGAAGTACATTAAATTAATAAAAATATGCATTACTCACAGTAATGCTTCAATTTTATATAACATATACACACATGTAAATAAAAATGACAATTTGACATCTGTCAATAAAGGACTTCAAAAAAGGTTGTGAAGGAGGTTGCTATGCTCGACTGTATGTATTATTTTACTCTTACGTTCCATTACCCTTTTTCATTCTACATTCAACAATGATATTAACCCTAATAAAATTCAAACATAAAAAAATCTATGAACTATTGTCGAATGTCGACCACTAGGCGCCCACTAGTATCATTAATTGACTGAAGAATCTTATACACTAACCAACTTGTGTAATAACGTTGAATACTGCATACGTACTGATCGTTGCACAAACTATCACACAAGTTACAAAATCGGAAAAAGTATGCAAAAACGATATGAGGGCGAGAAAATTCACATCGGCTATGTTCCGTTACGGTAATGCAATTCACCGAGTGCATAACCTCATCTTCTAACACGTAATGTGCAAGTGTGCAACGAACGGTACGTATGCGCACCCGATCTCGCACGACCGGTACCGAAAGTGGGCCGACTCTTTTTGTTCCACCACATTATTCCGTAATTAGAAAAAGGGGGTGAGGGAACGCTTATTGCACACGGTTATTCTTACCACGAGTTTAAAAATACATTTTTAACACTGCACCTATAACAAAAATTGATTTGATTGTTACAAAATTGATGATTAAATGGTATGAATTTTGATCTATATATACAATAAGAACGTAAATCTAATGTGTCCGTACTTTTTAGAATTTTGTAAAAAAAAATTGTTGCAGGTTTTTTGGAATATGTAATAAAATACATTTCAATCATTTTTAGAAATGTCTGTCTGTCTGTTGGTTTGAACATGCACCACTGCGTTCACAATAAAACCTCCACAAAAAATCATAAAGCATATCCTCGAGTAACATTTAGTGTTGGTTTCATTAAAATCGGTTCACTCTATCAAAAGTTATTGTAATTTTTATAACTACGCGACTGAAGTACGAGTGAAAAGTCGATAAGTAAATGGACTTGATACATTGACATGAATTTATTAGTCAATGTTTTTTACATATGAGTTGTAGGCACAGTTAGTTATCAATAATATTTTAAATTCATATCCATGTAATTCAATAAAAATTAATTAAATTATTTTTCATCTCAAGGTCAACATTTGGGTAGGTTGGACACCATGACGATTTCAAAATATACGATGACCTAGGAAACCATGTAAAGGCATTTTGCTAATACTCTTTTGAATAATTACGACTCTAAAATTATTTTCAGTTGAGTCCATCGCCCTTGCAATGAGAGCGCAGACAAAAGACGGGGCACTTATGTGTTTCACACGCAGTCCTCAGCGGTTCTTCCGAGGTTATATGTCTGAGCCTCAAACCGCAGAAGGAAGCCTCTCATGAAGGACCCAAAACTGCCGAGTTCAGTAGAGGAAATACGGAAATAATCCTCGTACCCAGCCAAAGGGTTATGAAGGAACACCATGAGGTTTTAGCCGGTAAGAGTCCGGCAGAACTCACTGCTGCCTAGCAAAGAGTGGGTATCGAACGCAGGATTTTCTCACTTAACGAAAAAAGTAGTTCACGATTATTTTTTTTTGTATTTATTTAGAGTTTATACACTTAAAAACACTGTAACTGATAAATAATATAATGACTTTGCAAGACTTATGAAACCAGTTATCATTATTATTTGTACATAGATAGTAGCGACTACAGAGGAAACGAGAATTTGACGTAAATCATCAATTTTATTACGGTGGACCACTTCCGCGAAAGGACCTGCTGTTTTAACGATAAAGAAGTAGTTTAGCCGGAAGATAATTCCAGATTTCTGTGCTACAGCAAATGTATATGCTACGACAAAGGTATGAGTTTCCGAACATTTTGTTCTCGCCGGTATGGAAGCTACCGTAAGTCTGGGGAACTGGGTTGAACAGTTCTTCAAATTACTAACCATATTAGACACAATAGTGTATGCTTACCAAGACATTATATACTTTTTGAAAGAAATTTGGGAAATAGAGAATTCTTTAACAAAGTGTGCAGTGCTTGCTAGAAACAACGAGTATTTCGTGTTTGCATATCTAATGTCACAATATTTCAAATCGTATTTTTAAAAACATCCTGTTCTATGTAATATCCCTAATAAGCTCTGATATAAATGAAGGCATTGTAATATTAAATTATATTATAATAAAGGCATTGTGCCATATATCAGTGATATCTCATGTAGGTTACAATTAATTTGGCGACGTGACTTAACGGGACAGGTAAAATCTGTCTTGTTTACATAGCGTGCAGGAAAACGTTTATCTTAATAATTTTACAATACAATTTAATATTTGATTAAATGGATTTATGTTGTTAGTTTCCAAAAAGTTTTAAAACCTTTTCAATTTCCGTTCTTACTCATTTTCTTTTAAATTATTTCCTTCATATATGGTTCAGGAATCAAACTTAAATTAAGAGCAATGGTTGTTACGTACAGTAACAATAATAATAAAAAATATTAATATCGTTACTACCAAGGTTATAGGAACTGAAAGAAAAAATAAAGATTTGCAGATAATTCATTCACAATATTAAACAGGGAAGAATTTCCGTGAACTGTAAGAAATAAGCGAATCTCACAAGGTGTTAGCCAAGATGGCGGAACGCGGAAGTATGAGTGAGCCACTTCCGCGTTGCCCTGTGAAACGTGTACGCTTAGCTCGTGACTGCTACACACGTAATAAACCACGTCTTAGTACATCTATAATACACTAAAAGTGATAAAATTGAAAATACTTATTATAACGAAATGTTTTTGTATGATAAGTGAATCTATATCGAATGTTTACTATTCGTAAACTGACATGTAGCATGTATAAACAAAATGACAACACATTTGAAAGAAATTTGATATTTTTCATACATTTTATCACATAAAAGTAGTTGTTCAAAACAATTTTACAGTGTTTACTTACTTTGTTCTTAATAACTCTATTTTGATACAGTTGTATGGTACTGTAGTTATTTCATATAAACTGGTGAGTATACATTTTAAAACTGGTTGTTTAATTGCAATCTGCTATATGTACAGGTTAAACGGCAGATGTACGATGTCACCAAGGGTAAATTAATTGAAATGATACGGTATGACTGTTTGATCCATCAAACTCCATAAAGAAAGACATGAGTTTAACCCTACAATGAATTTTTTGATGAAGAACTCATAACAGCAGGAGCTCCTTATGTATTTTAATAGCTTACTTATTTTATTATACACATAATGCTTTGAATAAAATCGGGAAAGAACTGAAATCTGAAATCATTAAATTTGATATTAAAATCCTATAGTGTGATTGTGTTAAATGTTAATCAATAAGATTACAAAAATAAATAAAGATCGTGGATGATAAACGTAATTAGTGTAAAACATTTCTTCATGTAATCTAATAATTATTAAATGCTACCCAAATCCGATTTTAGATAGTGCTGTAAGATATGGGATTCACGATAGGAATGGATGATGACGTTACGGTTGTGTGCGTAATGTTAATTAATTTGATTTATTCGATGGAATTGCTAACAACAATAATAATAAATATACCAACAACAAAGAGATGATCTGCTGAGATGATCCCAAGAGATCTATCTGTTGACAGTCTTCCCGCGTACATAGTACCAGGAATTTACTTACAATTATTCTACCCTACTTAGAACAACATGACCTTATTATCCCATACCTTTGACACATATATCACTCTTCACACAGTCTCCTCTTTCTCTTTTTTGGTGATACTCTATCGGAGTACTGGATATAGGAATATCTGCTTATTATATGACCTTAAGGAAGAATCCTCTTATACTGAAATATGAGTTAGTCCTGCATTTTACAATTGGGCTACTGGAAGAAGTGGACATTCTTTACAAAATTTAAGACAGACTCGTCCATTATCTAAATGAAATGAATCGAACTTAACATAACATTACCAGCGATCCTGACAAGTTTGGTCAAATATATTGTTTCACAGGATTGTACGATGTAAACAGTATCTTATTTCCACAATGTCGCTCTTAGCTTATATTAAATCTCTAGGTGGTTGCCGTAATTTTCGGACTGAACTATACTAACCATTAAGTATATATATCACTTTGTCATGTAACAATAAAATAAATATTGATTGGACTCTACAGTCAGCAGATTATTAAATAAAAAGCACCACAGTGAAGTTTCAACGAATTACCAAAATACACGGAAACCATAATTTTATAATATTTCCAACTACATTTCGAAATAGATGTGAATTAATCAATATAGCTGCCGGATTTGTGTGGTATTTGGAGCGGAAGTGGTAATCTGTCCGAACTGTGGAACAAAGAACATCTTTTAATATTTGAATATAACTTTTCTGATAAACTTCTTGTTTTTGCGAGAAAAAAGTCACGTGTTTGGTTCGCGTTCGATGTTCACTCCGCGTAGTTACTGGATAATAATGTTGGCATTCGCATTTGCAAATGCGAACAATTCGCATCATTTTTAACATTCGTTTCAATATTTATATTTGCATCAAACGATGCGAATATGAATTCAACGTCGGTTATAATAACTATAAAACACTCTGAACTGATGAAAAACAAATTTAATTATAACAAATTTGCAATTTTTGCTCGCAAATATCTTAATGCTCCACCTGCTACTGTACCCAATAAGCAATAAAATGGTAATGGCAAAGAACTTAAACTTACTCCAATATTCGTATGATATCATACGACCATCATGTCTGTCGCATCGTCTGCTCGGAAGCCAACTTTTTTGGCTACTAATGTGTACGCGTACAATTCTGGGAATATAATTTGGAAATTTTCTTATACTTCAGTTACATCTCAACATACTTGTTTACATTGATATTCTGTTTAACAGTTTGGTTCTGTGGTGACCAGTCCCTTCTAATTTACTGCAGATATTACATCTTTCAGTACTTCTACAAGTAGATTAAATGAAAAGTTATCCTTGTGGTGTAATCCTTTGAATATAGACAAAAAATTAAAATGCTTGTGTTTATATATCTCGTATAAACAAAGCTATAAATCCCATATATACATTATCAATATTACGAGAATGAAAATGATAAATAAACCCAGTGCTCTACAAGGCCAATTACCTTTCCATAATCACCAGAATCGAAACGCTAAGCCTCTGTGAAGCATTTATATATCAGCATCACTTTCTTGAGACTGTCTATATTATCTATTCCTAAAAATTCTTTTTGATTGACATCGATCGACTTGAAAGTTGTAAAAGTATAATATTTCAACGAATAACCGAAAAATATCTCGGAAAATTTTCTACAGAGTTGTCTATAAAACCTGCGTCAATGTAAGTTAAAACAGCTGCTTCTGAGTAATATCCGTAGTAACAGTAAAACAAAATAATATTTAAACAAATGTATTTCAAAATAATATAGATAGCGGAACGAATAGAACCACGTATTTAGTATTATTCTGAAATGCAGAACTTTATCGCTACAAAAGCCAAGTTGTATAGATGACACGGCGCGCCTCGCCCGGCGACGATCAGCCGGGGTCGGCTGCCCGGACATGCGTTCACAATTACTATCAATTGTGCCAATTGACGATACCGCCACCCTTCCGCTTTCTACTCGCCACTTGGCGTCATCATTCTCAGCTTTGAACATCTGCCACTATTATTCTATTCTTTATATGTCATATGTGCTCTTCTAAATAAGATCATTATGAACAATCACGGATATAGTTTTGAATTTTTATTTATATATTACATTTATAGTCCATTGAAATGTTACATATGCTTTACATTTTTTAGAGGACGTAATTTTATTTTTGAAACATGTATGGGGGGTCAATATAAGCTTAACCCTATTTTGTGGGGTTGCCGCCCTTGTTCCCCGGACGCCATCTTGGAAAAACAGGTGCAAACTACTTACTTACTATAAGAAACAATAATTTTGTAATGAAAACAGGAATGAATAAGTAAAGTTGTACGGATTTAACAAAAAAAATTGAAGAATATTTACAATAAAAAAAAATCATAAAACTAAGTTAAACATTTAGTTTTAACCATATTCTAATGAGCATTGAACCCGGTAAACGTTGGATCTCACATGTCCCAAAAATAAAATTGCGTCCTCTAAAAATGCAATATTAGGTCCTTAAATTGTAACATTTGAATGGACTTCTATCACAATAAACTATAGTTTAATTGGTATCAAGGTAAGGTAATTCAGTTAATAAATATAATAATTTACGTTGTAATAATAAGATATTTATGAGTATTGAGATATTGACAGTCAATTTAACTTTATTTGTTTGTTACTTGTTTTTCCTTGGCTATTCGATCTATAGCTAAAAGGTTATTGTCCGATGTAATGACGTTCAAAATTATTTCCACATTCTTTCTTTTTCTTGAGTAACTTTTACGTTATCTCAGGACGCCTGTTGTATGTATGTATCTTGACATGGTTAGGCCTTCGGATAAACGTTGCAAACCTCACTACAAAAAATATTTAACAAGTTGTATCCAAATATATTCTACATCGTATAGTTGTAAAAAAAAAGGCGGTAACTCGTTTCATTTTTTGAATTTCGAATTACTGTCAACGCAATTAGATAACATTTAAACTGTGAAGCACAAATGTTCCGTAACGGGATGACCACGCAACCGAGCCGTACAACATGGTATCTTGGAGACATAAACATTCACACTTCGGCTGTTCTCGATAACGTTCGGTTCTCTTTAAGCGGTCAACTCACCCTCGCGCGTCGGTCCGATTACAAACGCCGCACCAAACGGCCCATGTGCCCACATGAATTTGCTCTTGCTTATTTTACATTTTAATTTACACTGTTTATAGTCATTGTTCCATTCTTAAGGGTTGTAGCGTGACGTTAATTATCCTATAACCTTCCTAAATAAATAGGGTACGAAAGCGAAATAGATTTTTTTTAATGACAGGTAACACGAAAGCTTGTCATTTTCAAATAACTATCTGAGTATAGATAAATAGCTGAGCGATGTCCATTCGCTTTATTGGCTGTATATTTTTAATTGCATATTATATAGCCTATAGGAGCTCTTCTGGTATCACAGAAACCTCTTAATAATAGTTTATTCATCCGTTGATTACTTTTGTCAATTAAATACTAAGATAAATCTGTTTAAATTATGCATACAATATTTTATTTCTTGACATTTCATTTAGGTATCTATACTTATAAATATCAAACGATAACATATATATAAACAGAATATAAAAATGAATGCTTATTACTTATATTTAAAATGTAATTTATTGTTCACCAATACAAAACTGTAACAATCCCCGGAAATCATATTATTAAAGACCTGTTTCTGTAAACAATACTTATGTACTGTATAATAAGCAGTAACAGTATTAATTAAATTCATTAGTAACTTATTTAGGTCAATTTTTAAACAACGTTTAACAAATTAATTAAGGTCACGCTATGCAATTTAACGATCCGTCCAGACTTCATCACGAGTGACAACTGTACGCACACAGGCAAAGGCTTGATTTCTTTTCGCATGTGGAACAAATGTAGCAATCTAGCAAATTACTTCAATTGGTTGCGGCCACCCGTCGCTCTCCTGCTTCGTAAATGCTAAGTCATTCGCTAAGATTATCGTACCCTTCCCTTAAATTACAGTCTTTATCTATTTGCTTATCTTTCGAAATCGTATTGGAGACATCGTGCTCGTATACTAATAGATAATGTAATAGTGTTATTTATATGAGACCATAAAATTTACTTCAATAAACTATTTTTTCATACTTTCAAGTTTCTTTTTTTTTAACTAACGACGCTATTGTGCTAGCAAGGTCTTAACAGCTTCACCGGACTACTAGTTTCAAGTATAGTGTACTTACTACGGTTAATTAAAAACCGCTACTCATACTAAAAGCTTTGCGTAAACGCGCTTAAAGTTTTTCAGTTTCAGAGAAGTAAACAGATGACCTATTTTACATTATTTTAAATCTTTTTTTGTGTTCAGGTCCATGGACAACAAAGTTTCTTATCCCAGGTAATCAAGGTTGTAGCTAGAGTCGAATTTGAGGTAGGGCAGCATTGGTTACAGGCAGGGCGAAAGTAAAAAATGTATCATAATTGATCTGCCCTAGAATGTCACAAACTGTGGTATGTTCGGAAAAGTTGAGTGAGATACCTATTTAATCCTGTTTGGATATCTATCGCTACAGTTTTTTTCTATCTTAAACTATAAACAAATAATTTAATTATAATAATTTATCTTAGTGTATGGTATTTTTAAGGTAGGGCATTGTAATTTCAAGGTAGGGCATAAAATACAACAACAAATTATGGTAACAACAAACGCTATCCAGTTTTTATTATGAATGAAAATACGTCTTTAATAAATGTATCGCACAGAGAATAACAATCGACTTCGTATGGAAACCAAAATTTAAACAAAGCTAATAAGTTGACCACTTCTGCGTAGGTTTCTGTAATCGTAAATCTGCTAAAAGGAATCAATTAGAATTCCAATAGGGCGTTGCGTCTACAAATAAAAAACATGAGTCATGTATTATGATGATTAATGATTATAAATTTATTGTAGATACTGGCATTATTGCTAGAGCGTGTTTAATAACATTAAAACATGAACTCTAAAACTTCGAACTGGATTAAAATCTTAATTTTGCCATATATCAGCATATATTACATTTAGCTGAATTACTCTACTGTCATAATATAAGGAACAGTACCCTCATAGCATGTACACGTAGTTCAATTTAACAGTTCGCCTATGTATATCATAAGGGAAACTCCGGAATAGAATTATACAGTGAAAAAACAGAAATAGATGTACAGTCCTCGACAAACTTTTTGACGCCCTGAATATAGTTACACAGAACGCAAGTTTAAGTATAAATGCGTATTATATTATACCAGCTTCTGCCAGCGACTTGCGTGGAATAGTTACTTTGGCCTAACGCTTACACGCAGTGGTATCTCACAAAAGGAAAGAAATAATATTTTGAAACATTCTTCATTGGTGCTCCGCCCCTATTCGTCTTAGCGTGATGGCAGTGATAGTGATGATAGCCCACAGACTTCCTCAATAGATGAACACTGAAAGAATATTTCAAATTGGACCAGTGGTTCCTGAGATTAGCGTTCAACCAACCAAACAAACAAACCCACAAGCTTTATAATATTAGTATAGATATATAACATTGAAAGGACTCATAGATAAATGCCAATTTTAGATTTCTATAATAATATTTATCTTTGTTTTGTAATAAACTCTTGACTATTATTACTCGTAATCGTGAAATTACGGTTATATATTTTATAGTGGTCAAAAAGATTGATGTTCGAAAAATAATTTGTTTTATTTCATTTAACACTTGTGACTGCATGAAATTCGTAAGTTTAACAACAAACACCTAGACTGCTACAATAAAAATGCACATGTTTCTTATCGCATAGTCATTGCACGATAAATACTTAAATCGGAAATAGTTTAAATTAAAATATCGTATAAAACTGTACATACTTTTCACAGAATAATTGTCACGTAATAATGAAAGAATTTCCGGACTGATATGTAAATACATAGATCTAGATACCTATAATGCATTTAGCTAACCATCAAAATTGCTATGGGTTGCTCTACTTGTCACGTTAACGGTTAATAGATCAATTTAATTTAGTTTACAAAATCCCATATTGGGTTAGATTTGAATAAGATAGAAAAAGAAAACTATAATGAGGAGAGATGAAAGTTTTGAGTATGGTGGTGGATGGATAGATAGATTAGAGGAAAACCGAAAAAGGTATGTATGGATTGTGTGAAAAATTAACATGTGTGTAAAAGTTGTGAATACTGCGATGACATCTGATAGGCGAGAGTAGAAAAGGACCCTACTTAGGTGAAATAAGGGTAAGAAGATGATGATCATCACAAGCATCAATTTTAACATTTATATATAAAAAGCAAAGGAGACATTATTATGACATCTTTCTCCTGTGTTTCTCAACTTATTTTCTTTTTTTTCCTCGTACTTCATAATCTTCTGTGTACAATATTTGTACAATACAGATACAATATCTATCTATATAAATATAAATGAATCGCAAAATATGCTGCTAAGCGCAAAACTTGAAGACGGCTGGTCCGATTCGAGTAATTTTTGATTTTATTTATTCTTTAAACTCTGTGGAAGGTCTTTATGGAGAGTAAAATTCGAAAAATTGAAAGGAAAAACCTAAAAATCAGTTTTCTTTTTCTGTAATTGTGAACGCAACTTCAAATTGCTATTAGCAACCTGAACGCATCCGTAATTACGATGCTTTTTTTTTCATTTTTGAGTTGATGCATGTAATTTTACCATTTTACTGCAGTTTGCTATAAAAATTCCGGAAAAGCGAACAATCTCTATGGATAGTAAAATAGGCATAGTAAAATGTTTCCATATGTTTGTATGTATCTACTAAAAAAATCATACTAAAGCGAAACGAAGTTCACGATGATAACTAGTTATTTATTTATAACATTTGAGACAAAGTTTGTTCGAATTACGTTCGAATTTCGACCACTGGACAACCACTAATATATAAAAAAAAATCGAATCTATGTTGTTTGTCCGGGCTCCCACATTATTGGAAGGGATGAATCGACTTTGACGAGACATTTATGGAAAGATGACCTTTGAGAACGCTTTTTTACAGAGGTGACGCTAAGATTATCAAATTAACAGAAGTAATTTAATATAGATAAAACTGAGATAAGGGATTATGTAGTAGATACTATTAAAATTAATACTCAAACAAAACACTTGTTTTTTATGAAGAATAATCATTTTCACGAGAATTAATTTCGAACCTAAGTAAATAAATATATGAGGCAATGAAAACATATTTTAAATGAACAGTAATTATATGACGCAACGAAAACATATTTTTAATCAAATATTTTAATCTAAAAATAAGTAACAATGTAATGAAAGAATCTATTATGTTAATACTAATTTTATGTCCGCTCTATTACGTATATACTTACTGTCAACAAACATTTCAACATTGTTATTCATTTCCGCGTCTGTTTCACCTACACGTGTAGTGTAATGTCTTGTATAAGACATGTTTTTACAATTAACATTTATTATTCTTGTATATTGTTAATGTATAAATGTTAATGTAATCGTCATCATAATTATTACCAATTTAAAAGAAGGCTATTGTAAATAAGTATTACACGGTGATTGAAGTTATTACCAAACACAATTCAAATTAGAGAGACTATTGCCCGTTATCACCAACGTTCCCTAAATTTAAGGGACACTTAGGCCCGTTTTCACCAACGTTCCCTAAATTTAAGGGTCACTTAAAACACGTTTAAGTGACCACTTAGGGAGATTTCATTTTCACCAACATTTAAGTCACCTAAGACCCTAATGGTTACCTAAATTTTAGGGGACGGAAATTCGATCCCTTGGTGCAAAGTGATGTTTATTTTACGAACATAGCAAATTGAATTTGTAGTTAATTCGTTTATATATCGTAAATTAAAGAGATATTTGAGGTTTTCGTAACTTTGGTAGCTAAAGAAACCGATAAATTAATGAAAAGTCAGAAGTTCATTATCATGACGATGCATTTGTATTTGTCTTACTTGTAGTTCCATATTTTGGCGTATTCAATATGATATCTTTGTGTGTCGAGTAAAGAGTTTATTATTTATTTCTTCAATAGTCCACATCTGAATCGCTGGCCTAACTCATGCGAAACTTAGGAGATCCATTGTTGTTTTTTTTTGTAACAGAAAGTCGAATAAAAGAAAATAAAGCGCACACGCCATACTTAATTTTATAATTAGTTACTTTTAAAATTTTATATATCTATGCAAGTATGTATATACAATAACTAGAAAAGTAGGTACCTACTACACAATAAGTAATCAAAATAATAAGTGTTCATCATATCAAAATGCACATGCACGGACCGGACCGCAACCATTCGGTACATATTTAAAACGGACCCCCAATAAAACAAAATGGTGATCCATGCGCCAATACAACAATGAACAAAGCGTTTTTTAAACTAACAGTAAACGGATTTAATTTAATTTTTAACATATTTGGGTCACATATTTAGTTTTAAAATTATATGTGTGTTGTTTGTATAATAAATTCATAAAACTTTTGCAAAAATTGTTACCAGCACATGTTCCGCCTTCTTCAATACTGGCTTAACGAAAAAACTGACGCTTAACTAGGTGCTACCTTAGTAAGTAGCCCTTAGCATGGTGAAAATAAAATAAGTTAGGTAACTGATTTAGGGGATACTTTAGCTTAAGGATCCCTTAATTAGGGGTACGTTAAGGGAGCGTTGGTGAAAACGGTTGGTGAAATTTCATATAACTAGCTAGTTTACTTAATATTCGAGTTATTTTTTAATGTTGGTATTATAAGTGACATATTTAGGCATTTAGAGTAAAATTAAAACAATTAACTTGGTATTATTTTTTTTGAACTGATTACGCTATTGACCTCGCAAGGTCTTATTAACAGCTTCACCGGACTACTATTATATTATTTTATTTTATACAATTTGTTGTTATATCAAGTGAGGACTGAAGTTCTCACTGATGAATGATTTGAGGGTTTAGTCCTAATTTTAGGACACGCTTAAGACAGTTAGGATATAACTTAGTTCATAGTTGGGATACAATTTTCAGAGATGAGGGGTGATACGAGAATGAAAACGAGGCAATGGTTTAAATGTTTTTTTTATACAGGTGGTTATAATTATTTTTCGATTGTAAATATAATAATTTCTTTTACATACGAATAAATCGTTCACGTGGTAGATTCAGACAGGTTTCATTTTATTTTTTTAATTTTTTCATACTTGCTTTAGATCATTTGAAAATCGTTGGCTCTCGAAAAATATGAGAAAGTGATCTAGGAATCACTTATTACCTGGTAATGCGCTTATTACGACAAGAATCTGCCATTAAAGCTTGGAAATAACTTGTTATGGCGAAATCCACCAAATAGCCTGATATACTATATAATTCCGCAACATAACACCGCCCAAAGCAAGTCACTATGAAACCAATCACTCAATTTTTAACTCTTATTTGAAAGCATTAGTAGCCGTATAAATATACTTACGAAACTACTGTAATTGAGTAAGAATACCACAAGAGAAAATGAAGTCAGTTACTAGCTACCCACCCCGACTTTATACTGATGCGATTTAGTGTTACTACTATTCAATCCATGTTTTGGCGCTTGGACAATGCCAGTTCTTCATAATCAAAGCATCTTCGTAACTCCCGCAACCCAGACAATTGTTTTAGTTGTACATAATTTGAAATCTGTAGTATCCTCTAAGATGTTTATAAAGGTGGTAGAGCCACGCTGTAGCTGTTACTAGTTTCAACACGAATGGGTCGGCTCGCCCGGGGTAGTACCACCCTCTCACAAAACACCGTCGTGAAGTAACAGTGCATGCATTGTTGCGGTTCGTTCGGTCAAGGAGAGCGCCGGGGGCCCACCTCCTTTCACCCTTTCTCCTTTCCCTTCCCCTCCCCCATATACAGGCTGGCAACGCAGTTGCGACTCTCCTGGTGTTGCTAGCGTCTATGGACGGTGGTGATCACTTAACATCAGGTGACTCACCTGCCTTGCCTTGCCTTCTTTTGACATTAAAAAATATATATTCATTAATATTTACTGTAAAAAGTAATTTTTGTATATATTAGATACTCACATATAAAAATATTCAATTCGATAAGAGTTAAAACCATATCGATCGCAGTAACTTAAAAAAAACATTATTGTTTAATAGTAGATATATATTATGTAAGTATTAGGACTTAGACATGTATATTGAGAACTTTTGTGCAGTTTTAAAGACATACAAATTCGTAGTACATTGTTTTAATACATTGTACATTGTATATACCTATACATAGGTGTACATAGGTATACCAACCACCAATACCAAGATAACCAGCGCACAACAATAACAATATTAGCGCTCGAAGAATGTTTTTACAACCAGATTACAACGCACCGTCTATAATCTTCTTTCTATGAATTAAATACGCGTGTATTATTATTTTTTATGCTTTCCGGAAGAAATTCTCTAAATCATAGTGAAAATCGTATCTAAATTTGTCGCTTATTTTAAAACAAGAGCACATACAATATATAAGTGAATAGTGGCTTTTTATACTTGATAGGTTCTCAGCATTCAACCACAATGTGTGTAGGTGGTAGAGCCACGCTGAAGCTATCACTGGTTTCAGCATGAATGGGTCGGCTCGTCCGGGGTAATACCACCCTCTCATAGAAAACCGACGTGAAGTAACAATGCTTGCATTGTTGCGTTTCCTTAGATCAGTGAGAGCGCCGGAGGCCCACCTCCCCTCTTCTATCCCCTTTCCCCTCAAACACAGGCTGGGAACGCACTTCCAACTTCTCTGGTGTCGTTAGTGTCTATGGACGGTGGTGATCACTTCACATTAGGTGACCCTTTCGTTTGTCTGCTATGACATTAAAAAAAAATTCGCCTAATGTTAAATGACGCTGTGGTCCAAGATAGTAAACACTATATACTTAAAGGACTGACTCTCGAGTGCAGTTATCGCGGTATCTAGACAGGCGTGCTTAGAAAGAACCCTATCACCGTACTATGGTTTCATTGCGATGTTTCATTCACAGAAAACTCCAGCTCACTGTCAAAGATTCGAACCTACGTCGTGTGATGTAGTAACACATCAATACTGATAATCATCACTATTACGGTACTATTTTTCGATGTAATTATGAATACAGTGCAACCTCGATATAACAAATCCGACGGTAACTCGTAAATATTTGTTATATCATGTAATTCGTTAATCTGAGGTTTGTTATATTGAGTTAAGGTTGGTCTAAAATTTGTTATAAAGAGGTAAAGAAATACATAGTTTTAAGTACAACATTACGTACTCATTTTGTTATAGCGAACAACTTCTGCTTATAAATGATAACACATTTTTATAAAACTGCTCTACGTATATTCTATTTAAATACAATTAGGTAAGTAACATATTTTTTCCCTTAGATTAATAATCAAAATCAAATTAAAATGTTATATAGACGTTTTGAGTTAACAAAATTCGTTAATTACAAGTATTAACACTTTTTTTTATAGTTGAAAATTCGTTATACAGAGGTTGTTCGTAAATAATTCGTAATGTAAAGGTATTATTTACACTGACTCTTATGGACAATTCAAGGGGATTACAAAAAATTTGTTAAATCCAGGAAGTCGTTAAATTGAGGTTCGTTATTTATTTATTTATTTATTCCATATAGGTCCTTCACAGCTGACAATGTGTATTAAATAAAGTAAAAAAAATGCAATGTATTCAATACGCCAATTACGAAGTACACAAATTATAACAATTTTTATTATTAGAGAGTGAACAAAATTACTTCTATTCTTAATCTAGGTACAAGTATAGGTGTGTGGGGTGTGAGTGTGTGAAGGTGTGTGTGTAGAGTTTTGTTTTATAAGTGAGATTTTTTTTTAAATATTAAGGTTGCACTGTATTATATAACGAAAAGTAACTTCTTTCTTATGTAAAAACGTTACTCGCTAACATTTAATAAAGTTAATAATATGGACGGAGAAAATGACGTCGCGTTATGATAAAGCATCTTAATGACAAGGATAAAACGTTACTCATAAAATATTCCAAGAATATCGCCAATTTCCACATTCGTCGTGCGATAAGAAGTCCTTATTGTTATTCCGTGGCGCTACAATCAAACTCATACTGTGATAAAAGTGATAATACAAAAATTCATTTAAGTTCCATAGATTATATTTAATCTTGTTAATTGAGCCACAACCACACGGCGGATTTCATATCAACACTTAAAGGCAATTTTACTTATCACGTCGATGCCGTTAGTTAATAAGTGTACCCAATAAATATCTGAACATGGATAACAGAGATAAATAGTTCAATAATATAATGAATTTTCCAGACATCAGATTTTAAATTGGTCTTCAAAACCATGAATTGTTCATAGAGATCAACAGTTATATTTTTTTTTTATATGATAAGAGGCAAACAAACAGGTGGGTCAACTGATGTTAAGTGATCACCACCATCTATAGACACTTGCAACACCAGGGGAGTCGCAAGTGCATTGCAAGCTTGTGTTTGGGGGAAGGGGAGTGGCTTAGAGGGGAGCGGAAGTGGCCCTCCGGCGCTCTCACTGACCGAAACGCAACAATGCAATGCAAGCACTATTGCTTCACGTCGCTTTCCTGTGTGAGGGTGGTACCCCGGGCGAGCCGATCCATTCACGCTGAAAGCAGTAATAGCTTCAGCGTGGCTCTAGCACCTACGAAATTTTAATTAATTATATTTATTAGTCAGTTTACTGATTTCGTATTTTATCAGATATGCCATTTGAAAATGGACCTGGACCATGTACCTGGAATATTACTAAGGTTTTAAATATTCTGAAATATTTATTTACTTCGATAAATTAATATGACTTTTAAACAGTTATATGACACATTAATTACGATTCCGGTTATGTCCGGTGAAGTCCCGTCTTACAAATAATTATTTATTTTTGTTGCCGTAGACTAAAAACTACCCATTTTTTGTCTATTTTCATTATTAATTTATCACGATCCTCTTGCCAATATATTAATATGTTATACATTTTTGAAAGAACCTGGCCTCGGTGTCTTAGCGTCTCCATTTCATTTATAATACTTATACGGGGATAGATACATAACAAGTGATATTATTATAACACATTATCTTGTAGAATCATTATTTAAAATAATGTTTTTTTTTATAATAGCAAGGCAAAATGACTGCACTGTGCCTGATGGTAAGCACAGTACAATCCAAAAACAATGACAACCACCGAGTGACACGCTATCCATCGCCGGTCGCCGCTGTTATGCCGGCCTGCGAAAAGATGGATATGCACAGGCTGATCCCGAAACGCGACCCGCAAAAGCGAATCACTATGACGGGCTTTTTCGCCATATACATGGTGGTTGCGACCCAGTCAGGCTGTAAAATCCTACCACCCCGCTTCCGCCATTGCATCGTTTGTTATTCAGTAGGGTGCACCACGTGCAGGTGAGCTTGGCTTGGGTGTCTCAAGTCTTAGATGTTATTTGACACCCCTTACACCCCATTATTTGATTATTATTTGATGATAATGAAAAGTCAACTACAAACTATAATTTATACACAAATTGGAAATACTGTAATGAATAGAGAAGTAGGCATCTCCCGCAACTTCTTCCGTATTTATTATATTATTAAAGGAAATATTAATACCATTGGGACATAATTTATATTAGCTTCCGATTAGTGAAAGAATTATCAGAATCAGATCCAGTTATGGATATTTATTACTTCTTAAATTTTTCACTGAAACTCACAAAATTGAAATTCGAACGTTTAAATTCTTTATACTACTAATATAAATACTGGAATGTTATTTTGTGAATAGGTAGTCAAGTCAAAGAATTTTAAAAAGAATTCCACTAAATTTCATGATGTATTTATACAATGACTGTAGCAAGTCTCGCTAACCATAAACGTACAGTACTCCTTGATTTATTTTAATTACACTTCATTGTTACTAACGAATAATAACATAGTGATGTCACAAGCGAGTGAGCGGCTCAATTTCCGGGACGGCTGGCCGCGGACGTGTCGATAACGCTTATCAGTCGCAGAGCCGCACTGACAGCGAGCACCGAGGTGGATGATCGATATATCGTACTGTTTGCGAAACATTCGTTGTAGGTACTTATAAGTGACATAATGTTTGTCTAACATTCACCTCTTTTACTCTAACTCTTTACTTTTTAATCTGTATTAAAAAAACGGATCAAAAAAAGCAATTGATCCTAACTTCATTATCATTACATAGTATAAAACAAAGTCCCCTACCGCGTCTGTCTGTCTGTCTGTTCGCGATAAACTCAAAAACTACTGAATGGATTTTTCACCAGTCGATAAAGTGATTCATGAGGAACGTTTTGGTATATAATTTGTCAAGGTTTTTTTTTATAATCAAGGCGGGGCAACGTCTGCCGGGCCCGCTAGTATATTAGAAATGCGAGAAAGTATTTTTTTTTTAATTGTTTTATACGCTTTCACGCCTCAACTACTCAGTCAATCTTTATAAAACTTTGTATATATGTTGTCAGAGGCTCAGAAAAAGACTTAGGATATAGGTTACCTTTCTTAGATTAAAGATACATTAAGGCGGGTGAAGCCACGTGTAAAAGCTATTAATTATATGAAAAGGCTAAAAATCTATTATATCGTTACTATAAAATATCAGGATACCTTTAAAAGAACTTGCTAACATCGAGCAAAACGGCTACTTAGAAAAATATATATGTAGAGAATTGAACATAACTTGCTATAAGGAAAATAACACATACTTCATAAGTCAAATGGTTAGTGCCTGCTACTTCCAAGTAAGAATAATTTAAGAATTGGGTATAGCGATTTTAAGAATTCATTTGCAACTTCTATTGGAATTTCCGTTTTGAAAATATAAAAAGACTAGCTGCCCTGGCCACGCGTTGCTGTGGCTTACTTAGTATATCATTACATGGTGATAAGAATTCATAATTGTTGTTGATAATATGACCAATAAACATCACTTAACGATTTCAAATATTTTTTTAATATAAAAAAACTACTTTCTGTGACTTAAATATAAAAGTTAAATATATGCTGTTGGTGACTTTTTAGTAGGCATTATTAAGCTCTACGACTTTTCTCTAGAACTCAATCATATATCTCTCATAGTTAGCTCAGTGTCGTAAGAAACGCTTACGTTTAACGTAGTCTGGTGAAGCTGTTAAGACATTGCTAGGTCAATAGCGTAGTCAGTTCGAAAAAAAAAGTTTTCTTTTCAACGTTTTTTCTCCGACTAACTTTGCATATCCGACTTCCATAAAAAGTATTTTAATTTTTCGGGTTAATATATAGCCTATGACACTCACAAATAACATCGCTTTCTATTGGTAAAAGAATTTTCAAAATCGGTTTAATAGATCCAGATATCATCCCCTACAACGTCACAAACTTTACCCCTTTATAATATTAGTATAGATATCGGATAACAGACTAACACAATTGCAAGATTAATTACGTAATCCTTACTTAATCGTTTCAGTCCTTTTATAGCTTGTTTCTGCCTCTATTATTTAAATTAGATAAATGAGGACATTGAAATTAAGAACAATAACTATACCGAATGAACTACATACATATATTAATACATGATTAATTATACCAGAAACATTTCCTCACAATTGTATATGTTCTTAGTTTTTTTTTTCTCGAACTGACTACGCTATTGACCTAGCAAGGTCTTAACAGCTTCACCGGACTACTGTTCTTAGTTGTTTCGCCGGATATTATAATATTGTTATTGTGATATATGAGCCTGAAAACTAAACTCTATTATCTCTTGCAGAAAGTCCATTTTGTTGTTATGTTGGAAATCATATGTTTACTAAGCTTCAGAATTTTACACAATTACAATTTACAAAAAAATATGCCTCATTTTTATAATCTCTCTGTCGTCAGAAAACATATCAAATTACACGATAATTGGTCAAAAAATCTACATCCGTTTGAATATAATATCTACATGTAGATATAATAGATAGACATAAAACAGTTTTACCTATAAAACCTTCTCTTTTACTCAACGTATAATCTTTTTTGTTTAAAAGCTATTGATGAGTGTTGATGTATTAAAAAAAAATGAAAATGTTAATTTTTTAATTCATTAATATTTACTCTTGAAAAGTTTATGAATTATGGTCGAATTTCGAACACTGGACGAGCATTCGTATATATAACTTGCCATTTGTTCTATCAGAAAAAAAATCCAACACGCGTTGGCAACTAATACACCTCTATTCTCACTTAAGCCTTGATTCCTGTAAACGAATGACAGGATTAACCCCTCGACTGATGTTTTAAGATCCAGATTTTAAAATGACGAATCGTGTTTTTGAATATCTACCCAAATTTTTAAAATTATATATTTTGTTCATAATTCGTTATTGTTCAAGTATTTCAAATTTTGTAATAAATACCGTTTTTTTTTTATTTATGTTACCAACAGGCTGTTGACTATACCATGTGCACCATAAAGTCTACATTCGTTTGTGTGGAGTTTAAACCCTTATGGTTATGGACAGTCTAGGGGTTAAAGAAGTCAATCTATAACATTGCCCATACAAAGATATCTTAGATGTGTTTACTCAATACATAATACCAATGACACATACTCACAAAGCGGAAGATAGTACAAAACAATTTATACGATAGGTTAAGTGGAAGATAATTTGCTGTGATACGATAACGCTGATTATTTGGATTCGCAACGATAGCGATTTCGCATCAAATGTTACGGTATGTACGATAAAAAATTAATTAAGCACGAACTTGTTTTTAAGATGAGAATTTGCCCTAAAGTAGTCCCGAGTATAATAGAAAAGTTGTCAAAGCATAATGCATTTACCATCGCTTATGCAGACGCTGTCCTACCTCCCCAGTGAAAACGGTATGCGAAAAACACCATGGGGTTATTAGTCAGTAAGAATCTAACATACTCTGCTGCCCGGCGTTGAGGTGAGGACGTCATGTAAGGTTTTCCCCATAAAAAAACTTATCGCCGTTTATGCATAAGTAGTCTCCCTTCCTGGCGAATAAGGAGTGCGAAGAACACGATGGCGTTTTTAGTCGGTAAGAATCTGACATACTCCAACACTATTCCCTGTCTTTGAGGTGGGGAACATATGTAAGGTTTCCCCATAAAAAAACTTATCGCCGTTTATGCATAAGTAGTCTCCCTTCCTGGTGAATATGAAGTGCGAAGAACACCATGGGGTTTTTAGTCAGTAAGAATCTAACATACTCCAACACTACTCCCTGGCCTTGATGGGGAACTTATGGAAGGCTTTACCCATAAAAAAAATATCGCCGTTTATGCATAAGTAGTTTCCCTTCCTGGCGAATAAGGTGTGCGAAGAACATCGTGGGGTTTTTGGTCATACATGACATACCCCACCTCTGCCGCATGAGGTTAAGGAGATTGTCGACATTAAAAAAACTGTACAGTTGCTTAAACCTCTTTATTTCTAAGCGCGTGTCTACTAATTTGGTATCATGCATTTCTATACTGAAATTTAATTCATCTGTCTAATTTGTAAATGTAAATCGTGGCGATCCTCAAGGAACATGAATAAAATGACTAAGATTATGTTTACTACTAGTTCTAAAGTAATAGATTTTAGATAGATTTCTAGATACATAAACTTTGATATACTCTACCAATTACGTTCCGTCATCGAGGTCCATACACTTGTGAGGGCGAAGGATCCACTCCGAATCATTGTCTTTAATCAAGAACCCGAGTTATACTACTTGGATCATTAGTCAAGATGTAAAGGCCATTTCTTTATATAGAAACGGTGGCAAAGTGACTGCACTGTATCTAAAGCAAAAAAACAATTCAAACACAACAACGATCGCCGAAACCAGATTTCATTGCCAGTACCCGTTGTCACACTGGCTTCCGTAAATGTCACTCCATGTTACAGTTACGCTTAAAGGAATCGATGGTTAAAGATCAAATATTTTGTTTCATTTAAGTGGCAGGTCCGAGTGGACCCTCCGGTGATGATGGAAATTCACTATATGACTGCATGTAGCCGCATCCAGCGAGCCAGCATCGGAGAGTATGCTGTTGGGGCTGTCGCACGTGCGACGCATGATAGAACAGTACTTAAGTTACATATCAACAATGGAAAGATTAATCGACTAACGTGCATTTGACAATCAATTCTTCTTTCCACCATCGATATATCTCTAGCTGATTATGTTAGAGTAATTCGGTACCATTGTTGTTATTAAAAGAGAGTTTAAGCATGTTAATCATTTTATGGTGGTAGAGCCACGCTGAAGCTATTACTGGTTTCAGCATGAATGGGTCGGCTCGCCCGGGGTAGTACCACCCTCTCGCAGAAAACCGACGTGAAGTAACATTGCTTGCATTGTTGCGTTTCGTTTGGTCAGTGAGAGTGCCGGATAACCCATCTCCCCTCCCCCTCCCTCCTTCCCCACTCCCCCTTCCCCAAACACAGGGTGGCAACGCACATGCCACTCTTCTGGTGTTGCGGGTGTCTATGGACGGTGGTGATCACTTAACATCAGGTGACTCATCAGTTCGTTTGCCTCCTATGATAATATATATTATATATATATATATATGCCATAATAAAGAAGATATTACCTGAATAGTGAAATCAGGCGAATACTGCAACCCTATCAACTACTCACCTACTAGCTACGTCTATCAAGCTTTATTTTTAATTCATTTTCACGAACTTTATTTAAACCAGCTGGCAAGCAGCTTTTACTTTTTTTAAATCGTTACATCTTTAGCGTTTAACTATGGTGTCACCTGATATAAAGTTACAACTGATTGTCAAGTACTGCTACCTGGTCAACACTCAGATTCTACTCGAGTTTAGCTGCTACTCAAATGGATATTACATATCATCAGGGTGGCAGCACTGTCGGGTTAAGCGAATATTTTATTAAAGACAGCCTTATCTTACTTACTGAGAATAAGGCACCTCACGAAAATATGTCGCTCAGTATAATTACTTTTTTTAGCAAAACAAAATAACACTTCATTTTTACTAATGATAAGAGCACAGTATAATTCAAAAACAATGGCGAACAGTCGTCATGTCACATCGGCCAACAATGTTATTCCCGTTATTAGGTTATTCCCGAAACGCAACAAATTAAGAAAGCCACTGTGACTAGTTTATTACCATATCTATGCATGGTGGTAGCCGTCCAGTATAGCACAGACACCCCACCACCCCGCAAAATCAGCTTAACATCTTATCAGGTGATTTTATCAAACTCTACCTTATAAATTGATAAAAAGAATCTAACAATCTTTTTTCAAACTTGTTTGTTTCGCACAGAGTTCAATTGAAATTGGCAATAAAAAGGGAGACAGGAGTGATCGCAATTTGATACAGTTCACTATTCACCCCCTTGACGTGTTGCATGAGCATAATATTAAAGTCACCAATATTTGTTAGTCGTGGTAATTTCAAGTTCTGTTAAATGTCTTAAGATTAGCGATCACATGCATAGCAAAATTATGGAACGATTTGATTGCAGACTCCTTCTGCATCTAACATTAAAGATTATTATTTACCTACATTATTAATTTTTCTTTGGAAAACTCGAAATGTTTTTGATAACAAAATATGTAAAAGTTTACAAATTAGTATATTGCCAATACAATATGCATAACAATTCGAATAATCTACTAAAACATGTGAGGAAACTTACTCCGACGAAGAGTTGGAATAAGTCGTGTACTTAGTAAATTTATAAAAATGTTTTTTATTATTGTTATTATATTGTTGAGCGTAAAATCTTCCAACATTTATTTTAATTACTATAGAATTTTTACAGTGTAATTTTCCTTTTAAATTTCAATAAATTATTTGTAACTATATATTAGTAATTACTAGCGGGCCCGGCAGACGTGGCCCCGCCCTGATTATAAAAAAAAACCTTGACAAATTATATACCAAAACGTTCCTCATGAATCACTTTATCGACTGTTGAAAACCGCTTGATCCGTTCAGTAGTTTTTGAATTTATCGCGAACAGACAGACAGACAGACGCAGTAGGGGACTTTGTTTTATACTATGTAATAATGACAGTATAGGTAATTAGATACACATCAATATTTTGCATATATATGCAAACATCCTACCCGTAGGCAGTTATTGAGTAGATGACCTTATTGATGATATATAATACTAATGTAGTTAATAACTGAGATAGGCAACGTAACAAGAAATCAATTAGAAGCCAGTTTTAATCCCACAATACTAGGAAGTACAGGAGCGGTCTTACAAGAGCCCGCAATAAAATACATAAAATGAATAAATAATCGTGTGAAGATTGACATCCGGCTTCGATTCCATTCATTTTCTTCTGCCTCGGAGTTTTTCTGGTCGAGTGATGCAATCGCGGATGTGTTACCTCTAAGGATCCATTGTACTCACATAATATATAATTGTGTTTATTCATTAGCTGACCAAACAACTATCGTGTTGCGTATTTGTTCGCTGTTTAAAGGCGAAAATACTCTAGTTTGAAATATTTCTGTAGATGTACTACATATTTTTTAAATATAATATATATAAAGGATATATGTATACTATCTGTTTCAAGTAACATATTTAGTATCAAATATATCGTGGAGAGTGGAAACACCGCGCAACTATTAGCGAATACTAATTATTCGGTGGTGCTACTGATTTTCAGCTAATTTTGTCAAACTTGTAACAAAACAACGAAACTTTGTTTTTAGGTACTTCATTTAGCCAATAAATATAAATTTTCCTATCTCATTTTTTATATGTCGAAATGTACAAAGTATTTTAATTTGTTTTTTAAATAATAATATTGTATATAAGTTAACAAAAAATATCACTAACTCTGACACTACGTTTAATTCTGTTTACATATTTGAACAAATAATTGTTCAATAACCATCAACCTTAATCTTATTGTTTTTATTTAATATGCGGAAACAGAGTCATTGATAATCTTTGTTATGTTTACAATCCCGTGGATTAAAAACAAGACGATAATTATTGTAGTCGTTTACAGAGAAATCGAATTAAACTAATGTAATGTCATGAAACTTAATTTAATTTTTATGATAACTAGCGGACCCGGCAGACGTTGTTCCGCTCTGATTATAAAAAAAATCTTTGAAAATCCGTTCAGTAGTTTCTGAGTTTATCGCGAACAGACAGACAGACAGACGAGGTAGGGGACTTCGTTTTATACTATGTAATGAAGTATAATAAACTAGAGGAGTGCGAACCTATGTATGTTTTCATACATTATATAATTTAATACTAGGAACCCTAAGCATGGCACCAGCAATTTAACAACTGGGAAAGTACTCCGGGCACTGCTAGTCACTACATAGTATAAAGCAAAGTCGCTTTCGCTGTCCCTATATCCCTATGTATGCTTAAATCTTTAAAACTACGTAACGGACTTGGATGGGGTTTTTTTTATAGATAGAGTGATTGAAGACGAAGGTTTATATGTATAATAACATCCATTAAATAGTAGAAAAATATTGTTATTTTTGAGGTTACTAATGTGATGTCGTAAATAATTACATAACCGATTCGATGCAGACGAAGTTTCACGTGTCAGCTATAAATATAAAATTAAGAATTCTACTAAGGTTTCCTTATTGTAACAAACAAATGAACGTCACTTTTATAGTAACTTAGCATAAAATATCTATAGAAAAACATGTCTTGTTATTTCAAAAACAAGACTACCATAACAAAGAAGACACGTTTTTTTCTGTAAAAATATTTATACACGTTCATAATGATTGAAGTTAGACTCGACAGTTCAATTCTTTAGTTTCGTTTCCATACGCCATAAACCATAATAATTAATGTCAACTTTTACGCGTTTGATAAAATAACCCACATAAACAATTGCTATCATAAATAATTCTACAATTTCATTATAATAACTGGCGTTTTTCAGTTTGAATCAGGATGACACATCTGCAAGAAATAAATCGATCTCGAAAACCTTACGACCTTCTTCATTTACAATGTTTCAAAAATGTGGAAGAGAATAGATTAATATCATATTTAATAATGATACTACTACTAGCGGGCCGGGAGGACGTTGTCAACCGCAGCGCCACCTACCGGGTCCAACGCACAAAAAAAAATCATCAAAATCGGTCCAGCCGTTTAGGAAAAGTTCAGTGACATACTCACGTACATAAGAAACGTATAAAATTTATATATAAAGATTATAGCACTAAATAATCTTCTGTATAGACGAATTAAAAAAAACTTTATACCAATTTTAAGGACACTACGTACAGAAATAATACTGAGGTTTTACATAAGTGCTACTCTCTATACTCATATCAATCACGTTTAGCTTATTACAATCTACTAACGTTGCAATCCCGTAGAACCATATTGGATTTATCTTTCCTGTTTAAGATTTTAAGTAGCCGCATTGACAGTTCATTTCTGTTGGGACAAATATGTATCTCAGTACCACGGAACAACAGTCGTTTGCAGAATCGCAAAACATTCTTCCTACCGAAGTATTCGACAAACGTTGGACAACACTCGCCCCTCTACCGAATGTGCCACACATATAATAATATACAATCTAAATTTGATATTTTTCATTGTTCTTTAGCCTCAATAAAATCTCAATTGGAAAAAATATGTACTTAATTTATTTTATTTTTTTAACTTAATTTTATATATTTTCTCTGAATATTTAAACTTCATTTAAATGTTTGAGCTCTCGTATATTGTGCACGTTAGTTTCACATCTAGTAGGTTATATTAGTAACAACTTTATCGTATCAGTGTCAACAGAATCAAACTCTTTTGTAACCAGTTTTGTGAAATAAATTAAAAAAAAAAAAATAATAATAATTAACGCAGAAGTTAATATGGAGTTTATGTATATCATGTGATACAAGAAGATTAAATAAAATAAAACATTCATTGTTTACGACCATACTGAATTACAAAGACATATTTATTTGCCTGTGGTTATATAATTAGCTCTGAGTAGAGATTGAAAGCTTTGAGAAATTGAAAATTAATGAACAAACTCGTATTTGTGTATGTTCATAGCTAACATAATTGAACAAAATATAAGATATAGGTATTATATACAATGATTATAGAGGCGCTTTATCTTTAACAAAAGAACCTGAATAACATTTAAATGTAATGAAATATGGTCGATTTTCGATCAAGAATTGCCTAATACATTTTGAAAGGCATAATATTCAATGTATGTATTAATCTGTGATTAAATGGGAACGTTTAATTATTTTAAAACCACTTGCAAATTAAAATATATTTAAATAAATTATTTCATTGTATAAAGATTTTATTTAAATAGCCATAGATTATGTTTTAAATATCGAAAATAATACATACGATACCAAAAAATACATATATTTATCACATATCTACTTCTTTTCCTAGATAAATGATTTCATATATACCAAAATACAAAATAGGTTTTACATTTACACAAAAAAAAACATATATTTTTTAATAATCGTCTGGTTCCATTAGCATTTATAATATGCATATTAATTACATAAATGCGTTTTACTAATGAATATGCGACAAACATTATTCAATGTTTCACAAATATATAAAACATATAAGATTAACATACAGTAATGCTGTTTGTAAAAAACTTTATTGACAAAATAAATTCGTTTAAATTGTTATTTAACCCTTAATAATCCCTTTTTATTTCTGACAAGCTGACACCCGCGAATTTTATTCCAAGGGATTAAGACAGCGTTTTCGACGAAAGCTCCCAAACGGTTTTCCGACCTTTCCAACATATATTGCTATATTTTAACCAATTTATACAAAGTTTTGAGAAACTATATACCTAACCCGTCCTCACGAATCACTCTATCTATTAATGAAAACCTCGTTCAGGAGTTTTTGAGTTTATCGCGAACAGACAGACAGACACGGCGGATGACTATGTTTTATAATATGTAATGAAGAAACAACACGATATATATAGAAAAACTTAATTCTAACTAATATTGGAAGTACGAATGTGAGTGGATTTGTTTGTTTATTACGTTTTAACTACAACACCGATCATCATGATAAAAAGTAGACAAATATACACCTAGACAAGTAGGTATACACTTTGTCAGGGGTACAGAAAAGGACATGAAGTACCTTTCATAACAAAAAAAAATACTGTTCCCGAGAGACAGTTCAAATCTACATTAAGCCGAGTGAAGCCACGAACAAATCTAGTTATGTATGTTTCTTTTCGTTTCAATGTCAATGTAACATCTTATACGTGAACTCATATCATTTGATCTCATCGTAGACGATTTTTATTAATATTTATATTCTTTACAGCAATAAGTAAGTATTATATGTTATAGAAATATCTCAAATCCGAATATTTGATATTATTCATAATTATTTCATGCACTATAATGTAATAATCTTAATATATATAAATTCCAGTTTTTAATTAATCATTTATTATTATAATTCAGCCTGCATATAGTTGGTATTTTGAATAATATATACGAGTACATCAAGAGTTATCCAGGCTATAGTGCGTAATTTACTCACTAACTAGTTGTGTAAATATTTTAAATAGTTAACCGATCGAAACGTACTTGACAATGAAACTATTTTTTTCGGGGCTTTTGATTCTACGTCTTGAGGTTTTACATCGTCGTGACGCGGTAGAAAGTCAAGACCTTGGCATTAGCCTTGCGCGTGGAAAACGATTGACGATGCGGAAGCGACCGCGCATTGTTTTAACTTAGATTACGTGGATCGACGGCCGAGGGGTGTGGTGACGGCGGGGGGGAGGGAGAGGCCCGCGACGACTCGACGCGGGCGGACGAGACGTAGGAAACGGATGCAACAGCCAACTAATGACTTGATACTCGTATTCAGAGTTAATAATTACTTGAAATATACACATCGTTAAGCAGTATTCAGTGCTCGTTGCGTAATCAATAGTAAGTCGCCAAGAGGTTTTATGTAAGAGCGATGTTTTGACACTGTAAGGAAATAGTTATTGTACAATTAATCACGTCAGCATTATTCGTAGGGAGGAATATTATAAAGAGGTAAAGCTTGTGAGTTTGTGACGTTGTAGGGAATAATCTCTGGAACTACTGGGCCGATTTGAAAAATTCTCTAAGTAGCTTATTTATCGAGGAAGGTTATATATGTCATCATGGTAAAACCAATAGGACCGGAGCACCAATGAAGAATGGTTCGAAATCGGGGGTTTTTCCCTCTTGAGAGCTTCCGTTACGTGTTAGCGTTGACCCAAATTACGAAATTACGTGGACGAAGTCGCGGGCAGAGGCTAGTATTTATATGATTGAGTTGATTATTTTTTTATCAATATGAAAACGCTTCAAGTAGATTGTATTGTGCGTACATTATATGTACCAGTCACGAAGTAATAAAGTAGTAAATATTAGATAAGTGATGACGCTGATCGTTCTCAGACTTTACTTTGTTTTTAATGAATCTACTCTCCAATTCAGTGACGTTTGATTCTCAGCCTAGATTCTTTCGTATATTATTGAGATAAATTTGTTTGTTTATGAATAAAAAAATAAATAGTATTAAACACAATCGCGATCTATGCCTTTATATGAGTGCACTTAGTTTTTCTAAACTATTCAGCGGATTCGGATATGATTGTTAATATTATTTGGATAATGAATAATATATTAGATATATTGTATTCAATTTTAGAGTTAATTATTGCTGAAGCTATTTTAATTATTTATTTATTCATAAGACAAGGGGCCACAAAAACAAAAAACAAATTATATACTAATACATAAATATATTATATTCAATTTTAGGGTTAATTATTTCCGAAGCTATTTTAATTAATTATTTATTTATTCATAAGATAACAAGGGTTCACAAAAACAAAAACAAATTATATACTAATACAAAAATTGGTAGTAATTTTAAAAATAAAATTAAGTAACTATATTAATATGTTTTATACAAATTAATATGAAATAGGATAAAAAGATGAACATTACACTATTATATTACAACAGATATCCAGTGCTTCATGAAAGGACTGTCGTACATGTCTACCATTGTTCTCATTATATTATTGGGACTATCGCGAAGTCTACCCAGGATGGATGCTATTTTCTTACGGATTATAGCGTAGAAATCATCAACCCTAGCATTTGCAAACATCCCAGAAGCGCTACAAAATCGTCAGTAATATGAATATTATTGAATATTTTAGTTATGTCAGTTACATTGGATATTTAATGTAATACGCAACATTAGTACATTGCACCCGTGCTAAGCCAGGGCAGGTTAATAGTATATTTATAAACGTATGTTGTCTTCAGTTATGTTGTTTATTATGTAATTAAACTGTACATTTAAATTAGTTCTCTGATGTCGTAGATTCCATAGAAATTATAATGATAATTATATTGAACAATATTTAATTACGGCAATTATTATCTATATAATGTAGTCCAATAATAAAAAAAGTGTGTGTGTACTTATGTACACGCGTTAGAAGTTATACTTCTTTGGAGTAACATAACAAAAATCTTTTCAAATATTTTATGTTTTGCCTTATTCTACGTTTGTAGAAAAAACGACGCTAACATTTAAAAAAAGGTATTTAATACATTGAAAGTTTTAATACAAAGAAATACAAACAACAAACACAAAGAAACAAAACGTTGACTATTGCTAGCTTCAGGGTGTTGGGTTTTCGTGACGGGGCACGCGCGCATCGTAATAACTTCAGAGTGTCGGTATTTCGTGACGGTGTGCGCGCGCATCGTAATAACTTTAGGGTGTCGGTTTTTCGTGACGGTGCACGCGCGCATCGTAATAACTTCAGGGTGTCGGTTTTTCGTAACGGTAAAAATTTACTCTCATCATTTATCCTTAGTGCGCCAGAAGAAGTATAACTTCAAAAAAATCTATTATTTCTAAATTCTTATTAAACTCATTTAAAATAAATTAATAATTATTTAATCGTTGGTGCATCATATGTAATGACAATTAATAATTGGATTCATTAAGCCATGTCAGTATGCCATGTTTCTATAAATCATTTACTTAATACAACGAATTAAGTAAAAAACAAATTGTATAAAGAGAACAAATTATATTAAACCAAAACAAACATTATTTACTAGAAACTGTATTATATATTGTTTGAGAGGTCATTGTTTATCATATTCCGAATACCGTAGTTTCATCGCATAACAAATAGTGTAACTAACAACACGATAACAAAGTCGTCAAAGCTTCTGATAACTCGATAGTATTGATTTACAAATTTAAAATTATTTTATTGGTAACATGAAATATTTAATTATTATTTAACTATTGTATTATATTTTATTGATTTAAATAGAAATTATAAGTCTAAACATACAAAACATAACGTTACATACCTTTTTTTTTCAAATCAAATCAAAAATACTATATTCAGTTTAGGCCCTAATAAGGCGCTTATGAACGTCAAAACTACCGCTGGTTCGGAAAACAACCCAGTCATCGATTAGAACTGGCAAGAAACTCGATCGGGCACAATACATTACAAATACAAATACATTATACGTTACAATACCGTTTTTAGTGGATGCACAGAGAGGAATCAGAGGAGTTTTGTTCCTATTGACATGTTAAAAAATAATTATATATTTACTGCGTAATATTTAGATGACACATGAACTTAAAATGAGATCAACCTTGACTTACAATATAATAAATATTTGTACAGTTTAATTTAAAGATTACCATAATTTAAGGAATTAGTACTTCCAAAGATATTAAGAAGTTAATCATTTAAAAAATTGGCTCGTAAAGCCATAAAAATAGAGTGCAAAACAGAATATTAATAATGTAAAAATTTACTAAAAAATATAGTTTTCATTGTCAAATCAGCAAATTAACAAAACATATATACCCTAAATATATATATCGTGGTTTAAATTCAATAACGACATTTAAGCCCTAACAAATTACTCATTAGTATTTTCCATTGGCAACTCTTTTACCAAATTATTATTAACCCATTAGAGCAGTGTTTTTCAAACTTTTTCTTGATACGGCCGCTTTAGTGTATTTTGTGACAAATATTCAATATATATAACATAATAATAATAATAACAAAACATATATACCCTAAATAACGACATTTAAGCCCTAACAAATTACTCATTAGTGTTTTCCATTGGCAACTCTTTTACCAAATTATTATTAACCCATTAGAGCAAGTGTTTTTCAAACTTTTTCTTCTTACGGCCGCTTTAGTGTGAAAAAATATTTCGCCTTCGACCCCGCCCTTTGTTTTTCTTTCAGGTATATTATTTTGTGACAAATATTCAATTTAACATATTTATTCATTTTCGTAATTAGGGTTCGGGTAAATTCATAAGAGTTCTCCTAAGTTTTTTGTTTATTTAATACAAATGATTATGTCCTTTAGTTAACATTTTTCTTAATAAATCTTTTACAACTTTATTGTTTTTTTACTGCAGTATCTTTCCCAACCTTTTGCAATTCCACTATAGAAGCTTCGCAACCCCCCTAAAGACCCACACTTTGAAAAACACTGTTTTAGAGGATACATTTTCAGATAGTTCTCACTTATATTACGTAAGGAACTGTAGTGCAAAGGATCATGCTTCTTTCTAGACTGATTTGATTAAGCAGTACGTTGTCCATGAGTAAGCTTTAAGATTTTTAAAGTAGAAATACTTCATGGTAAATCTGAACCTCACCTGAGACCATATACCCTAAAGGGAGAGCAGACTCGTGTTATGTTACAGTGACCGCAGGCCAACAAAAACAAGTCGAGAGTGTGTCCTCAATAGTGCGTGTCGTGCGGTCCTGCCAATCAGAGCGAGGGTTGTCACTCTGATAAAATTAAGAAATTTATTTATGTCCATACTAATATGCCTATATAATATTAATTTGCCTACATACTCATATTGTATACATTTTTTTTTTGGTTTGGATCGCCAAAATTACTGCACCTCAGTGACTGACGTGAGTGCGAGGGCCATTGCAATGTATTGAAGAGAATCAATATCAGTGATTTCTCACGGACCGGTACCACAGTTATAGTAGCGACACTTATCCCGTTAGCGTCATTAGAGGGAACCACTTACATATACAATAAGCCTAATTTGGTGTCTTAGGTATTATTTGATATACCTTGCATTAACATTTCATCTCCTATGTACATTCTGTTAATACTATAAACAAGAAAATTTGTGAGAATGGATGAAAGCTTTCTTTCTCTTTCACGTAAAAACTACTAAACAGATTTTGATTAAAATTTGTAATATTTAATTAATAAAAAAACGTATACAACAAAATAACACATACACTATTTAATTTATGGATATAATCTTTAAGTTTGCCAAAATATAAGAAAAGTGTCCAGTAAGTTGAAATAATCCTACCATTTAAGATCATGTATAGTGTCACCATTTATAAAGATACAAACTTAGACAAGTTCGCAGACGAATTCTAGTAGTATATATATTTAAAGAGTAGTATACATTATGAAAATAGATCTATCTAACAGCGATAATTAAGAAAATACTTAATCTATAAAAAATATTATCATTATTTTAATTAACGTCAAGAAATCTGAAATAATAATAAACATTACCAAAAGAACAGTAGTACCATAACGACAATGATGTAATAAAGTCGTAACAGATTTCGGACACAACAGCTGTTTCAGTTCCGATGTCCGTAGTAGTAAGTTCCGAAGTGTTCGTAAGACTTATTAGATTTTATTGCATGAATTAACGTTGAATTCGTTTATGTTTGTACAATTTAATCTCTTACTTGTTTACACACCACTGCCGACCGCAAGCAAGAAAGATATCAATAAAGATTCTGCCTTTGTATGGATTGCGCCAGGGTACAGACAACCCTGGTTGTTAACCCTCTCCGTGACTGTATCGGTAGGCGGCGGGGCAGGGGCAGGAAGCCGCAGGACATCCGACACGTACAGGAAGCAAAACCAGTTTCAGAGTCTTTGTCCCTCGCAACCTCCCGGCCCCTCATCCCAGTCCCGCTCCGCTTGTCCGACCGCATTCCTTCAAGCTTTTAGAGCCTCTGTGCGCAAGAGCACCCTTTCTTAGTGCGTGCACCCGCATAAATCACTTTTTTAAACACACAAATTAGGTACGTGCCTTCAACAAACCTGACGTAATGTATGGACATATTCTGTCTATAAAGAAAGTAGGTAGAAGAATGAGAATCGTACCATTAATTCCAAAAATAATTGATACCATTTTCAAGTTATCCTACCATATTCCTATCATATTGAACAACAAACGTTGAAACAAAATTCATACTATCATTAAATATGCGAACGTGAATTTCATCCCTTAACTATTCAATCGAACATCACGAAATTTTGAATATTCATTATCAGGTGTACAGAAAAAAACATAGGGTACCTACCTCTAATCCAGAAAAAATATACTTTTAGTGAGGTCAAATCTACGTCAATGCCAGCGAAGTCCCAAATAAAAGTTAGTATGAAACAAAATTTCTCAAACCAAATAGAAGATTATTTGAAAATAATAATCGGGTATTTTCCAGTTCACGTCTGCATATATATCACTTTTAAATGTCAAAATAATGTATAAGCCAAACATTCACCTGTAACACTACAAAGAATGCACCAAAGCAATCTATAGCAATATTATGTGCCAAGATATAAAACTATTGTTCTTTATTTCATTGTGTAAAAAATTAAGTGTGTAAGTAAATACTAAATATGTAATTTCTGTAATATAAATAAAACCTAAACCAAGCCAAAACCGTATAGATTAACTGAAAATAAAAAAAATAATTCGTTATTTGTAAAGGGCCTGATTCCGGCATATTTTATCCCAATTATTATTTATTATTAATTTTTTTTCCATGTATATGGCGAAAAAGCCCATCAAGTGATTCGCTTCTGCGGGTCGTGTTTCGGGATCAGCCTGTGCATATCCAGTTTTTCGCAGGCCCGCTTGACAGCGGCGACCGGCGATGGACAGTGTGTCACTCGGTGGTCGCCATTGTTTTTGGATTGTACTGTGATTACCATCAGGCACAGTGTAGTCATTTTGCCGTGCTACAATAAAATAAATAAATAAATTGAATTTTCTGATCGACATATAATTTGAATATCAAATAATTCACTTCTACTTCCTACCTACACACTTATATATTATTATTACGTCAAAGTACATTAAAAATTTTAAAACCTACTCATGTAGTCACGACTATTGTCAAAGCAATTCGCACGATTTACTGACATGCTAATAAAATAGTTTATTGCTTCATATCAGTACCACTCTTAACCAATATGTATCCGTTACAGAATTATTACTGCTTGGATATAAAAAGACATTTATATTGCATTTTATAATCCCTTAAATTACATTAACTTCCTACTTCATCATATCTGAAGATACTTTTTTCTTATCACAAGATTCGGGATATCTATTTCTTATTTACTCAACTAATCATACTGATGTAAGACTATATAGGAAGCAAAGTATATATAGTTTTTATGAGGAAACTATAGCAACACGGATAAGAATCATGCATGTATGTATCTGTATATTATTTGTATTATAAATACATTAGACTAGCCGACGAATGTCTGATTAACATAGCCGAATGTCTCCGTCAAGCGGAAAAGCTTCTGCACCAAAAATAAACTGTGAATATTTCCGAGTCTCCTCGCGACTTGTGAAAATGGTCTCGTAAAGACGGTCGGCGTGCGCGCAACTTCCGGAGTAGCGATAAACATGGCGGCAGCGCGCCAACATGGCGAAGTTTCCGGTCGCGCTGATTCACTTGTAATGGCAAATGACTCTGGATTGCTCACTGCATATCTGTACAGTGCTTCAACAAACCACAAGTTTATATGTACTCGTACAACAAATAATTCGTAAAAGATTATGTATATATCTGATATGTTCAACGTTACGGGTATACATACCTGTCTATATGTATTATAACGAATAATATATAGTTATTCGTACGAAATGATGCATTTATAAGCTTTGACTATTAATTTGTACTAGTTTTGAATATGAATAGTAATTCGTAGAGGCCTCTGATATAAAGTAAATGCGAAATTGGCAAAACTTATTCATTAAATGTCTCTCTAGGTGTATGAATTGCATGGTATAGGTAATACTGAAAAATATATAAATCACTACGAATAGAAATCCAAGCCAATTATATATGTTATGTTTAATTATAAATTCTATTTAAAGAAGAATACAAAATAAACCTTGATAATTATTATATTCAAAGAAATCATAATAAATATTATGAATTTATGAGTAATACGTAATACTATATAGCATAGTATGAGTAATAGCACTACATAATATAAAATTGTTATTTCATTTTGTTTAACATGAGTTTCACTATAAATTAACAAACAGAGTTGCATAGGTAAACATTGTATAATTACGGCTAACTATGACACAATAAGGACTAATTCTGCATAATATTTTGTTTCATTTATTGTACGATATAGCGTCGCATTAGACACGTAGATGTTGTGAGAAGCCACACTAATTAATTATGAGATTATATGACTATGAATACCCCATTAATTATGTTTTTAAATTTATAGACTCACGAGAACTTGATTGATGAAGGTCGACTTAAGAAACTTTGATTTATTGTAAGTACCTAATTATTTCGTCTCATCAAAACATAACTTTTTTTACATAATAAATATATATGTAATAATGTAAGTAATGTAATAAATTGTTCATTTAGGCTTCTTCTACATATTGTAAATTACAGACAATTAAAACTAAAACAAATCCACTACATTGATGTTTAAATTTATTTTATTACCAGTTGGTGCGCGTGTTTTTTACCAAAAACGCGTCAAATTGTCTACGAACTCTAACAAGACTCGTGATTTCTGTTTATGCTCAACACTGCGCGAAGTTGTTTCCTTTAATTTTAATTTCAAACATATGACTCAAGTATGTTACGTACGTACTTCTGAAAAAAAGTGAACTGTACAATTTAGCCTACTAGGAACAGTCCGCATTTCAATCTATTTAAGTCTAGTAATAATATCGACGTTTATTTAAGTGTAGTAATAATATCGACGGAGGACATATATATACATACAAATATTACCTATAACAACGATGTAATTCTTTTCTATATATAAGTAGACGAAGATAAAACATTTCAGTAGATCTCCTGTTTGTCAACTGATTTTCTTTTTTTTTTAGTTGCTACTGATGACATTAAATGTTATCAATATAAAATAGAACGGTGTATGTCGTAATGATACACGATAGAAGGGAAATGTTTGTATTGGAGGGAAACATCTTAACTAAAAAAAAAATAACACAAAACCTATGTCACGCGGTGATCCCAGACGGTCACCCATCCAAGTACTGACCGCGCCTGAGGTTGCTTAATTTCGATGAACGGACGAGAGCCGGTGTTTTCAATATTCTACCCGACAGTGTTTAATAAGATGTATCACTTTAAAAATTTGAAGATAGCTTTTCTCCATACCGTCACACATACGCGTATTTTCACCTTGCTGCCTAAAATGGGCACAATTAGTACAACTGAATACATTAATAACATTGTTTTTAAATTGCATTAAAATTTATTTTTAATCGCTTAATATTTTCATTCATTTACTTTCGGATTATTTTCAATAATGATTATGGTCGAATTTCGACCAGTGGACGGACACTAGTAATTGTAACTAAATAACAATGTTATATACATAATTTACAATAATACTTTCGACTAAGTGTTAGGTAAGTAATTTCGCTTTACTTACCGAAAATCTTTAAGAAAACGATAAATATATTTGTATAAAATTCTGTTATCCATGTCTTTCCTTAATTCATTTAAAAAGGGGTTAAAAATTCGATTTAAATTTATCAAAAACAACAAAACGATATTCTGGTCTCGGATTAATATCTGTCAAAATTTATATTATTCTATAAACTATTTAGTACAGATATATAGAGAAAACGTTACGCTGTTTCATAAACATCACTGAATCATAGATGTCTCGTAATATAATTTTCTTAAAATTGTAAAAGTTATAATTTGGCAATAGACGTGTTACGACGACAGGCGGAGTGGGCAAGGTTGTCGCACCGCTTGGCCGTGGCAGTGAACTTAACTTTCTTCGGCTGGCAGCGCCTGCGCGTGCGCACCTCGCATCGACCAACCGTGAACCGTGTTAAATAACATCCATATGAATTTAGTTTTACCTATTCCCAAATTAATATTTGTGACGAGAATAGTATTCTAAATAACATATACATATTTGGGAAAAAAGGTTTATCATAATAATAAATACCGATGTGTGAACATTTCGTATATACAATGGACAAATTAAAACGGATTTTATAAATTAAATCTTGTGTTTGTGTTTAATAAAATAATAAATCTATATTGACTTTATAAAAAAAACTGTATTCCAATCTTATTACAAACAGCTAAAAATATATAAGATATTTGATAGACCTATCTTCCACAAATGCCAGGAAATATAACAGGGAGAGAAAAAATAGTGAAATTGTAAGACAATCGTGTATTTAATAAACAATAAATTAGTTTTTAAATATTTATGGAAATACTAGTGGGCTCGGAGGACGTTGCCCTGCCTTGATAATAAAAAAAATCTAAAAATCAACCGCAGCGCCACCTACCGGCTCCAATTGTACCGGGTACAAAATTTCATCAAAATCGGTCCAGCCGTTTAGGAGGTGTTCAGTGATATACACACGTACAGAAGAAATTTATATTGTATAAAGATAATTCTCGTTGCCTCGGATTTAATCTTGTTACAAGCAGAGCTAAAAATATATACAAACTTTATCACACACCAGAAATTACGTTTTCATATTTATCTTTGCGATAGTGTTGAAATGTGCGTATTTCTACATACCTAAAGACTTATAATTACTAGGTAAAAAAACATCCATCGGTGCGGCAACGAACGTTCTATCGCGTAGGCTTTGATCGGTGTCCGCGATCCCATCCTACTTCCCTGTTATTCATGTATTTCCTTAATTCATTTAAAAAGGGGTTAAAAATTCGATTATATTTATCAAAAACAACAAAACGATATTCTGGTCTCGGATTAATATCTGTCAAAATTTATATTATTCTATAAACTATTTAGTACAGATATATAGAGAAAACGTTACGCTGTTTCATAAACCGAATCATAGATGTCTCGTAATATAATTTTTTTTTTAAATGTAAAAGTTATAATTTGGCAATAGACGTGTTACGACGACAGGCGGAGTGGGCAAGGTTGTCGCACCGCTTGGCCGTGGCAGTGAACTTAACTTTCTTCGGCTGGCAGCGCCTGCGCGTGCGCACCTCGCATCGACCAACCGTGAACCGTGTTAAATAACATCCATATGAATTTAGTTTTACCTATTCCCAAATTAATATTTGTGACGAGAATAGTATTCTAAATAACATATACATATTTGGGAAAAAAGGTTTATCATAATAATAAATACCGATGTGTGAACATTTCGTATATACAATGGACAAAATAAAACGGATTTTATAAATTAAATCTTGAGAAATAGTGTTTAATAAAATAATAAATCAACATAAAGCCTTTACAAAAAAAAAGTGAATTCCAATCTTATTACAAACAGCTAAAAGTATAGTATCTTCCACAAATGCCAGGAAATATAACAAGGAGAGAAAAAGTAGTGAAATTGTAAGATAATCGTGTATTTAATAAACAATAAAATAGTTTTTAAATATTTATGGAAATACTAGCGGGCTCGGCGGACATTGTCCTGCCCTGATAATAAAAAAAAAAACTAAAAATCAACCGCAGCGCCACCTACCGGCTCCAATTGTACCGGGTACAAAATTTCATCAAAATCGGTCCAGCCGTTTAGGAGGTGTTCAGTGATATACACACGTACAGAAGAAATATATATTGTATAAAGAGAATTCTCGTTGCCTCGGATTTAATCTTGTTACAAGCAGAGCTAAAAATATATACAAACTTTATCACACACCAGAAATTACGTTTTCATATTTATCTTTGCGATAGTGTTGAAATGTGCGTATTTCTACATACCTAAAGACTTATAATTACTAGGTAAAAAAACATCCATCGGTGCGGCAACGAACGTTCTATCGCGTAGGCTTTGATCGGTGTCCGCGATCCCATCCTACTTCCGCGTAACTCATCCCGCTGCGCGACCTAGCCTAGGCTAGGCCGGCTCCCCGTTATCATCGAACCCGTTACGTGACGCGCATGACCCGGATACTCAACCACTTCGCAGTAAATGCGCAACACATAGAAAAACACTTTAACTGTCACAGTTTGTCGATACAAGGTTTTAGAATAAAGCAAACACCAGAAACTTTGTATGGTAAACTAATGTTATTTTATTTCGTTCCGTTTCCTTATAGTGATACGACATAGCACAACGATGACCATCTAGAAAAGCAAGTTTGTAAACCTCTGCCGGATTATTTAATTATACACTTATTTCCTATTTCAATTTATGGAGGAAGACTATAGGGTCATCACGCTAAGGCCCATAGGAGTGGATCATCAATGAAGAATGTTAGTGATGTGTCTTCTTACCGTGGAGAAGTGGAGAAAGCGGTGTGTTGCGCATGCGATAAAGAGGGGAAGTAAATGGATAACTATTTACAAAGAAATTTTACAAGGGAAGTATAATTTTATTTTATTTACTTGTTGTTTTTCCTCGATACATATAATATATTGTTAATAAAATAAACAAGAGCCAAAGAAAAATATAAATGTAACAAAAAAAACCTGTTGGCATTATACACTAAAATACGATTCTTCTAAAATATTATTAGATAGTACGTAATGGTATTCATACATACTGGTTTTTGGTCACAGCTTCGTTCGCATCAAGTTAGATTTTGCAAAGAAAATATTGCTCAAGTTACTCGCTGATAATGTAGCTTTTCACAGATGAAGAAATATATAAAGTGGTCTTGATTTTTTTTAGTTTATGAATTACAAACAAAAAATCAAATATTTTTCATTATATAAGTAGATATTTTTTAAGTCATACGACAAAACTTACGAGATATGTTACTGCCTTATGTTTCAACAACGAAACTATCCTCTAATCAATTAATATGATATATTATTGTGATAATTTAATCTGTAATGGCAACTAATTATTAGCGATATCATATATCAGTACAGCAGTACCGGGGTTTAATATTGTGTTCGCAAATGACTTCAGTTTTAGAATTGCCGCCCAAGCAGTGTCTTCTGTCCTTATGACATCAGGTCGTTTAAGCATAACCTATAAGACAGAGCTCTATGTAAGCTGGTATAAGAGTGGCACTGGCAACAAATTATCGATCTCTTGTTCTTTCCCGTTATTTTTCAAGTGAGGCCTTCTTTTGCCACGTTAAGTGGTTTTTGGGTAGAAGATAAACTTATGGGTTCGCATCACCGAAATGCTAGTAAAGCGTCACCGACTACATCCTTGCGATGTATTATTACGCTGTCTGTGTACATGTAATATTAATATTTTGTATTCAGCTTATGCATTCCATTATATGTTTGATTAATTCATAAACTGTACAAAAATGTAATTGTAAATTTAGTCGGAGTGCCAATACACGTGAAAACCAGACTAGTGTCAACAATTTCCATTTACAAATTACAAAGTTCAAATAATTCAGATTATAATTAATTTAAAAATTCTAATTTTTAGAACACAGTTATTCAAGTCAGAACAAGAATTAAATTCTAAGAACACAGTTTTGCCATTGTTTTGTGTTTTCACTTATTCTGACGGCAGTCCTCATGAACGTATCAACTTACTTTGGATTATAGGGTGTTTTACCATCATGTATAACGGCGCCAAATCACCGTGATACTATTTTAAAAAAAGTGCGTGCGTACAAAGTACACATGTCAGAAGTGAAACTTCTTTGGCGAACTAATTTATAAGTCTTGTTTATATTTATACAAATCTAAAACTTTAGATTTCCGAGACTTGAAAAATAGATGAAAAATCTGCGTTTACTGCAAATGACGTCACTTCTGTTGCATACCTCCGTGACGTTACATCTGTAAAAAATTTACCCTAATGCGCCTAAAGAAGTTTCACTTCAAAAATTTAACATAATACATACTTTATTTTCTACCTTACATTCAACGTACTCTTATAGTGAGAACTGTTCATGTCATTTACCGATTGTAGAAATTATGCAAAATATCTTCCACCTGGCGACATGGTCACGTTATTTTCTTCAATTAGTCATACTCAATGCGTACAATCCAAGAAAATACAATTAATATAACAAGTAGAGTGCGTGATGGACCGCTACATTTACTGGTGACACTTATCAAGTAGGCTGGAAGCGAGCGGTACCCACGTACCGCGCCATCGCAGGGCGTAAAGAATGTCGCCCCTTGTTAAATCACACAATCCTCAATCTTACCACACTTTTTATTACTATCTGAACTATAATCACATACGCGGATGTATCCTTTCTCGTTAAAAACCATTTTAAAAGTAATTAAGGAAGTACACACAGTACGAATAATTCAGTCAGATATATATACACCAATCTTAAATTATTTTTCATTGTCCAAGTTTATAATTGGCATTCTTCGTTGACAGGAATTAAGTAAAGGTTGAGATTATAAATTAATGAAAACATTATTATTTTGCTGTTGGTTAACTTCGTCGGAGTCGTCCCCTGAGGCCGGGCGACGGAGCTGTGTCAGGGCGTTATGCCCCCTTCAGCGGCTATTCTATCGAAAACGGGATCCTTAGGTCGCGTAATTGTTGTGTTTAATGATAATTTAGTGCGGGCCTCCTCTTATGGTAGGCCGGGACGTCTGTCGAGCTGTTGGGGCCACTGATGTTGGTGTCCTTATAACAGTCCGGCACAGTTCTCCAGGTTCAGGATTTCCATTACTGTGATTTAGGATGTCGTGTATGACCTCCCAGATCTTCCCGTTACTCCTAGGCGGTAGGCGGTATGGCGGCTGGGGCCCTTCGATTCCGGTCGGGATAGTACTCGATTTTTGGTTCGAAGGCTTCTAAGTTGGTTAACGTTGTCCGTCATTATTATTAGTATGATAACGGTCAGCTGTAATTTTTCTTTATTATGTTTGTAATTGTCAGGACAAGGTTCTATGAAAGAAAATTTCGAAAAAGTGAATAGGACTGAAGACACCCTATTTCACCTTATTCTTGGACACCCTGGACAAGTTGCAGAGACGGACTGTCCGCATTGTTAATGATGCAGACATTACAGAGTTCATAGAGCCGCTTCAGTTGCGCAGAGACATTGCCTCACTGAGCGTGTTCTACCGTCTGTATCATGGCGAGTGTTCTGAAGAGTTATTCAACTTGATCCCTTCCTCTCCTTTTCATAACCGCACCACACGTGCTGGTCTTCGGAGCCACAGTTTTACGGTAAATCCTATCTGGGCACGAACTAAAAAGTTCGCAACATCTTATCTTTGCCGTACCGTGAAGCTGTGGAACAATCTCCCGGCCAGTATCACTGACAGATAGCTGAAGTTATAAGGAGTAAGTTAGGTTATTTTAGAAAAAGAGGGTTCCCTGTAATAAACTACAGAATCATTGTTTAGTACTGAATGCAGCCCACACACACTGAATGAACATTTGTTTGCTAAGTTATTATTAAAGAGAATGTATTATCTCATAATATGGTTATTGAAATCGCTTTAAAAAATATATAACATAAACACAATACCTATATATATATATATATATATAATATATATAAAAAATATACAATATTGCAGACAACATACGATTTACATCCTACAGTATACAATATGCTTTTCAGAATGATGATTATACTGTATTTTTCACTGAGTAGGATAAATGTATTTGAATAAATCCTTTTCAATGAAACTTTATTAACACACCATGCAATAACAATATTTTAACAAACCCTTTATTCTATATTAATATTGTTTGTCCCATCACAAATGAAAAGACAACATAAACAACATTTAGTGTGAATTCAACCTTAACACGTAATGAATAAAGTACGTTTTCCCGTTATTGTGCGTGTTTGTGCGTGGTGAGGCCAAAAATTTGTGTCACAGGTTTAATATCGGTAATTTTTTTCAAAATTTGATGTTATTTGCTAGTTTAAAATATAACTTATTCAACATGTATTTAGCGAAAGTAAGATACTCCGGCCGTTAAATTGCTTTGCCGGGTATTATTTTTGCATCTTTTGAATACACTGCGGCATGTGAAACGGGCTTAAAACAAACTAAACAAAATAAGGGCACACATTTCAAGTGAGCTGTTATTTACCGAGACGTATTTTTCGCGCCGACCCTTGATCTAGTTATTGTTGATCGAAGGACAGAATTGAAAGATTAACGTTCAGCTATTCCGTTGCCATTTTATTTCATTGCGTGGTCGTACTGTAAAAGGAAGGGTTCATCTCATTTTCTTTGTTAATACACCCTTGCGAAACCGGGGCGGGTAGCTACTAGATATTAAATTAAAATACAACACCTATATTCGACGTTATATAGCGACACTTTTTGTCTATGCACATAAATCAAATTTAATTGTCTTTTTGTACTGTCGAAACTACAGATTTATACTTATATAAAACGATATACAGTACTTATAACGAAAACTGATTTTAAATCTTTTGTCTGTCTGTTTGCTTCGACTAATCTCCGTAACGGTTGGACCGATTTTGACGAGAGTTTCACTGACAGATAGCTGAAGTTATAAGGAGTAAGTTAGGTTATTTTAGAAAAAGAGGGTTCCCTGTAATAAACTACAGAATCATTGTTTAGTACTGAATGCAGCCCACACACACTGAATGAACATTTGTTTGCTAAGTTATTATTAAAGAGAATGTATTATCTCATAATATGGTTATTAAAATCGCTTTAAATAGGTATATAACATAAACACAATACCTATAATATATAGGTATATTATATATATTCATGATTGTGCTGTGAAGTTCTTATTAAATAAATAAATTAAATAAATAAATATATAAAAGATATACAATATTGCAAACAACATACGATTTACATCCTACAGTATAGAATATGCTTTTCAGAATGACGATTATTTAGTCCAGTGAAGCTGTGAAGACCCTGCCGGGTCAATAGCGTAGTCAGTTCGAGAAAAAAAAAGAATGATGATTATACTGCATTTTTCACTGAGTAGGATAAATGTATTTGAATAAATCCTTTTCAATGAAACTTTATTAACACACAATGCAAAAATAATATTTTAACAAACCCTTTATTCTATATTAATATTGTTTGGGTACTACTCTAACCAAGCTGACGAATACCTACTCGTATAAAGTTAGACACAACAAAATCCACAGTGAATTCGTAGACCTGTAATTATAAAATGGCAGACTGATCTTTGCAAAGGTATATCTATACATTAATACGTGAAAGCTAAACTTTGTATCCCTTTTTAACGGAATTGCGCGAACGGATGAACGTGAAATTTGGCATAGTTAAAGTTTATATGGAGGAGAAGTGCAGAAAGCTATTTATTTTATATAAAATGCATTAGAAGTACATTAAATTAATTAAAATATGCATTACTCACACTAATGCTTCAATTTTACACAACATATACACACATGTAAATAAAAAAGACAATTTGACATCCGTCAATAAAGAACTTCAAAAAAGGTTGCGAAAGAGGTTGCAATGCTCGACTGTATGTATTATTTTACTCTTACGTTCCAATTACCCTTTTTCATTCTACATTCAACAATGATATTAACCTTAATAAAATTTAAACTTAAAAAAATCAATGAACTATGGTCGAATGTCGACCTCTGGGTGCCCACTAGTATACATTAAATATCTACATATTGTGTCAGTCTATAAGGCACATATTACAAAACATTGCAAAAATGACAGTCACGTGCCGAAATTTAAACAATCGTATTGTGACGAATATTTCATATCTGATTACATAAATTCTACAACTCTAATTTTATCAGATACATAATCACTGAAATATCAAAATATATCTTCATAATACCATTCTTTATTTTTTTATTTTATATATACTATACAAGTTGCAGTAGCTAAAAAGAGGGTTCCCTGTAATAAACTACAGAATCATTGTTTAGTACTGAATGCAGCCCACACACACTGAATGAACATTTGTTTGCTAAGTTATTATTAAAGAGAATGTATTATCTCATAATATGGTTATTAAAATCGCTTTAAATAGGTATATAACATAAACACAATACCTATAATATATAGGTATATTATATATATTCATGATTGTGCTGTGAAGTTCTTATTAAATAAATAAATTAAATAAATAAATATATAAAAGATATACAATATTGCAAACAACATACGATTTACATCCTACAGTATAGAATATGCTTTTCAGAATGACGATTATTTAGTCCAGTGAAGCTGTGAAGACCCTGCCGGGTCAATAGCGTAGTCAGTTCGAGAAAAAAAAAGAATGATGATTATACTGCATTTTTCACTGAGTAGGATAAATGTATCGGACGCTTACGGTCACACAAAAAGGTTGCTGATGAGAATTTCAATACTTTCAAAAATTTCTTTTTCAAAATTATGAAAACATGCACAACTAAGTTTTATACACAAAAATGACCACAGACTACACTTATGCAGAGGGTACTACTACAACAGGCAGTCCTAGCTCAGTTTTGCAACATAATGTCACATTCTCTATTATTTATCAATATGAGAATAAATCCTGCATGGTTACAATCCAGAAATGGATACAATAATAACTACTAGCGATCTCTGGTAATCCCTAAAAGTAGTAATACGCAGTGTTGACAACTGTTCGATAATTATCGAATAAATATAAGAATTTGATATCAATGTACGATAGTGCATAATTATCGTATGTCAAATAGGATAATTACGCTTACCAATAGCAAAATCAAACGAAATCATAATTACATAAGTTACTGCAGAGGTTGGTATCGTCAGAATTTAAAAGTATTTCTGGTAAGATATTCCTGCGACCTTCTTAAGTTAACTTGGTTTAATATTAATATATTACAACTCTGGTGCATTTTATTTTATACTAGATTTTGCCCGCAGTTTTGGTCGTGTTATTAAAGTAAAATAATATTTTTCTATGATGCAAGAACAGTAGTTTTTTCTCTGTATGTTTATAGGTTCTGTATGTAAGGATATTCCCCGTGTGCCTGACAAAATATATGCGAAATTTCACAATAATCGGTTCAGAAGTTGGCGTGAAAACGTAACAAACAAACTCAGATTTGCATTAACAATATTCATTACAATCATAATAGAAATCAGTTAGGAAAAATGAAATTACTCAAACTGAAGATGGGAATAATTGTTAGCAGTAGCTAACTAAAACTTAATAGTTTAGCTAAAATCAGAATTTAATATTCGGTTGTTAAATTAATGATATTGTTATAATATCGATGACTACCAACCGTACACAGCAACTCTATTCACATTAACGGCAATATTAAATGGATTTTTTGGCGGGATTTAGGAATATCATGCAGTGGATTTTATATTTTATTCATAATCTTGTGTTACTTGGTTCTATATTTTGATATTGGCGATGTTTACGTTATATAGTTTGGTTAGTGCACAATAACATAGCAATATAACAAGCAAACGATAATCTTCAAGAACTTCGTTTTTAACCGGAACGAACAATTGTAAGGCTAAAAGAGCCCATCAGACTTCGTAACTATATAATAATAATCATAAATACAGTGGTACAACAAAATAATCCCAAGGAGGGTTGATGTCAGGCAGGCGGACGATCATAAAAATTAAGCCAAATCATACAGCACAACATGAGAAACATGTTGTACCGACCCTACGTATGTGGGATAAGGGTAAGAAGAAGAAGAGAAGTTTGGTTAGTGCACAAGTGAAATAATACCACGGAGCATGGATTCTGACTTGCTACAAAAACTCCCAGGAAAGTTGTAACAAGAGGGCCACCACCTTGTTAGAACATTGAAATGATCACAAGAAAATAGTAATATTACCTACTCAACAATGGCAGTAATAATCTGCTAGAAAATTGGTTGCCAGAAAAACAATATTAAATGTATATATATGTATAATGAATAACAATAAAACATGTCATTCAAGAATAACGTACATTCCCCGACAAACATTTTGACCGATCTGAATATAGTTGGGCAGAACACAAATTTAGGTAGCAATAGGTATTATATTGTGTGTATGATATCGAGAGAAACACATACATAAATATCAAAGTCCTGCAGTTTTTAAATACTATAGGACTAGGCAGAGAGCTTTAGTAATATGGGGCGATCACAATAGATCAATACTGGTCGCAGTGATACAGGATTAAAGACCTGCATAGCCCCTTTTCCAGAATAAACAAAAATATCAAACTTAGATCCCTATTAATATATGTGTATTTTAAGTTTAAAAACCCATCAACATATAAATTTTTCCCGTTTATAAAAATAGTATGGGTAAACCCAATTCTTATCATTTGTATTATTACTGTTGAACCCTAAATGTGTCTCTCTATAGTTGACAAACGGATAAAAACGAAATAACATTGTGCGTAATAATGTTATCATTTTAAACATCGCCTGAAATGAAATTATTTTTGTATTTAGAATCGATAAAAGATTTAAAATCTCAATTACTCGTACGAGCAAATAACTGATTGAATCTTTATGATAAATACTTAAAGGATACACAGCCATATAGATATATACATAGAACTGCGAATAGACTGCTTTTAAATAAAAAATATACATGTCGCATCCGACACTATAATATATTGATATCCTATAGTTATGCCGGCACAATTGTATATTACTGTGATGTTTGTAACAAACTATGAAGACAATGTCTTGCTTATACGTGACTGGGTTGCGTTGTATTGTGGCTGTGATTGCTCGCTTATTTCTATTCAATATTAATATTAACTTGAATGTATTTTTATTACGTTTATAAGTTTACTTTTAACAAAAACTAGCCTCGTGTAGTCGTACTTTAATACTATTTATATTTCATATTTTTTTTATATTATAAATGTGAGTTCGTTTATTTGAGACGCTTTCATACCTTAATTACTTAACTGATTTTTATATACGTTAATGAAATTTTGCATAAGCATTGTCAAAGAAGTACAGAAAAGGATTTACAGTACTTTTCGTTTCGAAAAACAGTACTGTTCCCGAGGAGTATATCATATGCGGGCTGTAAGTTTTGAGAGTAGCAATATTTATGGAGCATACTATGCACTCAATTTTCGCTCTAAATCAATTTAAAAATAGTTGGTTAATATTTGATCTAATTATCTAGAAAAATACAAAAATTATACGCAATCTTCTACGCGTCTATGTTAAAGCACAGTATCAATGACCGTCGGATGACTTCACTATCACATAAAAGTGAACGTGCGAAAAACATGGGCAAAGTAAAAGGGTTTATTGTCCATTTTACTATCGAAGTTTATTAACTCTGAATCGCTTCTTGCAGCTTTCGGCACCGGTCATTGAACCTAGGTTTATTACGTTTGTGTTTATACTTTTGAAAGTCTTAGAACATACTTTAATTTAGGTTCTCTTTGTTGTTTATTAGTATTTGTTTTCATGTTAATATTTAATATATTAAATGTGAGCATGAACTATCATCTCTTATAATACTGTAAGCGACCAACCTGACACCTGGTATGTATATATATATATATTATATTAGCGTAAGCGCAGATGCGCGTAAAAGCTAGTTTGTTTAGAAATAAATAATTTTATTACGTTTATATTTTTAAGATGAAAGTAATATTTCTAAATAACAAACAAAAAAATTAAAAAAAAAATCGGATTGCCTACTTTTCATATTTTTCTTTAATATAATTCTCCATAATAATTCACCAAGTAAATGGGTCCGCTATACTAAAAGTAAGTATGTAAAGAAAATTATATATAAGTATATAAACTAACAACAATGCAAATAATTTACATTGACGTAGTGTATTATATTAACACTTAATACGTTAATACGAGAAGTGAACAAACACGGCAGGAAGTACGTTAAGACACTAACATCTCGAGAACCTGTATTTTTTTTTCTTGTGTAAATCATCAGTTTGAACAGCCACCGCCGACGCCGCACCGCGCCGGTCACTCATAAAATGGTCGACAAAAAGTATGCATACATTTGAATTTAATTTAGCGAACAGGAAATACTGAGACGCGACGACACGATTTGCGAACAATCCGTAGAATAAAACGATATAAGTACTTAACGCAAAATAAATGTGGGTAACTAACAGAAGTTATCGCGGAATTTTTTACCCGATCACTTCTTCTAATCGTACGTAAACAACACCTGCTTGATACAAGGAAATATATAGTACGGGGAAGCGCTTATTAAGTATACACAAACAACAATTCGGATATAAAGTGTATAATAACTGTTTCCTATAAAACTCTTTGTTCTTTTATTTGTTATCTATACTAATATTATAAAGAGGTAAAGTTTGTGAGGTTATAGGGGGTAATCTCAGGAACTACTGGTCCGATTTGAAAAATTCTCTCAGTGTTATATAGCTTATTTATAGAGGAAGGCTATAGGCTGTATATCATCACGCTAAGGCTGGTAGGAGCGGAACACTAGTGAAGAACGTTTCAAAATCAGGTATTTTCCTTTTGAGCGCTTCCGCTGCGTTTTACCGTTAAGCCCAAAGTAATTCGGCTGAGTGCCTTAAGCGCTCGCCTTAGTAGTCCGGTGAAGCTGTTAAGACCTTGCTTGGTCAATAGCGTAGTCAGTTCGAAAAAAAAAAACCCAAAGTAATTATTACACGCGGGCGAAGTCGCGGACAGAGGCTAGTGTAGAAAAAAGATCATATCTTCATTCGATCATTTTGAGATTTGAATTAATATATACATAATTGTGGTATTATTCTTCAAATTTGGGTTTAAATTTTAAATTATATAAATTCAATAATAGAGTGATGAATAGATTAAAATTTGACATCAAAATGACTTGAAAACGAATGACATCAAACGGGAAATACATTGCAGGAAACGTAACACAAGCAAAACATGTATAAAAGATCCAATCAAAAAACCAGAAGTATTCAATTCCTAGCCAGCTACCTAGGAAATAGATCTGATTTATAAATTAAAACAAAATTAGCCACACACAACACCTCGAGTGGAAGCAACGACCGTTAAGATATAGTTTTTAAAGGTTCTAAGGAATTTGCCTTCCATGTATATTTAAACCATTCATAATTTGAAAAGCAAAAGGTAGAGTCTATAAACGTAAAGTTTGACAATTGCATACAGTTCATCAATCTTCTAAATCTGTACAGCGATGTATAGGGAGATCGGTTAACAATGACTCAAGTCATCCAGTGAAATTATTAATTGGTCTCAGCAACATTACAAAGAAGCGGAAATATAAAACTTCTGCGATGGATCCCTGCGGCGTGATGCGCTTTACCTGACTCTTGCCCTGCCATTGTATCCGTATTTTAAAGAAGGTATAATATTATATATATATACCTTTGTAAGGCTGTGGGAAATTGTGCAAAGGACGGTCATACGTCACCAACGATCCGAAATAATCTATCACGTTATCAAGTAAAAAAATATATATCTCAGCGACTGTAAAATTAAAGCCTTTGAACGCAACCCTTTAGCCTATTTCTACCTGCAAGTACTTAAACCCTGTTAAAAAGATAACAACAACAGTTATCCGTAGGCGAATATAAAAGTTGTTTTTTAATCTACCATAATCCGTTGATTTGCCGTTAGATTCCAAATGCTTCCGAAACAATTATTTACTTCGGTGGAGCATTCTACAAATACTTTTAATGTAAATTTCTTGTTAATTTACTTAACACGATGAAAAATCATGCAGTTTCTGTATTGACATTTAACAAGAATGTGAATATACAGGTAGTCGGTGAATAAATTTTGCAAATAAGTGGAAAAAAATTACGATGAGGTAAAGGAATTAGTATCGGAAATTAAAGATTCATATCTGATTATATTTACTTTTAAAGCTAGTGCAAAGTCGGTAACATCTGAAGTTCCCGAGATGTTCTCTTATAGCCACTATTTATAACAGACTAGCTGCTGTACGCGGCTTTGCTCGTCTTAATGTAGATTTTACCTATCCCTCGAGAACACCACTTATTCTGGATGAAGTGAAATGTATATCCTTTTCTGTACCCATTACAACGTGTATAATAATTTCATGTTGTTCAGCTGAAGACTTAATGCAAGTAAGCGTAGCGAGCTAACAAACAAACACACATTAGCATTTATATTATTATTTAGGACGACAGAGATAGTAAACAAACAAACCATTCTAAAATTATACTATTAGATATCAATACATATTATGTATATGTCTGGAATTAATAGACTCCAACACCCTTTTGACCCTATAGTTTGATAGATCTAAATAAGCGATGACTTACCTAAGTGTTTTTTCATGGACTTCTGAACTCCATGTTGATACTTTATAAGTTTTACTTTTTTTTTTATGTCATAGGTGGCAAACGAACATGTGGGTCACCTGATGTTAAGTGATCACCACCGTCCATGGACACTAACACCACCAGAGGAGTCACAAGTGCGTTGCCACCCTTTGGGGGAAGGGTTAGGGGAGGGAGAGGAGAGGGGTGAGGGGAGGGGAGGTGGGCCTCCGGCGCTATCACTGACCGAACGAAACGCAACAATGCAAGCACTGTTACTTCACGTCGATTTTCTATGAAAGGGTGGTACTACCCCGGACGAGCCGACCCATTTATGCTAAAACCAGTAATAGTTTCAGCGTGGCTCTACCACCATTATAATTAATTTCTCTTAATCATAATCATATACTATAACATGACAAACATGTTGTACCGACCCTACTTATGTGGGACAAGGGTAAGAAGAAGAGAAGAAGTTTTACTATTTCCACAATCTCTCTTGATGCTAAATGACGATGTAAGCTAAGCACTCTAAGTCTATAGGGACTGACTCTCAAGTTCAATCCATGAAACACATCCAAAGATGCTCGGCGACAGATTATCATCCTGAGGCTGTTACCTAATCAGGCGGGCTTGGAGAAAACCATCATTCTATAGCTTTATTAGGATGTTACATTGATAGCTCGGGCTTCTTCTCAAAGTTTCGGACCAATTTTCTGTAAATTTAAACCGATCGTTATGAAGATTACTATGATCTATGAGGACATTTGATGGAAAATATTTAGACAATATCAACAACAAATAATAACAAAAAGCGTGCAAAGCCGCGGACATAAGTATGTAAACAACACACAACAACATTTGTAAATTAAATATTATCATGAACTTTGTTGTATCTCCAAAGTTTTTGATCGCTCTCAATATGATTGTGCATTGTTATATTAATAGCGGGTCCGGCGGACGTTATCCCGCCATGATAATAAAATAAAACTTAACAAATGATATACCTAAACCTTCCTCATAAATCGCTTTATCTGCTGGTGAAAACTGCATGAAAATCCGTTCTGTAGTTTTTGAGTTTTTCTTGAACAGACAGACAGATGTGGCAGAGGACTTTGTTTTATAATATATAATGATATGTATAACATCGAGACAGCTTTAGGATAAACAAATGCCAATTTTAGATACCTATAATAACATTTTAACTCTATATTACGCGCAAGCTCGACTTTACAGTTATATTCAGAGCTGCCAGAAAGATTGACAAGGGCTGTATAAAACTTTAATAGTGGAAAGCGCATTCCTAATCAAACCATGTATTCACACCTCTTTGTCCCAACCAATGTACATATAAACGGACACGATGGTCCCGATTCGTTGAACTACCTTGTCCACTGGCCATTCTATATCTCACAGATGAGTGTCAAACAAAACCGTGAATGCTTCCTGGAAGGGACACCGCGGCGCCTTATAGACCCTTACATTTTTTGTGCCCTTAAAGATAACAAATGATGCACTCAGAAAAAAAGAATCCGACCTGTTCATAGAGATAACGATCAGAATGATTTTTATGGAAATGCTCCGGAATTATAATGAACAGAAATCCTTTGGGACGTGAAGGAACGACCAGACAATACGTCGGCAAGAGATACGCCATAAAGGATCTGGTTTAATGCTTGCTTAATCTGATCACATTTTCACCACTTTAATTGTCGGTATAATGAACCTGAACTTCCAGCATTGAAATAATTAGTATCTACGTTCCTGGATTATTATAACATTTTAATATTCGGTGGTAATTTACACATATTTATAATAGTTAGCAATTTCATGTTAAAGATTTTAAATAAAGTTATCTTAGCTTCATCTACTCCTAACTAGGGTTGTCATCTAATATATATTATTAGTGATGATGAGATACTTCGCGACCTTTCGCCTTATACTCATATTTAGTCTGACCTAACTTACATACAAGTAACGAAAAATATCATCATTACATAGTATAAAACAAAGGCCCCTACCGCGTCTGTCTGTCTGTTCGCGATAACCTCAAAAACTACAGAACGGATTTTCATGCGGTTTTCACCAGTGCATAAAGTGATTCATGAGGAAGGTTTTAGTATATAATTTGTCAAGGATTTTTATATAGTCAGGGCGGGACAGCGTCTGCCGGGGACGACGACACAGATTTGTTTATGGTTATTTAAAGTCAAGTCAATGACAATATCAAACACTTAAAATCTTTAAGAATATTAAAATAATACGCAACAGAATCCTCTTACTATTGGAATTGTTTATTCTTTTATGTTATAACATATACATTTTTTAAACATAATATTTAGTTACGTCTCAGTTTCAAAGGTATGATTTTCACATAGCGCATTATAAAATCGTGAAGATAACATAATATTATATAATGGATATCCTAATAATCCTTGCACTCTTAAACCATTGTCATATTTTTAATTTCTAGCAAATATTTTTAAAATCAATAAGTATTAATATTATTTATCAACCATCTGAAAATAATAATCGAAGATCTACCAGATTAGGCCTCCCTCGGCAGCGGCTCAAGCCTAGGTCCGTTCCCTCGGCGTGGAGCCCTTGAATGCGCTGCTCGCGCGATACGGTGACACAAAATCTTACATCACTGCGACAACATTACACATGTCACCTCCACACACGTGCACGCACACACGCTTACACATGAAAGTGGAAGGGTTTTATTTTTTTCCCTTATCAAACTGAAAGAGTTTAGAAAATTATCCGATACGAAATATATATGAGCTGTTGAGGTATGTATGCTTGGTACACATATATGTTTCAACAACTCATATATATATGAATAGCTTAGACAGTTCGATAAATAAAATAAAAAAGCTAACATTTTTTAATGTGTGTAACTTGGAAAGCTCGAAAATCAAAACGTATTCTGTAATATATAAGCTATCAACTATACATAAGGATAAGAATGATGATTACATTATACAAAAACTGTCGACGTTCGCACGTAAAAAACCTTGTACAAATTTATTTAAATACTAAGATATAAGTTACAATGAAAATACAACGCTATGCAGTTAACTAATTAAACTTAGGATTGTTTATCTTTCAATACCTTGAAACAGTTTTAATCCACCATACATTATAAATAAATCGCAATGATACTCCATAGATATGTGATGCCAAAATATCAGTGTTTGCCATTTTGTTTCCTATACAATCTTTTGTTCGGAAGTGAAGAAGTGCCTCGTACTTGGTAATATAAAGATCCCTATTGTCAGTGAGTTAATATAAGCCGTACCAAATTCTTGTCCATTGTATACCGCAGACGTTACCTGCATTTGAAAAGAACGGCCGCGGTACTGTCGATTGTACATTATCAAAGGCAGTTTATAAACAGCGTTGTAGCATCGCATAATGGATCAAAAGTACTCATAGGAATACGTGTTATAAGTGGGCTGGACTTTGTAATTGATTACGTAAAAAAATTTTGAAAACATTACACACAGTTTTTGCTTTATCCATTCTTGCTTATATTAGATATGTCTAATTTTATTTTATTCTTCTTATATTTACTATTTCTTCCACATATTTATATCGGATACTTTTGTAACCAAGTCCGGCGTTACTAACAAGCATTGTTCCGTATTCCTTAAGGATTTAATGTCAGAAGACATAATGAGATTTTCTTTGTAATTTTCTTATCACCTTTTTCTTATTAGACGCCATATAATATTTAAACTCGTTTGTTTATATCCCTCAGACTTTTAATTATTAATCTAATTCTAAACCTTGGATTTTCCAATCCAATCCAATTTAGTAGGTGGTAGAGCCACGCTGAAGCTATTACTGGTTTCAGCATGAATGGGTCGGCTCTCCCGGGGTAGTACCACCCTCTCATAGAAAACCGACGTGAAGTGCTTGCATTGTTGCGTTTCGTTCGGTCAGTGAGAAAACCGGCGGCCCAACTCCCCTCCCCCTCTCCTCTTCCCCACTTACCTATCTCCCAAACACAGGCTGGCAACGCACTTGCGACTCCTCTGGTGTTGCAAGTGTCTATAGACGATGGTGATCACTTAACATCAGGTGACCCACAAGTTCGTTTGCATCCAATGACATAAAAAAAAATGTAACTAACTGTATTCTATATGAAACAGCTTAAAAACTTCAATATTTCATTATATTAGCAAATCACTTCCTATCAGCAAACCTTGTCAGATATGAGTAGTTTCACTGTATTTGATACTATGCGATTTGTCCTATATTGAAAGTAAAAAAATATTTACTAATAACTTGAGAAAAATTTTCAAGGAAGACGGAACATAATGTATGCGATAATAAGCCGAAACGTTACAAATCGCAAAACAATAGACGCTTGTCAAGCGATATGGCACTTAAATAGCAGGCGTGTGTGGTTGATGGAACTTGTTGCGTTACCGACCTTGGATGACGCTAGAATGTTTTCCTACTTCCTGTTCGATACTGTTTAGCTTATGCCAGAGATTATTGATATGAATTATATAATTTACTGTAAAACTTGATTCTTCGTAGCGAGTTCTCTTATATCCTGAAAATCGTTAATTTTAACTAAACTATATTTATAACAATTTAGTTTTGTTACATTACATATCGTTTTTTGTATATGTCTACAGTCTGGTATGTACAAAACATCTATTTTTTTAGAAAATAGCTCTATTGAGTTGGATGAAAACGTGTACTTAGACAATGTTTGACTTTCCAAGTTCGTCCGAACATTTATTTATTAAGAGCTACAGCAACACTGAATACTCGTTTTGATTGTGTCTAGGTAGTAATCTCTGTAATGCTCCGTACATTATTTCATTCATCTCTCGTTTAATTATAAACAGTGTGGCCCCAAATGCGAGTCCCATTCCAAAGCCGGGTTTCTTTTCTGCATGGAAATAAAGATTTCCTGACATAACGAAACGAAATAGTAGCGAAGAGCTAGAAAAAGCAACGTTAGGTCAAAACAATATGGGAACGTTACCAGGCACGCATAGATAATGTTCGCTCCGCGCCCTCGCAATCTTCCTAATGAGTGAACCCTTTCACACTGTGGACAAAGCCGGGGTTTCGCGGATGACGTGACATGTATTCAAGTCGTGGTTCTTTGTTAAATCCATGTAAAATGATTTTTTACTATGAATGTGTTCTTGGTTTTAAGAAAAAGCAAATGAAAATACTAAAATTTTCTTGGTTTTAAACAAGTACATCAAACATTTTCAAAAAAGAGATATTTTGCTAATATTGATAAGGTACGATGTATATGTATCGATAGATATTTTGAGGCTCTTTCGCTTTGAAACTACTGAAAGTATCGGCATAGGATTATGACTTTTCGATGAGTAAGTATTCGTAGATGCTTCTAAGCTACATATTTCTTGCATTCGGTTGATTCTTTGCCATATTTTTAATGCCCAATGTAGCGGGCGAAAATCAGCCAGAGAATAAACAAAAACCAGATAATAATGGACAATCTAGGAACAGCATGTATTTTACCATCAGTTAACAATAATCATTGAGTATCTCAATGCCTCGATACTGTCAATATATTAAAACTGAACTAGTTTTTTTTAGATACAGTAAACACCCATAACTATACTGTTAACTATATAACGTTCACTTGAACCGAACATAAATATAAAAGAATCAATCAATTTCTTTGTATCCACTCAATATTCTAGTTTGAAATTACGAATTTGTTCATTTTCACCACATACCAAAACAAAATCACAGTTAAGTTTGAAAGTAGCTATAAATTAATTACATGGAATTATTGCACATATATTATATTTTACAAGAAAGAATACCTATTGTAGTCTAATTTATATAGCTTTTTTTTCAATCATAGGTGGAATAAAGTAGTTATGAAGCTATTGAAATTTAATTAATTAACTCAATCCTTACTAAACAGATTTTATATGCCATAATCGCTAAATAGATTAAAGTTAATTCCGTTCAAACATACATAGAAAAAGTTTTATATATTACTATAGAATAGATGAACATATTAGCGAATGACTACGTAATATTGCTCAGTATAAACGACGAAGCTTAATTAAGAAACGCACCAAATATAAAATATTCAATATAGCTTACTTACGGATATATATATATATAAATGTATATTATAATAATACATATAAGTGATTGGCCAGTATCGTGTGCATGTACTGCGTGAAGCCCCACAAGATCTTTTCTCTACTGCAGTCTATAGCCCTTGTTCAAGAACAAACGTGGTTTACTAGGATAATCCCATTAATGTCTGCATCAGCGTCACTGCCATGAACACTGACAATGTGGATTATATTCACAGATTTTAAACAAAGATTTCCTTATAGTCCGAACATTTGTGCCTTTTATAGATAATTTGATAGAGCAAAACGATAGCAGGCTACAAGACATAAACAACACACACAGTCTCGAATAAAAGTAGCGCTCAACACCGGCCGCAAGAACTCCCCAACATACGTGGTTAGCTATGCGATTAACTTAGGATTTTGCAAATTCAACCTTACATGAATGATTTTAAGTTGTTTTTACAAGGACGTAAGCGACACGAGACTGTTTGAAATGACTGCTTAACCCAAAATTATGCACTCATTTTTGTATGCCGGCTGTGAGACGTTAAGTGTGCATCTTGGGTTTTTGTATATCAATGACAAATTATAACGAGTCCTTAGCAAAGAAAGATTGCTTCCTCTATATGCGTAACGCCAGAATCTTTTTACGAGTAAATCTATAGAAAAGAATGCATTTTTGTTTACATTATAGTTCATAAATAATTTGAATTTACAGTTTTGAAGTCGATATTAGATCATTTCTATAGCAAAATACTTAACTACGAGGCAGAATAATTAAGAACATAGCATTATTATAAAGAAGTAAAGTTGATTGTAGTAGTAGCCAAGGGAACTAACTATTGATCCGATTATGACAATCCTTTCAGTGATAGAAAACTATATTCTTCTTTAGTAGCATAGGCTATATTTATTGTTTATTAACAATTACACTGTAATTATTGCAAACGAATTCAACTATATAATATGTATATCATCATTATATCACATATCATGATAAATAAAATTCCGACAACTGCTCTTAAAGAATTTGTCTCATTTTATTTGTACTTATGGGATTATCCAGGTGCTTCTTAACTAGAATTGGACACAGCAAGTAACACTGTTGTCTAGATCCAGATTTTTTTAAATTCTACAACCTTTTTTGTTTGTATTTCTCATTTAAAAAATATACAATCCTACATTTTCAGACTCACAACACCTCTCATTATTTTATTCAAATATTTTTATTTTGTAAGTTATGAAGATATGCAGCAGGTTCTCATTTTTCTAGTTTATAATAAATATATTTTGTATAAAACATTACGCGTATAAGAAATTCAATTCAATATCCGCAATATACATAATTTCGAAATACCCGTTCATGAATAAATTTAAATTCGTAACACTATTTGCTGACGGTGAAGGAAAACACCGTGAGGAAACCTAACGCTGAGAAATGGTTTTTGTAGTATCACCATATGTGGCAAAATATACAACTGTGGTTTTCTCGGAATTTGAAATCGCCAACACGTCGTGAGCTTGCGTGGTGATTGTGCCCATATTTTCCTTCGGGAAGAGAGAGGTCTATGGCTTTTTTTTTCTCGAACTGACTACGCTATTGACCCTGCAGGGTCTTCACAGCTTTATCTGACTACTCAGAGGTCTATGGCTCTTTAGTGGATCTAATATAAACTGATGTGATGATGATATAATATATGAAAACTAAATAATTAATATATTGGATGTTAAAAATTTAGAAATCATCGTAAATAACAAAGACTCCTCAGAGTATTAGATATTATTGGTAATAGATTTTAAAAATATGTTATAAAAGTTTTAAAATATAACATTTTTTTAACTAGTTAGTAACATGTGCATTTTACATTTAAAAATAATCCCTAACCCTTCGCCACTGCAGAAATCAATTAATGACGATGTATCTAATCTGGAGCCGATAGAGGCGACAGATGTGAGTGTCAGAGGGTTTAACGTTGAAAATTCATACATGTCCCTCCCCGACTGCGAACGGACCCTTCCGAATTGCGCAAAATGCTCTCTGCATCTGTCCACTTGCGTTACGGTTCAACTTATTGCTATCTACGTTTGAACATAGAAAAGTATCGATATCGATTAAAATATTAATTTTTTTCAGGACCAGATTCAGTTAGATTCCGACAGATTAGTAATCTTAGCCATTAAACTGCAGAATCAGAAGGTTCTATGGTGGTAGAGCCACGCTGAAACTATTACTGGTTTCAGCATAAATGGGTCGGCTCGCACGGGATAGTACCACCCTCTCATAGAAAACCGACGTGAAGTAACAGTGCTTGCCATTGTTGCGTTTCGTTTGGTCAGTGAGAGCGCCGAAGGCCCACCTCCCCTACCCTCTCCTCCTCTCCCTCCCCTAATCCTTTCCCCCCATAGGGTGGCAACGGACTTGCAACTCCTCTGGTGTTGTTAGTGTCCATGGACGGTGGTGATCACTTAACAGCAGGTGACCCACCTGCTGGTTTGCCACTTATGACAAAAAAACAAAAAAAAAAAAGAATAATTTGCGTTAGGCAAAAAACGCATAGCCGTCTTTTCATCAATGTTATTCATAGCCACGATGTGATCTAATGTAGACAGAAAACGATCTCTGCACAGTCGTAATCTGTAGTTTGTGGTAAAAGTACAAGATTAAAAAATTGGAATATTGAGATCTATATTAATTAACCATTCAATAATGAAATAATTATCTTGTAACATCTAATTATTAAACAATTCGTTCTCAATTACTTTAAAATCATTCACGAAGAATTTTGATTTCTAATCATATATGTATATTTTTTTACATAAAATCAATATTTTTAATAGTTTAAGTACATTTTACTGATTATTTTTATGGTACTTCTAATATATTTTTATATTCACTATGGTTTCATGTATTTCTATCGTGCAGCTTGAACAATAAAAAATAAATTCGTGATTAAATAATAAAAAAATAATAACACTCGAAAGTTGTTTCGGTACAAGAAAAAAGCCTTCTCGCAAAAGTATATAGTAATATTCATACGAGCATTACTAACCACTACCGTCGATTCGTCACCGCAATTGTAGTCCCAAACGCTGCGATGTGCCGTTTCAATGTCAAAATGGTCTTGTTTAAATACTTCCTTTTAGAATGGTGTAATTCAGTACTTGCCTACACAATATTACGGTCTTCACTCATTGGTCAAAATATATCAAACGCATTCACTTCCTGAAATAAGAAACAATTTAGCAAACACAGCGGAAATGTTATTGTTTCATACCGAGAACGGTCTGAGTTCGAGACATATTACAACAGGCTATATGTTTCCTGTTTCCAATTAGTATATAAACATGAGGTCTTTGTTTAGCATAGCCATCCGACTAACGACATTACGATGAATGCTACATCTAGCCCTCAATTCCGCGGCACTATTTCACGGAAATCCATAACACCATAATTACGGTAATTTTTCTACTTTAATTAAGGAAACGGTAAAGAAATCATGTCGTAAAATGTCTAAGAAGTTATCTTAATACATGTTTTGTACATCCTAAAAAAATCACATTACTTACATATTTAATTTTATCGATAAAATAACAATGAATATACTCCTCCATCCCTAAAGTAATCGGACTCTGCACTGTGTCCCTCACTGAGATAAAGTTGCCCTAGCATTCAAACAAGTGGTTCACGCACACTAACATAGAATCAGGAAGTACAATAAAGATTAAAGAGACTCGGTACAACATGCGCACGATTAATGTAATAATATTCGTGTACGTACCATCCCGCGAGTAGACGTAGCTGAATATAAATAATATTACTTACGCACACAAAGGGAGAATTTAAATAAAGCGTCGCGCGTTGTACCAGGAAGTAGCAGTTCACTTACTCACACATGTGGGAAACGGCTATATCATCTATTGGGTAGGTAGGTAAGTTATGTGGCGCTGGCGCACACTTGTGCGTCAACTATGCGTGGGACCGTGCGCACATGGCCTGATTGGGACACACCAAGTGAGCCCCAGACGTAACATTTTTTTACGACACAATTATAATATGTCACACGATTTTTATTACCAACCTACTGCTAATGCTAAAATTATCTAAATATCTTTTATTATTTCCTTACAAATATCGTTTCAAATATTACACTGATACATCTTTTTTAAAATATCCTGAAAGTAAATTGAACAAAAGGTCTTGTACTAAGATCGTCAACTGCATAATATCTTTACATATAAACTTCTTTCGTAAAACATATGTCTTTAAAATCATTACATTTATTTTACAATACCTAACTATAACTTACTGAATCTTTCGATAGTATAAAATTAAAAAATATACATTAGCCAGTTCTTGACAAAGACCCTACTTATATTCAAAAGAGGATACAAGAATAACTACTACACTAGCTTACAAATTATGATTCATTTGTTATTATCAATAATAAGAATATTTAATACAGACATTCCACTAAATAACACCATAATGCGTTAGCGGCTAGGCACATTTCACGATCAATTCGAATATTTCGAACCCTCTTCCATACGGGTGCATTCCCAATCCTGTTTTTTGATCATGTCGATCCAAAAGGAACAGAGGGGTCGCTTTGTCATGTGACACTTGTGCATCGGGCTCACCCGGGGCACGGTGCCCTGGGGCTACTCGTTAAAATCATGGATTAGATTTTTCTACTCTAGTCGCCGGGCGAGTTCGCGTAGTAATAAGATTTCTTTAAAAAAATCATGTCCAAAGATAGCACTTAGAATACTGCTCAATTAGCATTGAAATAGCCTGTTTCATAATCTGTATATCATTTACTTCATAGATGAACGTTACTCAGCAAGTAAGAGAATCAGCTGACAAATTGACAACTTGAAGCTAGGAGACTAGGAATTTAAAGTAACGGTAACCATATTTAAACCTATACGGTGTTATAACAAAAAAGTTAAATACGTATTGAATACTTGTTTAAAGAAAGTATTCAATACGTATTTAACTTTTTTATAATCAACCCGATAAGGCTTACATACCTATTATTAAGTCAGATTCCAACTACGACAAGCAGAAAAATGGAGAACCGCTACCCTTTAAACTTGTCAGATGTAATGTATACCACAATTCTAATTATTTACTTTTTAATTATCCTAACATTTAGTACCTTCTTTTTGAATTATTTCAATATTTTGCATGGGCAGTATTCTTGAATCAATCAAATGAATATTATTTCGTGACACTATCCGTGAGAATAACCATTCTTTTCATGTGATATATATTTAATAATTTCCGGTTTTTTAACGTTTTATATCATATTACCTGTGACCAATGTTTGAACCCGCGTTAATTTTTTACTTCAATACTTACTGTCGTAGTGTGAAATGCTAAACCTTCAGCCAAAAAAAAATTTTAAATCAGTCTTCAAACATATAAATTGAAGTTTTAGAATATTAGTAATGTAAACTCTGTGGTTACTATTTCAGTTATATACGTTAAATAAATCAATATTTTAGTTAATTTAGCGTTGTTACTTACTCATTTGATTTTGTTAGAAATTGATAATACTATCGTCCAATGGGAAATGTCTGCTAATAGTGTTTTTTTTATATAAGTCCCCTTTTCCTCAGAAGCATATCCGAAATCTTTTTTGCGATACTTTTTACTATATTTTCTACTTTATATTATTTCATTTTTTGGCCTTTTTATTTTTTGTTCTTTTATTGTGTCTCTCTTACATTTATTGCCTCTTATCGCTATAGATATTTTCCTTAATATTATTATCGTTAACCTATTTCATTTATTGTTTCTCTGATATTTCGTTTTTGTCAAATATTTTTACTTTCTTACAAGTAGGTTTAGTGTTAAGGAATTGAAGAAATAGTCCATACATAATCCACAGGCAGACACAGTAATTAAAGCTATGCCTGTTTTAGGGAAGGTACCGCTTTAGGGAAGTCAGGTAGGATAGGATAGCGGCAGGATATTAAGCCAACCAGCATTATTATTATTTAATGTTCTTACATCTCACTATATCATTGATGTTATTGACTATATAAACGAAATTTCTACCGTTGTGCACGGATCACGTAAAAACTACGGAGTAGATTTCGATCATTTTTTATTTAGATTTAGTTCTTAGACACTTGACTTTATCTAAAATAGTTACATGAATATTATTTCGTGACACTATCCGTGAGAATAACCATTCTGTTTATGAGATATATATTTAATAATTGCCGGTCTTTTAATGTTTTATATCATATTACCTGTGAACCATGTTTGAACCCGCGTCAATTTTTTACTTCAATACTTACTGTCGTAGTGTGAAATGCTAAACCTTCAGCAATAAATCTAAAATCAGTCTTCAAACATATAAATTGAAGTTTTAGAATATTAGTAATGTAAACTCTGTGGTTACTACTACAGTTATATACGTTAAATAAATCAATATTTTGGTTAATTTAGCGTTGTTACTTACTCATTTGATTTTGTTAGAAATTGGTAATACTATCGTCCAATGGGAAATGTCTGCTAATAGTGTTTTTTTATATACGTCCCCTTTTCCTCAGACGCATATCCGAGATCTTTTTTGCGATACTTTTTACTATATTTTCTACTTTATATTATCTCATTTTTGGCCTTTCTGTCTTTTTATTCTTTTATTGTGTCTTTCTTACATTTATTGCCTCTTATCGCTATACATATTTTCCTTAATATTATTATCGTTAACCTATTTCATTTATTGTTTCTCTGATATTTCATTTTTGTCAAATATTTTTACTTTCTTACAAGTATATTACAGTCATAATCCTAATAGTCAATGTCCAAATAGTGTTATTGTGTATTAGGAAATTAAAGAATTGAAGAAATTGTCCATACATAATCCACAGGCAGACACAGTAATTAAAGCTATGCCTGTTTTAGGGAAGGTACCGCTTTAGGGAAGTCAGGTAGGATAGGATAGCGGCAGGATATTAAGCCAACCAGCATTATTATTATTTAATGTTCTTACATCTCACTATATCATTGATGTTATTGACTATATAAACGAAATTTCTACCGTTGTGCACGGATCACGTAAAAACTACGGAGTAGATTTCGATCATTTTTTATTTAGATTTAGTTCTTAGACACTTGACTTTATCTAAAAATAAAGACATATTATTATTTTTTATTCATTGATCACGTAAAAACTACGGAGTAGATTTCGATCATTTTTTATTTAGATTTAGTTCTTAGACACTTGACTTTATCTAAAATATAAAGACATATTATTGTTTATTTTTTCATTTATTCCCTGAACATAGAATTTTTAATGATATAAAAAACTAATTTTTTTATAAGCACTACGTACGCATTCAGCGTTGTGTAATTTTCTACTTGAAACTTGGCCAATTAGCAAACGTAATCCAGCCTCGTCAGTCCACCCTTATCTATACCATATATGACTATTTCTTTTTCACCACCGATATCGAGAATATGCCATCTTACTTCCACATTATTCCACATAATATAAAACAAAGTCCCCTACCGCGTCTATCTATTCGCGATAAATTCAAAAATTATTGAACGGAGTTTCATGCGGTTTTCACCAGTGGATAAAGTGAACGTTTTAGTATATAATTTGTGAAGGATTTTTTATAATCAGAGCGGGACAACGTCTGCCGTGCCCGCTAGTTTTATCTAACACAGTGTAGCGTTACAATATCACTTTACGTATGTGTGCGTTATTGTGTCATGTCATTTGTCAAAATATCATATAGGTAACTTGATCTACAGCTAGTGTATAGTATTTTGACTTTATCTTAAGTTACTAATAAATAAAGAATGACAAATGTAAACTTTAGACATTGACTATAGAAGTAAGATGGTAGTCGTAGTATTTTATAGCACTTTACTATTACTAATAAAAAGTAACATAACAATTTAACCGAGAGGTCTGCATTTTAAATGTTTCTAATAAGGTTCAACTTATCTACAATTTTAATCACACTATTTTGCATAATTATAACGATAAATAACTAAGAGGATTAAATACACTCGCAAAAATGAAACTATTATACATTATATCCGGTTTATTGCATACCTAAAACCATATTCATCTTGAATGTACGTACATGTATTAAAAGCTATAAATATTTAAATGACGAAGCTTACAATACTGATTTCGTTGCGTGACTACAAATCGTCGCGCGTTGCGTTTAACTATTACAGAGGTCGACGGAAGTAGACAATCTCTTAACCTACCTTAATTATATTCAAATACTTGAGTCCGTGGAATGATTTTCTTTTTTTAAATAAATATAAATGAATCATCCTCCATCGAAGACAATGATATTATAACTAAAAAGATGTAGTTACGTCATATGCGTTTCGACAGAGGCTTGTTAAAACTCCGTCAATCTAAGCAACATATAACTATTTCTTTTTCACCCCCGATATTGAGAATATGCCATCTTGCTTCCACATTTTATCTTAGACAGTGTGGCGTTACAATACTACTTTACGTATGTGTGCGTTATCGTGCCATTTGTTTCGTCGAAATACCATGTAGGTAACGTATCTACAGCTTTTTAGTTATATCAATGAACGAAGTATTTTGAAAATCGATCAATAATAGAAACAACGATGACAATTATCGTAATCTCAGGGCAAACGACAAAGTATATTTCGAAAAAATGTAATGTA
>MU158967.1:397988-468721 GCA_015888305.1 Antheraea pernyi
TTAATATTATTATCGTTAACCTATTTCATTTATTGTTTCTCTGATATTTCATTTTTGTCAAATATTTTTACTTTCTTACAAGTATATTACAGTCATAATCCTAATAGTCAATGTCCAAATAGTGTTATTGTGTATTAGGAAATTAAAGAATTGAAGAAATTGTCCATACATAATCCACAGGCAGACACAGTAATTAAAGCTATGCCTGTTTTAGGGAAGGTACCGCTTTAGGGAAGTCAGGTAGGATAGGATAGCGGCAGGATATTAAGCCAACCAGCATTATTATTATTTAATGTTCTTACATCTCACTATATCATTGATGTTATTGACTATATAAACGAAATTTCTACCGTTGTGCACGGATCACGTAAAAACTACGGAGTAGATTTCGATCATTTTTTATTTAGATTTAGTTCTTAGACACTTGACTTTATCTAAAATATAAAGACATATTATTGTTTATTTTTTCATTTATTCCCTGAACATAGAATTTTTAATGATATAAAAAACTAATTTTTTTATAAGCACTACGTACGCATTCAGCGTTGTGTAATTTTCTACTTGAAACTTGGCCAATTAGCAAACGTAATCCAGCCTCGTCAGTCCACCCTTATCTATACCATATATGACTATTTCTTTTTCACCACCGATATCGAGAATATGCCATCTTACTTCCACATTATTCCACATAATATAAAACAAAGTCCCCTACCGCGTCTATCTATTCGCGATAAATTCAAAAATTATTGAACGGAGTTTCATGCGGTTTTCACCAGTGGATAAAGTGAACGTTTTAGTATATAATTTGTGAAGGATTTTTTATAATCAGAGCGGGACAACGTCTGCCGTGCCCGCTAGTTTTATCTAACACAGTGTAGCGTTACAATATCACTTTACGTATGTGTGCGTTATTGTGCCATGTCATTTGTCAAAATATCATATAGGTAACTTGATCTACAGCTAGTGTATAGTATTTTGACTTTATCTTAAGTTACTAATAAATAAAGAATGACAAATGTAAACTTTAGACATTGATTTAGTACCTTCTTTTTGTATTATATTAATACATTGCATGGGCAGTATTCTTGAATCAGTTACATGAATATTATTTCGTGACACTATCCTTGAGAATAACCATTCTGTTTATGAGATATATATTTAATAATTGCCGGTCTTTTAATGTTTTATATCATATTACCTGTGAACCATGTTTGAACCCGCGTCAATTTTTTACTTCAATACTTACTGTCGTAGTGTGAAATGCTAAACCTTCAGCAATAAATCTAAAATCAGTCTTCAAACATATAAATTGAAGTTTTAGAATATTAGTAATGTAAACTCTGTGGTTACTACTACAGTTATATACGTTAAATAAATCAATATTTTGGTTAATTTAGCGTTGTTACTTACTCATTTGATTTTGTTAGAAATTGGTAATACTATCGTCCAATGGGAAATGTCTGCTAATAGTGTTTTTTTATATACGTCCCCTTTTCCTCAGACGCATATCCGAGATCTTTTTTGCGATACTTTTTACTATATTTTCTACTTTATATTATCTCATTTTTGGCCTTTCTGTCTTTTTATTCTTTTATTGTGTCTTTCTTACATTTATTGCCTCTTATCGCTTGGACATTGACTATTAGGATTATGACTGTAATATACTTGTAAGAAAGTAAAAATATTTGACAAAAATGAAATATCAGAGAAACAATAAATGAAATAGAATCCTAATAGTCAATGTCCAAATAGTGTTATTGTGTATTAGGAAATTAAAGAATTGAAGAAATTGTCCATACATAATCCACAGGCAGACACAGTAATTAAAGCTATGCCTGTTTTAGGGAAGGTACCGCTTTAGGGAAGTCAGGTAGGATAGGATAGCGGCAGGATATTAAGCCAACCAGCATTATTATTATTTAATGTTCTTACATCTCACTATATCATTGATGTTATTGACTATATAAACGAAATTTCTACCGTTGTGCACGGATCACGTAAAAACTACGGAGTAGATTTCGATCATTTTTTATTTAGATTTAGTTCTTAGACACTTGACTTTATCTAAAATATAAAGACATATTATTGTTTATTTTTTCATTTATTCCCTGAACATAGAATTTTTAATGATATAAAAAACTAATTTTTTTATAAGCACTACGTACGCATTCAGCGTTGTGTAATTTTCTACTTGAAACTTGGCCAATTAGCAAACGTAATCCAGCCTCGTCAGTCCACCCTTATCTATACCATATATGACTATTTCTTTTTCACCACCGATATCGAGAATATGCCATCTTACTTCCACATTATTCCACATAATATAAAACAAAGTCCCCTACCGCGTCTATCTATTCGCGATAAATTCAAAAATTATTGAACGGAGTTTCATGCGGTTTTCACCAGTGGATAAAGTGAACGTTTTAGTATATAATTTGTGAAGGATTTTTTATAATCAGAGCGGGACAACGTCTGCCGTGCCCGCTAGTTTTATCTAACACAGTGTAGCGTTACAATATCACTTTACGTATGTGTGCGTTATTGTGCCATGTCATTTGTCAAAATATCATATAGGTAACTTGATCTACAGCTAGTGTATAGTATTTTGACTTTATCTTAAGTTACTAATAAATAAAGAATGACAAATGTAAACTTTAGACATTGACTATAGAAGTAAGATGGTAGTCGTAGTATTTTATAGCACTTTACTATTACTAATAAAAAGTAACATAACAATTTAACCGAGAGGTCTGCATTTTAAATGTTTCTAATAAGGTTCAACTTATCTACAATTTTAATCACACTATTTTGCATAATTATAACGATAAATAACTAAGAGGTAATGAAATAAATGAAACTTTTTAATTACCGGTCAAATTGACCGCACGCGGTAGGAATAGATATACAAGAATTGTCGGTAGGTTTAGTGTTAAGGAATTGAAGAAATAGTCCATACATAATCCACAGGCAGACACAGTAATTAAAGCTATGCCTGTTTTAGGGAAGGTGCCTCTTTAGGGAAGTCAGGTAGGATAGGATAGCGGCAGGATTATTATTATTTAATGTTCTTACATCTCACTATATCATTGATGTTATTGACTATATAAATGAAATATCTACCGTTGTGCACGGATCACGTAAAAACTACGGAGTAGATTTCGATCATTTTTTATTTAGATTTAGTTCTTAGACACTTGACTTTATCTAAAAATAAAGACATATTATTATTTTTTATTCATTTATTCGTTGAACATAGAATTTTAATAATTAAAAAACTACAATTTTTATAAGTACTACGGATTCAGCGTTGTGTAATTTTCGACTCATGGAGAAGTGGGGGAAACGGTGTGGTACGCATCCGTAGAGTAACGCGGACGAAGCAATGACATTATAGCCAAAAAGCTGTAGATATGTAGCGTCATAAGCGTTTCGACAGCGGCATGTTCAAACTTGGCTAATTAGCAAACGTAATCCTCGTCAATCCACTCTTATCTATGCAATATATGACTATTTCTTTTTCACCACCGATATCGAGAATATGCCATCTTACTTCCACATTACATTACATAATATAAAACAAAGTCCCCTACCGCGTCTGTCTGTTTGTTCGCGATAAATTCAAAAACTACTGAACGGAGTTTCATGCGGTTTTCACCAGTGGATAAAGTGAACGTTTTAGTATATAATTTGTGAAGGATTTTTTATAATCAGAGCGGGACAACGTCTGCCGTGCCCGCTAGTTTTATCTAACACAGTGTAGCGTTACAATATCACTTTACGTATGTGTGCGTTATTGTGTCATGTCATTTGTCAAAATATCATATAGGTAACTTGATCTACAGCTAGTGTATAGTATTTTGACTTTATCTTAAGTTACTAATAAATAAAGAATGACAAATGTAAACTTTAGACATTGACTATAGAAGTAAGATGGTAGTCGTAGTATTTTATAGCACTTTACTATAACTAATAAAAAGTAACATAACAATTTAACCGAGAGGTCTGCATTTTAAATGTTTCTAATAAGGTTCAACTTATCTACAATTTTAATCACACTATTTTGCATAATTATAACGATAAATAACTAAGAGAATTAAATACACTCACAAAAATGAAACTATTATACATTATATCCGGTTTATTGCATACCTAAAACCATATTCATCTTGAATGTACGTACATGTATTAAAAGCTATAAATATTTAAATGACGAAGCTTACAATACTGATTTCGTTGCGTGACTACAAATCGTCGCGCGTTGCGTTTAACTATTACAGAGGTCGACGGAAGTAGACAATCTCTTAACCTACCTTAATTATATTCAAATACTTGAGTCCGTGGAATGATTTTCTTTTTTTAAATAAATATAAATGAATCATCCTCCATCGAAGACAATGATATTATAACTAAAAAGATGTAGTTACGTCATATGCGTTTCGACAGAGGCTTGTTAAAACTCCGTCAATCTAAGCAACATATAACTATTTCTTTTTCACCCCCGATATTGAGAATATGCCATCTTGCTTCCACATTTTATCTTAGACAGTGTGGCGTTACAATACTACTTTACGTATGTGTACGTTATCGTGCCATTTGTTTCGTCGAATTATCATGTAGGTAACGTATCTAGTATCTACAGATTTTTAGTTATATCACTGAACGAAGTATTTTGAAAATCGATCAATAATAGAAACAACGATGACAATTATCGTAATCTCAGGGCAAACGACAAAGTATATTTCGAAAAAATGTAATGTATTTTTTTTTGCTTCGAATATAGACAAATTACTTACATAAGCTGGACTAGAAGCTACTAAAACGAAACTTTTCAAATTTAGAAGTCAAGTCGCCCTTTGTTACGGAAGGACATATCAATGAGGAAAATATGTTCAATAGTTCAAAGCCTATCTTTCCACTTATGTATAATATTATAACGTTATCATAACCACAACATGTTTACCGAGACCAACTACCAATTTCAACTATCCTTCCTATCCTCAACCTATCCTTTTAGTATCCTTTTACTATCCTCCTATCCAACCTATTCTTTCAGATTTATTGTTTTTTTACAAATGCAGATCGGTTACAAGTTCACTATTCTTAATCTACTACTGGCTGATACCGGCACCTTTGGCTGCGTCATTCATGATCGTAACAATCTTAAAATATAAAGGTATTGTCAAAATATCATAACAGTATACCGTATGTTCAAAGAATAAATAACATAAGCATCACACCGTTTGCTCCACTTTTCCTCGGTAAAAGAACATATCGTTGAACGTGTGTGTATATAAAATCAAAGTTTCCTAAAACTTGTACTAAATGAAGATATCCTGATCTATTTTTATATAAGGGTTTATGGTATAATATTTAAAACTAAAAAAAAATCTGCGATATCGCGTATTTTTTAGTAAAGTGCGCACAATGGAATGAATACCTCTTCTTTTATTTATACAGACTGAAAGTTTCGACAATAACAATATTTATGGAAGATAGTAGGTACTCGATTCTCGTTCTTAATCAATTAAAAATATAGGTGCTTAATATTTGACCTAATTATCTAGAAAAATACAAAAATTATACGCAATCATCTACGCTTCTATGTTAAAGCACGGTGTCAATGACCGCCGGATGTTTTCACTTTCACTTGAAAGTGAACGTGGGAACAGTATGAACAAAAGAAAAGGGTTTATTGTCCGTTTTATTATCGAAGGTTAATAACTCCGGGTCGCCCCTTACAGCTTTGGGCACCAGCCATTGCATCTAGGTTTATTACGATTGTGTTTATACTTTTCAAAATCTTAGAACAAACCTTAACTTAGGTTCTCTTTGTTATTTATTCATATTTGTTTTGATAATATTATTTTATATGTTAAGTGTGACCATGAAGTATTATATCCTAGAATACTGCGACTGTTTAACCTTTCTGGTTAAATACTGGTTTCTATTCCTCATATATTCAAATTATATTCTTCGTCATTATTTCATACCTACATTGAAGACTCAAAGGTACTAAAAAGTAATTTACGTGGTGAATAGATATTTGTTATTATCGAATTAACGATTTAGAAACATGTTCTATTCCATCCATTGTTATTTTGACATTTATGGTTAATCAAAGCCAAGTATGACACAGGTAAATGTCCTTAGATTCCCCTCCTTCCCCTTAGGTACCCTCTATTAGATTATATGCCCGTAGAAATTAATAAGGATAAATAATATATGTACTAGTTAAACTTAAAATAGCTTCGCAAATAACCTATACCTAATAATAAATATATTGACGAATGTATCTTGTATCTTTTCTACTGTGTGTATTTGTTTGTCAAGGCAAGATTTGTATGAAGGAAAATGTTTGGAAAATTGTAGGGCAAAGTGTAAAATTTGGTTTACAAAATCTCCAAACACTTAAAATCGAATGAGACAAAAGACAATAGGGAGATCTTTAAAATGATTGATGGAATTGACAGGTTGGCATTCATCTGTCATTTTATTTCATTACATGGCCGTATTGTAAAGGTAAGATTTAGTCTTTTTTTTTCGTTAGTACACCCGAGTTACGCTGTTACTAGCAGCTAGTGTGAAACATAATTAAAGTAATATCATCTCATTATTACTTTTAAACATTTTAGAATAATTGCACTTGACACTGATCAACAGTTTGTAGATTATTGTATAATAAAAGATTAAGTTAACAACTCTTCGGTAGTAGATGAATATCCATGTCGTATGGGGCCCTGGTGCGCGGAGAGCGCATGCGATGAACCTCGCGAACAGGAATCTTCTGCTCTTTGAGCTCGTCGGAAATGTCGCAGGTCGGAAGACTACCCGTAATTTACGCTCCTCTTGAGAGAGTGCGTGAAATAACCCCACTGGTTGTCCCGAAGGAAACGAGTGAGGTTACGATGGGCGGTGGAAGTAGCTACCTTCACCTGAATACCTACAGCGGTATTCACAGCGGAGGTGTAAGGGATGCTTGCCGTTTCCAGCAAGCTAGAGATCTCGACCCAAGACGCTTTGTCTTGGATCGTAACGGGGGGCGGTGGGCGGGGCTTTTTGCCCGAAACTGCGGAACCCGCAGCTCGAGGCGAAGCGGGTCTAGAGGGCGCTGGCGTCGTCTTCGGCACTTTCGCGCCATCGACGTTAACAATCTTTTTGGAAGGCAACGTGCCTTCCGGATCGGATAAGGAGTTTAGGCGCTTATTGCGCGGTTTGCGGTGCGTGACGGTGGTGAAGCCATCGTCCGCAGGAGGGTCTTGCTCCGCAGGAGGGTCTTGCTCCATATCGGAGCCTGAGTCGGAATCACTATCATGATCGGACGGGATCTCGAAGTTATTAGCTGCCTCAATCTTGGCATAGATCGAGGGAGCGGGCTTCGAGGAACTGGGAAAATCGATGCGACGCTTCGCACCGTACGCGTTGTGCAATATGGCGTATTATTTAGTAAAGTACGCACAACGGAATACCTCTCCTTTTATTTATACAGACTGAAAGTTTAGACAGTATCAATATTTGTAAAAGATAGTATGGTACTAGATTCTCGTTCTTAATCAATTAGAAATATAGATGCTTAATATTTGACCTAATTATCTAGAAAAATACAAAAATTATACGCAATCTTCTACGCTTCTATGTTAAAGCACGGTGTCAATGACCGCCGGATGATTTCACTTTCACTTGAAAGTGAACGTGGGAACAGTATGAACAAAAGAAAAGGGTTTATTGTCCGTTTTATTATCGAAGGTTAATAACTCCGGGTCGCCCCTTACAGCTTTGGGCACCAGCCATTGCATCTAGGTTTATTACGATTGTGTTTATACTTTTCAAAATCTTAGAACAAACCTTAACTTAGGTTCTCTTTGTTATTTATTCATATTTGTTTTGATAATATTATTTTATATGTTAAGTGTGACCATGAAGTATTATATCCTAGAATACTGCGACTGTTTAACCTTTCTGGTTAAATACTGGTTTCTATTCCTCATATATTCAAATTATATTCTTCGTCATTATTTCATACCTACATTGAAGACTCAAAGGTACTAAAAAGTAATTTACGTGGTGAATAGATATTTGTTATTATCGAATTAACGATTTAGAAACATGTTCTATTCCATCCATTGTTATTTTGACATTTATGGTTAATCAAAGCCAAGTATGACACAGGTAAATGTCCTTAGATTCCCCTCCTTCCCCTTAGGTACCCTCTATTAGATTATATGCCCGTAGAAATTAATAAGGATAAATAATATACGTACTAGTTAAACTTAAAATAGCTTCGCAAATAACCTATACCTAATAATAAATATATTGACGAATGTATCTTGTATCTTTTCTACTGTGTGTATTTGTTTGTCAAGGCAAGATTTGTATGACGGAAAATGTTTGGAAAATTGTAGGGCAAAGTGTAAAATTTGGTTTACAAAATCTCCAAACACTTAAAATCGAATGAGACAAAAGACAATAGGGAGATCTTTAAAATGATTGATGGAATTGACAGGTTGGCATTCATCTGTCATTTTATTTCATTACATGGCCGTATTGTAAAGGTAAGATTTAGTCTTTTTTTTTCGTTAGTACACCCGAGTTACGCTGTTACTAGCAGCTAGTGTGAAACATAATTAAAGTAATATCATCTCATTATTACTTTTAAACATTTTAGAATAATTGCACTTGACACTGATCAACAGTTTGTAGATTATTGTATAATAAAAGATTAAGTTAACAACTCTTCGGTAGTAGATGAATATCAATCAACAGATGTCGTAATCAACCGGTTTGCAAACACCACGGCGCGACGAAGTGATCATGTAATATAAATTGTCCGATCTCGCTATTTACAGAGTCGACCTGAACCACTATAATGAGTTTTTCACCATGTAATATACATGGTGATCTAAATCCAGGTCCGCGGATGTGTATGACATACTCGTGGGGAGTTATTTTATAATTATACCCACACTCCTGAAGCTCGCAAGAGAAAAATATACCCCGACTTTAAAACATACTTCATTGGTGCTCCGCTCCTATCGGTCTTAGCGTGGTGATATATAAATCCTTGATAAATGAGCTATCTAACACAGAAAGCATTTTCAAATCGGACCAGTAGCTCCTGAGATTACCCCTACAATCTCACAAACTTACAAACGTTACCTCTTTATAATATTAGTATAGACTAACGTATTGCTAAAGTGAAATACATCATTTTGTAGTTGTAGGAATGTCCTAAACATATCGGATATAAATAATTTTAACACTCCTGACAATCATGACTTCCTTATAATTATGTTTCTAGATTTCAAGCATGAACATAAATAGTTCTTAATTACATTTTCTGAATATATTACTCGTCATGTGAAGCGATAATTTATGTCATTTATACTGCTAATTTCCTGTTTTGCGAATGTCGCGGAAATTTAATAATAAATGTGATATATAATCCCATAATATCAATACAGTTTGAGCCGTCAAACCGATATCCTATTGTATTGTAATATTTATTATATGTATACCATGAAATGTAAATTTTCACTGCTACAATCAATTATATCATTACATAGTATAAAACAAAGTCCCCTACCGCGTCTGTCTGTCTGTTCGCGATAAACTCAAAAACTACTGAACGGTTTTTCACCAGTGGATAAAATGACTCACGATGAACGTTTTGGTATATAATTTATCCAGGATGTTTTTATAATCAGGGAGAACAACGTCTGCCGGGCCCGCTAGTGTTATTATAATTATGTCATTTGTAAATTTACTTACTAGGTTTGGATGTCATTTTCAGAATAATATAGGAAATAATCTAGTAAACATATAATTACGGTTTTCCATAAGGGTTGAGCGGTAACGATCAAACTTGGTACAATTTAAAAATGTTAAAGACCTCATTTAAATAGAATAAAATAGGTTAATTCCCTATACCAAAAGTATACTATATAACTATATACTTGTGATTCGAAATAATTGTATTCAGTTTGTAATTAGAAAAAAAAATAAAATATGAAAACTCGCAAAAATTCACTACAGCGTAAAATAAATCCATAACGTATTGTCGATTTCAAACGCCGAGAAATCAAAAAGTTCTTTATTCGAAAACATTATAGTGATACATTTTGTCAATTGCTGTCCCGCACTCTTATTACGTATTTTACAAAAGCAAAGCAATAGTCGATGTGGCTAATATTAGTTTCGTTTGTGACAAATACATTTAAAATAAAATTGAAGTGTTTGTGTGGAAAAATTTCCGGTAGTACTGAACTGATGAATATATTACAGCAATATAGAGGATGCCCATCTGATCATTACCCTTTCCATTAGGTTCTAAGAAATAATGATAAAGTCCAGAGGTAACTTAAAATAGGTAAAAGAGTTGTAAGTGTAAAATAGAAACTAAAATACCACAGTAAAAAGAAAACAAAGTTACCCACAATCGATCCAAGTAAACCAAAATCAGTTAAAACATTATCTTAAAATGAAAACGTACTCTTCTGCACAAACAATCTCCTAAAAAGACTGGTATTACTTATACGAAGAAAGCAATGTTATTACTTTGTTAACTCTGCAGTATAGCTTATACATGATCTTAATTTGCCATTACAGATCTGATATTCAGCTAATTTTGCTATTGTTTTGCCCTTGCGAAATACATAATGAGGAGGGTTAATTTTCTTACTATTTTTATTCGCCATCAGCCAATATATTAAACACAATAATAATTACAACAACAAGACTCCTTATACGAAAGTATATTCAAATAAAATATTACGAAAGCTTAACGATTTTATTTATTACTATGTCACCTTGGTTTTGAAAGTGTCTTATCAATAATTACTTCCACGGTTATGTTCGTGCTTACTCAATAACAACATAACACTGCCTACCAAGTTCTGGCCGGTAAGTGGCGCAATTTTTCGGTGTGACATCATTGCCTAGTTCTGAGTGCCACTTGGTTATGTAACACAAGAACAACAGTTCGTAAATCGGGGTCGCGGTTTGCGAGCTACGGTCGGAAGTGTCTTCAGTTCTCTTGCGGCGGTTGTTGCGAAATTCTATCATTTTCATACAAATGAACGTAGGCGAGTTACTATATAATATTTATGTTAATTTCTTAAATATATTCTCTTCGTGAACTATTCGGCACTGATCGATTTTAAATATTAAAATTTGAGTTAAAGTTACAATTTTAGTAACATTTGGTACATACTAACTAATATTATAAATGCGAACTTGAGTTTTTTTGTTACACTTTCAGGCCCTCACTACTTAACCGATCATTACAATACGTTTTATCCACAAAAAGTACTGTTCTCGATAAATATAGATAGATCAAATCCACGTTAACACTAGCGAGCAAAAGTTAGTAGAGAATGTAATAGCTTTTTCTTAAATTTTACAAAATTTATCACACGAGACATCGTTCACTTAAAGCGGACAACGAAAAAAATGTTCTAAAAATTCGTTCATTTGTAATTCTAGTAGGTATAAACATGTAACGATGTTTATTTATCAAGTTATACGCTTCTAAATTATATACATAGGTATTTGAAATTTGGGTTTTACGGAAGTACTTTTAGATCACTAAAAAAATGAAGAACGTGATAAATGTAGTGATATATATAGAAAATTTAATTATTTTAAATAAATTTGAAATATGAATGTTTTTAATATGCAAAATCGGAACTGAACTTTTTGCAAACAAAATTGTAAATCTTGGAAAAAGTTTTTAATGTACAAAGCCGGAAGTCAATATATCAAAACAAAAATTTATTTTCATGGACGGTCATTCTTGAATTTTATTTAATTTAAATAAGTATGCATTTGACCTCTCGCAATTAACAACAATACTCTGAGTTCGTTTTACCGAATTTTATAACAAAACTACATCATAAGAAACACATAAGAATATAAACTACATTAATTTCGTTGTATTGAGTTACTGTTATCATTACTGTTGAAGATACAAGGACTTAAAGAACTATATACCTGCTCACTAAAATACGTCTTCTTTCAATACATTTTTAGAATACGTTCCAACAGTTTTTTTTACATCCTATCTAAAAAGCAAATAGGGTTGAACCATTCAGAACCAATTGACACAATTGAAAATAGACTGTATTTATAATTATAAGTTAATAAACGTAAAGGTTAATAAGACATTTTAAATAATATATTAATAACATTTATTGCAAGCAATCTTGATAACTTTTCCTATAGAACAGCAACACTTTTATTTGTTTTGTTATTAAATCTAACAGACCTACTTCCATTTCTAAGAAGTAACGGGGTAATACATCAAATATTAGATAACATTTTAACTGGGGTCATAATAATTCACTTATCAAACTCAATAGTTAGTATAATATTAAATTCTAATGCACATAACTCTTCAGTATAATTTTTATAATAAAATACTCTGTATCGATGATACAATTAATTATTTTCCACATAACTTTAAAGATAATATTAAATTAAATATATTTTAAATAATATATCAATAATACACATACATATAAATAAATATACGTGATCTGGTTCTAAACAAGAAATACTTCATACCATTATAATTAAAAATTATGCGGGTTTTCGTGGTCTTTGTTAAACATATTTATTCATTTTCATAACTGAATACGATGATCCGTTCCGATGGTATTTCTAACAGGAAGTATTTTATAAGTATTTTACTAGGAAATATCACGAAGGTAATTAAATATAAAAACATCGCACTAATCGAAATACCTATTTGCATTTCCCTATAAGCAAAATGAACAGAAAGCTACAATTAAGCTTTAAAAATCAGTAGATCTAAACTTCCGAAGTGCGGTCACCATCGGAAGTTGCAACACAGATTCGCGAGTCTCCCTCTGACCCCCACACGGCACACCACCCACGTCCGTTGCCCGTAGGCCGTCGCTGTCCAATTTCCTCTTCCCGCGTCTATTAATTTCCGGCTTAAACTATTTCATGTCTTTCATTTCCTATTGATGTTCATTGCGACTATATTAAACTTGTAAATTAAACTTGTACTTTATAAAGGCGTGATTATGAATAAATACTACTAATGTTACATTACAACGTAATTTAATCAAGTTATCCGACGGCGTCGCGTCATTGGGTGTGAATTATATATGGCTAATAATTCATAAAAAGTGTCCAACTCTAGGAAAAGTTATAGACAAGATTCCGTACAAATGTATTGTCACTTTTCGAATATGTATATAAGATATTAGATATATTTGATAGACTAATTAATCTGTAAATCCTTTAACCCTATGCGGCGTATAATATTATAGTATATGTGTTCATTTCAAAATGAGTTATATCCAATCATAATCGTCCATATGTCATATTTAATTTTGTTAAGATTTCCAGTTTTTATACACCGAGAACCAAGTTCAAATTTTGTCGTTCATCAGGTTTTTCGTTATTTTTATGATTTTCATATTTTACATGTACAAAATTTGAAGATCTTGAAAAATAATGTAAAATATTTGTAACGACTGAAATTGCATCTAGTTCATTTTGAAATGTAACGACTCATATGAACTTACTAATAGTGATTAATATTTTTATTACCATAGGTCGAAGGTTACGAATTGCACGAAATTTGGATGTACTTAAACGTAAAAAAAAACAAGTTGTTATTCACAAAAAAAAATTCAATAAGTTATGATTTCGTTTAACGATTGAACGTAATTTGTATGTAGGTACCTAACCACGTTGGTAGCTGAAAATATGCGCTCACGCAATGAACTTATTTCGGGCACTTCCGCATGTATTCGGATTCGAGTCCGGCCGTTCGTCGCATTCCGACCGGGTCACAAACGCCACAACTAAATAATAGGTACTAAACAACGCTACATTATATAGACTAACCGGATAGAGTCGTTAATATACTGCGTTTATGTGAGCATATTATAGTAGAAAATAACTGTCATTTTAAATAAAATTAACGTGAAACAATTCATTCAACAGGTAAAACAACGTGTCATCGAATAAAATATATATGATTAATTTTATTTCTATTGTTTAGTTCCAAAACGAGATTAATGCTTTATAATAAATTTTACATAAATATAAAAGTTAATACATTTTAGATGACTTAATACTAAAGCTCAAACTTCACATTTTTATACAAAAAAAACAACGCAAGCAAAGGTTTCCAGTGTTAAAAAAGAAAGCAAGTAACACATTCAGCCATAACCACGTATGTTCAAACATCAGATTTGTCTAATATTCTCTTAAATTGTGTATAACGCACATATTATAACCCCAAATGTTTGAGACGCCACATCAACTTCTATCCACAGATAAGCGAGAGCGAGATGAAACGAACAGGGAGCGCGGGGCGGGCGAAGGGAGCAACAGGTAAAGATTCCGAGGCCACTTCCGTCTTGGCTGCCGAATATTTCTGTCTCGAACCGGTAGTGGGATAGCGGCCAGGGCACATACGATATAATCTCAACATTTCAGTCTACACGCATACACCCAATAATTGAAACAATTATAATATTCTCTCATTTTCTAAACGAGGAACTTTAGCCAAACGATGTAACATTCTTTTACAACAACAGAATACGCAATATCGTGTAATCATTAAATGCTCAAGTATCATTTCTACTTATGATAATAACCCATGTCAATATTATGTCAATACATTAATCTATAAAATGCGCTTACATATCTCGTGATGTTTTTAACACTTTTTATTAATTTTTAATTCCATTAAAAAAATCTAAGCAATAAAATAATGTGAACGTGATAGATGATATCACATGTTTGTAATACTTGAAAATTCCTCCAAGACATATGTTAGAAACGCCGACGCGTGATTAAATACATCACAGTGGCCACAAATATAATGTGCACGTAGCCGGGTCGAATGAGCTCAGCTGAAACCGGTTAGCGTTCATATTGTCTCTGTTGGTACCAGGAAACTGGCGAGCGGTTGTCGAGACGTTTCCTGTGCTTTGTCTCAATACTACTACCACGGTATCTTGAACGGTCTGTTTATATTCGTAGATCACATTTCAAATCTATCTCCAAACTAGATATCTGCCTAATATATTAACGTATATGTCTAGATATCTTTGTGTGGTATTAAGATCTTAATATGTTATTCAACACATGTTATCAAGCCAGGAAACGTAATGCAGCACCATGACAAAAAAACCGTGGTCTCCACAATACTCGACAAATAAGGAAATATTGCGAGTTATTAAAAACTGGCGCGCTGACGTAATCTTGCCACATCGCTGGCACTTCCGTATACCCTACCGAGCTAACAAATAACGAATGTATTAAACAATACTCCCAATTCAATACAAACGATGTTATTTTTATTATAATGACATCTGCCATGCGACAAGTGCTCTTAGGACATTGTCAGTCACCGCCAAGTCCGATAACGGTTTGCGGAAACAACGCTCGTATGTTTAGTTAAAAATGGGACTTGGTCTGGCTCCCGAAGTTTTATCTTGCTGTGTGAGGTGGCGCAGGGCAACAAGCGTGCGGGAGGGAGGGGCGAGCGCGCGTCCATCCGCCCGCGCCGCCACCGCACCGCATCATCAGTCTGCCTTGGAGAGCTGCCTGCGACGCTTGTCTGCGAGAACGATCCCTCAGATACGCTGCTGATTTACGGCGTGCCGTAACACGACACGTTTGGAGGGACCGTCGCTAATACGTGTGTGTCTGGTGCTCTGTGGACGCTAATTATTGTGTTGTGTTGTGAAAATGAACTTGTGTTGAATTGTCCAGTTTCCGTCTACTATAAGGATTTTGACGCCGCAACTAGTTCCGGATCAGCTCAGCCGGTGAGTAGCGGTGCTTATCGTAGACCGTGCTATCGCGGACTCACGCATTTCCGACCGCGCCCGATAAGGCGGCTGTACGGTACTTAGTGATATGAATCCAAATCCGGTAGATCGTTTAATATACTTCCATCATAGAATTCATGACCACTACCAAAGTTAAAGTTTTCAACAGATACAAATGAAAAGTTTGTTGACAGGAGAACACTGTACCCCTCTCATGTGTTCTATTTCATTACCATATAAGTGACTGATAGAATTGTAAACACAGTACGCACATATAACAATGTATTGGTCATAAACAATAAAGGCACGTGACTTTCACTCTAAAAACGATTATTGAATGGCAAAATGTCTAATCATTTATCATTAGGAAGCATAATTAAATAAAAATGGATTCAACAAATTGAAAATTAATGTAGTCTAATTTAATATAATCTCATGGATTAACAGTTCATTTCTGTCAAACAATACAGCATTATTCCCTATTCCAAATGATATGTATGTATCTATAATAGATTTAGATATGTAACGAGAACAAAAACCAAATCTTAGTCACCAACTATTTATCCCCGTAACTTCGTATGATCCCTGCCATGTTGATGTTGAGAATTGACTCCTTGGATAATATTTATCCGAAAAATCGCTTAATTATTTTTTTAAATGTATTTTATTACAAAATTGGTTTAAATGAATTACAGGCTCGCTTTAAACGGTAGTTCCCCATTGCTATAATTTGCATACCTTGATAATGAATGATCTAAAATATTCAGATGATTGAAATTCACAAAACGAAGTCTCCCCGTTATTAACATAAATCTACGTATACACATAGAAAATACAAAATCACATTTATTAAAATTGAACTATTACACATAATAAGTCTACCCAGCTAAGAGTTACAGTATAGTTGAAATCTGCGTATCCCCAGGTTTATGGGTTCCAATTACTCATATTTATTTATGTGCTATAACATATAAAAGTTGTCTACACAGTAAACCACATTCTATCGTGTGTTCTTAATTTTGAATTCAAATTTCTGACATCTTCATACTTTCTTTAGCATGGTAAAATGCGGGTAAGCGGAGAAAATTCACCCCCTTTGTGATTTTTGAGCCTTTGAAAAAAATAATATTTATAAACTTGAAAAAAATATATTTGTGTTTCTTGGTATAACAAGAAATTAACAAATTATAATAATACACAAACAGGTTCATTATAAAAGTTTTCACTGAGTTTAAAATAACTTATATACACCACTAAGTAACATACATGACATGGCTCTTAGCGCCATCTGTCGTGCAGTAGATGTACTAGAAATCTAAAAGACAATTCTGTTATGTATACGCCAACTCAAACGTAGGTCAAAGTTGTAATCATTTAAAAAAATTGTTACAGATAAGAAATAGTAATGAAAGTTGTGAGTCTACAATTGCCTTCTGGGCCGAGCATGGAGCGACTCTCGCTACCCTTCAGTCCTACCGAATTATTGTGGCGGTACCCATTACCGTGGGCACCACCGCCACCTTCGCCGCTGGGTGACACAAAGGCTCAACTACCAGCCGGATTACCCCCAGAACCAAGATTATGGACCAGAGAAGATGTGTCAGTATTCTTAAAGTGGTGTGAAAGAGAATTTGACTTGCCTAATTTTGACATGGATCTTTTTCAGATGAATGGTAGGTTTTTGACCATTATATATAATAATAATATGCAGTTTAGTTATTATATTATAGGAATTAAACGCATTATCTCATTTGTTCACAGGTAAAGCCTTATGCCTTTTAACTAAAACTGATTTGGGCGAGCGATGCCCGGGTGCGGGTGACGTACTACATAATGTACTCCAAATGTTAGTCCGCGATGCTGCGCTCTTAGGAAGAGTGCCTTCCTCACCAGTAACACCTACAGCACGCGCTGCACCATACCCTCCTTCTCCACATTCTCATCCACCTACTCCTACTTGGACGGTTGAGGGTTTCCACCATTTCCACAGTGCGGCTGCAGCTGCCGTGCAACCCAACTCGGTTACACTCAGCCCTGCACCATCAGTTGACAGTTCCGGCAGTCCACAACGTGGAGATGCAGTTAACTATGCATCTACATACGCGCCATCTTTACCTCCAGCAGTTCAAGCTGCTAGCTCTGGAAGCAATCATTCCGATTCTGACGAAGAACCTCAGTTTGGTATGCCACCGAGGTCACCTAAGGATGCACCCTTAACGAGTCCAGCTGCGCAAGCGCACCCAGCGCCTCAACATCCCCACTATCGCGCGCAACACAGGGAATTCTTTCCAAACGATATGCCCGAATCCAATACAAGTATGTTTTTTTCTTTATAAATCTTCAAATAAGATTTTTATATAAATAGATTAACTAAAGGGAAAATTTTTAATTTCAGATGGTAGACTTCTATGGGACTTCCTACAACAATTATTAAATGATCCAACTCAGCGATACACTAATTACATCGCGTGGAAAAATCGGGACACTGGTGTATTTAAAATTGTGGATCCAGCTGGGCTTGCAAAACTTTGGGGAATTCAGAAAAATCATCTTTCAATGAATTACGATAAGATGTCTCGAGCTCTAAGATATTATTACCGCGTAAATATTTTGCGGAAAGTTCAAGGAGAAAGACATTGTTACCAGTAAGTACCTATATTATTTGACAAAAAAACTTAGTTATTTGATTTTACTAGCTTTTTCCCCACGATTTTGCTTATGTTGGTGTAGTAAGGGATATTTTTCTATAGAATAGATAGAATGAAAATAGATCGATAGAAATTTCACATTTTACGTTAATGCTTATTTTTACAACAATGAATATGAACTTACGTGTAGGTATAAAATGGAATGCCAGCAGGATAAAAAAATATTTCAATTTTGATCAATTAAAAAGCACTCTAAAAACTTCAGCTAAAACAGATGTTCATCCTTTCTACACTGATTGTTATTTTTTTCTAAAATTCATAAACAATAGTGATTTAATTGTAGACAAAAATCTTATTATCAATACTAAGATTTGAAAAAGAATGTTGCTTTCATAGGGGATGGAAAATTTATTATCCTGTATTTCATTTAATTAGGAACCATTTTAGAATTAGTAAAAACAAAGTTTCTCAGTTTATAAATGAAAACCTTAAATAGAAATTTGCATGCTTCAAGCATCTCACATAATAATTTCTATCGCTATAGTGTAAATTCTTTATAATGTTGTTCGATATAACGAAAAATTTACTATAATTCATTTATTTGTTCTCTTACCTCCGTATAACGAAAAAAGTCGCTTGAAATTCGTTATAAAGATTTTACACTGTCTTTCAATTTTTATTAAATTCGACCTATCTAGTTAGTATCAAACTCCTAGCTCTTGTTCTAGTTCTCTCTAGTTTGTTAGGATTTAAAAAAATTCCAGATAATGTCATCATTACTAATAACTCTATTTTTCAACAGATTTTTAAGAAACCCAACGGAATTAAAAAATATTAAAAATATATCGCTTTTGCGACAACAAATGAGTCCAACGCGAATGGTTCCACAAGCTGTAGTCAAAACGGAGATGAAAGAGGAGCGCTGTGAAGAAGAAAATGCAGATGATGACATGCCAACAGATTTAAGTATGGCTGCGTCAGAACCGTGGCGGAAACGCGCGCGACCTGACCCGACACCTGCACAGACCCCGCAACATGACAAGCATCGTATTAGTGCACTAATTGGTGATAATATGATAATGAAGCGAGAAGCTGAATACTCGACTGAACATTATGCACTGAATCTTAAAAGTGAAAAATGTGAACAATGATTATTATAAGAGATAAAGTGAATTATTTTAGTGTGAAACAATTAATGCCTACCTACCACAACGAAACTTACTCCACCCATTATAACTAGTCAAATTCCTCTCAGTAAGGATATTTCGTCTTCCTCTAAAGATAGTTTAATTCATGATCAGTAACTGAGAGTATTTTGACAGATTTATCATGGTTATATGGAGTAAAAAAACAGTTCAACAGGGTATGGACATGCCTTTGTGCCAAGTGATTTTTATACCTAATAGTGTCAATTAAGTAGTTAGCAAAACGGACAAGAAAAGTTATTTTATATTAAAGTTATTAAAGAAACTATAGAAATATTTTGTGCAATGGACTATAGTAACTGCTGAGATTGTGCAGTTTGAACAATATTGTTGCCAAAACCTAATATTTGTATGTAATTAAAGTGTCGTATACACTCATTAATGCATTTGCATAATTTAATTATAGTTCTATGTTTAACTATTATAAATTTGCTAAAAAGAGAACTGATAAACGAATCATAAAAAACTTGTGAATTAAATTTTAGTCATTCATATTGTCTTCCATTGAATCTTTTTGGCAAATCATTAACAACTGTAGCATGTGAAAGTTCAACTTGTAACACCTACCACATAGCAATGTTTCTTCGTATATAATGGGCAGCTTATTTTACTGGTGTTTTGTAAGTTTATATTATTTTCTTTGAATTATTAAAAAAAGACAATAATGATGGATAAATGTTAACAAAATGCCTTTAAATGTTTAAAACACCTGCTGTGATAAAAAAAAATTAATAGAGTGGTAGACATTAATGAGTAGGTATGCTAGAGCTTTTACTCAAAGATTTCCAGCTACGATTTTCTGTGATCTCTTTTATCAATGTAGGTAATGTCATAGAGTATAATTATCAACCTTGTAAATATTACATTTAAATAGTCACGTAAGCTAGATTAAGAAACTGACTGTAAAGAGAGTGTATGTATGATTTGTAAAACAAAAAATGGAGCTTTATCAAAGTACCTATTATATCCGTAAGTTTTATTACAACATGTGTTTGTATTTTTACAATAATGTATTTCTATTGGGCATTGAAGCCACAATTTCCAACACTGTAGTAAACATTTTTATTTTTACCTGGAGGTTCACATTGAAATATTGTGACGATTTATTATAACTTAAATAAAAAAGAATGTTATATCAATCTATACTATTATTTATATCAGTAATTCCTGTTACAATTATTTTGCATTCAACTAAAACCCAGATTTATAACTATAGCACCCAAATGAATATATGTTCCCATAGTTTAATCTTAACAAACCTAATTATATATTTCGTTAATATTCAGTATAATTTCGGTAATAAAAATTATTTTTTAACCAATTTAAGGGTGATATATTCAAAGAGGTTTATAAAATTTACTATACCCATGAAACACTGGTAGATATGAAAGAATACATGTACGCATTAGCATAGAATGTTTACTTTAAACGTAAAATATTTCATCATTTCTAAAACAGCTAAATTTCCCCATCTAAAGAACCTACCATTCATGGCTTTGCCCATATTATACTGCTAAATGAAGAATCACTCGAATATCAAGCAGCTATCAGCATTTCTACTCTGAAATATGAAATTATGTATTACTTACAAATGGCGCCATAAATGAAAGAAGAGCTAAGTAATTTTTCAAAGTGACCAAAGCCATCAAAATATATTCTCCTTCACTAGTTTTCTATACGTCTACATTGTACGTAAGTATATAACATATAAAAGGAGAAATAAAAATCACCGAGTTAAATAGAAAGAAATGTAAAAATTTGATAGTTGTCTCTTGTTACTGAGTTTTAGGTTTGTCAAAAACAGTTTAGTGCTAAAGGAAGAGCGAACTTAGAAATCGTAATTATTTATAACCCTAAATACTACATTACATATAATTAAGCAATGGGTTAGTAAACCACTTAAGTATTTTATTTTCTATATACCTCATTCGTTTTTTTTTCTCGAACTGACTAGCTATCGACCTAGCAAGGTCTTAACAGCTTCACCGGACTACGCTCATTCTTATGTTTTAGACAGTTTTCTAAGTAAATAGAAAACTTTCACTATTCACTCATTCGTAATTTACAGAGAATCTGTAATTTATTACTAAAAAAATACGACATAACTCACAATATCAGAATAGTTTTATAATTACTTGCAAGCAAAATATATAAAAAAAATCAGGATAAAAATTGAAAGTAGTGCCTATTTAGCCCATTTATATATTTATTTCCAAATAAATAAAAGCTTATACATTATCTCGGCATTACAGTAAGTAAAGAACATATGCTAAGCCTATATAAAGATATGCAGGAGCTTCGGGCTCACTACTATAAGATTCTAGACTATAATCACGGACAACGTAATAATAATACTCGGAGTGCGTAAAATAGACTGTTTGTTAATATGACCATATAAGGTATTTATACGGACACGCGATTTATTTGTTCAATTGTTTGAACGACATTCTATTTACAAAAGTTCCAGCCAGCAAAGAGGATGACATACTCGGTAGCTACATGATTCACCCTCAAGCGAAGCGTACCGGCTTGATGCTTCGACCGGAACGTGTCTTCTGCAGGGTGATTGGCTCGGAAGTAGCGTTGCCTAGAGTAGTGCTTGGTTGATCCACTTCGTTAAAACCATAGGCGGGTTTTAAACGATCGATGTATACAGTTGCTACTCTTGTAGGCAATTGTAGGATACAAACCTTGTCCGTTCTGTGAAGTACTTTACGGTCCTTCGTAAGATGCTTGCAAAGGCTTCTTGAGAGCGTCGACACGTAGAAAAACATATTTTGTTGATTGAAGATCTGAATTAACGAAAAATTGACGATTTCCCCCGTGTGGCTGTGCTGTATTGCGTAACTTATCGACATATGTGTAGTCCATTGCGTAGTTAGTTTGAGGAGTGAAAAAATCACCGGGTAAACGAAAAGTGCATTCGTATGCGTGTTCCGATGCGCTTACACCGGTGTCACTTCTCGATGCTACATGAAGAACAAGTAAGATGGTAGGTAGATCATCAATCCAAGTCTTACTATTGGTGGTCAATCTAGCTGTGAGTGCGGTTTTCATACAACGGTGCCAGCGTTCGATTATACCATTACTTTGTGGGTGGTACGGCGTTGTATGCGCTCGTTCGACTCCTAGTAGATATGTTAGAGCAATCTCTAACACATCTACTAGGATTACTACACTCATCAAAAAAGTCTAAGCAACATGTACTAATTTAAATTTTAGGATGGTTCTTCACATTATAACGTTGTATTTTATTTTTAAAATAATATCTTTAGGGTTCTATGATGTAAAAATAACAGCTGTTGTCTTTATAAGTTCTTTTAATAACAGAAATGAACAATATTAGAATATACTGTAGAAACTAAGATACATAAGAAACTAAACTTTTTTCTTACAAAATGAAATTTCTAAAGAAAATGTATTTATTGTGAAAGAATAGAACAATTTAATACAAAGTATGGTCTCCTCTGCTATTCAGAACTTGTTGGCAACGATTATTCATTGAATTAATGAGACTCTTTATGTCATCTTGCGGTATTCGCTCCCAATGGAATTGTAGCAAATCCTTCAGCTGTTGGGTTGTTGTCGCTCCGTCCAAGTCCTTCAAAACACGTCTCTGGAGCATGTCCCATGCGTGCTCGATGGGGTTGAGATCTGGCGATTGTGCAGGCCAGGGCAATACCCGGATGTTCTCCGTTGCAAAGTATTCACTGGTTCGCCGAGCTGTATGTGAACGCGCATTGTCATGCATTAACCTAAAATCGGAGCCAAAGGTTTGTGCAAATGGGTAGACATAAGGTCTGAGAATATCCTCAATGTAATTTTCAGCATTCATGTTTCCATTTACAAAAACGAGCTCAGTTCGCCTGTTCTTCATAATACCCGCCCATAACATAACTGTTGAGCCGCTGTATGGATGAACTTCCTGAACGCACCTGAGCCTTTCAGTATTTCCGGGCCGACGATACACTCGCACCCTTCTTGTATCAGGCTTAAACCCGAATCGCGACTCATGGGAAAACATAATTTTATCCCATTGTTCCTGGGTCCATGTTATGCGTTCTCTACACCATTCATATCGACGAGCGCGATTCCCGTGACGTATCGGTGGGCACCTGATTGGGCGTCGAGCTCGTAGGCCGTACTCATGCAGTCGATTTCGCACAGTTTGAGGACTTACATCAACACCACTTGAAATTTGTAGCCTCAAACTTATCTCTCGAGCGGTTAACATCGGCTGGCGTCTTGCAGTCAGTTGTATGTACCGGTCTTGCCGAGTGGTTGTACACCTTTTACGGCCTGGATGCTGTTCAGCGGGTTCTCCTGTATTATTGTAGCGCTGCCAAAGACGACAAATAACACTTCTATGAATGCCAAAATGTCGAGATACCTGAGATTGATTACTTCCCGCTTGCAACATCCCTACAGCTCTTTGCATTTCATCTGCCATCAAATGACGTCGCTTCATGACGTAAAGAATATCTAACAATTCAATTTTGTCGCTAACTTTATTTAAATGGTTGGTAAAATTATAAAATCAAGACTAAACGTAGCAATTAAAACGCACTTAAATTCAAACAAATTCGCAGTCATTTGAATTTTATGAAAAAACAAAACATAATCAAATTTTTTTTTACAACCAGCCAGTATGTCATCAATAACAAAATAGTTTACTTATCTACGCACTTTATTTGAGTAAATACTTAGAAATTAATTAATATAAATGGTAAAATTTGTAATATCACGCATGTTGCTTAGCCTTTTTTGATGTGTGTATTTCAATAAATAAACGACTTCCTGTCGTTGTAGTTGAATACTGGTACCGTATGAACTGCACTTACAACTAGACTGATAACAAATACTCGGAGTAGATTTTCTTCGAAATCATCAGAGGTTCACGAAACCACGCGCAGTATCAACTCGGTATTATCAAATCGAAACATACTAGTTGAATTCCCAGGTACGCCAATATTTACTTCGATGAATTACGTTCGAATCAAAACGTCGAACAATCGAAACGACTGATCAAACGTTACACTGCCGTGCACGACAATACTACCAGATCGGTATGAAATTGTCAAAACGGACAAAGATGAGTCAAGGCTTGTACAGACCCAGCAAGAGTCCCTGATCAAGCCCACTTCATGTCGTCAAAAAGAAGAACGGAGACATTCGCGTCTGCGGAGATTACAGACGTTTAAATTCTGTTACAAAGCCTGACCGATACCCTATTCCAAGAATTAAAAATTTCACATACCAGCTCGATGGCAAACGATTGTTCAGTACTCTTGATTTAAACAGAGCTTACCAGCAATTACCAGTTCGAGAAGAAGACATAGAGAAAACTGCTATCATCACACCATTTGGATTGTTTGAATTTCCACGGATATTTCCCGGATTGAAAAATGCTGGTCAAACTTTCCAGCGGTATATTCACGAAGTTCTTCTAGGTACTCAACTTCGGTTTTCTTTCATTGATGATCTTCTCATCGCTTCAACTGACGAGACTACGCATCGTGAACACTTACGAATAGTACTGCAATGTCTAGAAAACCACGGTATTACAATCAATCCGAGAAATTGTGTTTTTGGTCAGAATCAAGTTACATTCGTGGGTTACACCATCTCATCAGAAGTAATTAAACCACCCACTGATAAGGTGAAGACTATCACTGAATAACCTCAACCAAACAGTTGCAGAACTGTGGCGTTTTCTTGGTATGCTCAATTATTATCGAGAACATATTCCGAACGCAGCAGAAATTCAAGCACCGCTTAACGCTTATCTCCACAACATGATAAAACAGCGATCCAATGGAATACGGATGCTTCTCAAGCTTTCGAAAACTGCAAAAAAGCATCGAACAAGCTACAGATACAATGACATAACGAAAAATTTTGTTTGTTATACTTTTATAACAAAATTTTTAGTAGAATTTAGTTCAGCAACAGTTATTTATTACAGCAAAGAAATAACAATTAAATTACTTATGTCGTTATGAGATTTTATTTTTATGTCCTAGGTGGAAACGAACAGGTGGGTCACCTGATATTAAGTGATTACCACCGTCCAGGAACACTAACAACACCAAAGGAGTCTCAAGTGCGTTGCCACTCTTTGAGGGCAAGGGTTAGGGGAGGGAGTGGGAGAGGAGAGGAGAGGGGAGGGGAGGTGGGCCTCCGGTGCTTTCAATGACCGAACGAAACGCAACAATGTAAGCACTGTCACTTCACGTCGGTTTTCTATAAGAGGGTGGTTCTACCCCGGGCGAGCCGACCCATTCATGCTAAAACCAGTAATAGTTTCAGCATGGCTCTACCACCAGATAGCATTAATATTCTTGGGGATCGATAATTGATAGACAATCAAAGAAAATAGTGCATAATATCTAACAAATTTATTATCAACTAGCTTTATTCACAGTTTGTGCTTATTGCTAACAGAATAATATAATACATGATTAATTAAAGATTATCTGACGGCAGGGATTGAAAAAATATTACATCATCAGCAATAACAGTAGAAGCAGATCTAACTTGGCCGTCATCTAATTTAACTTCACCATAGGATAATTTACCAGTAATGTAAACTCTTTGACCTTTTTTTAAATATTTATACACTGTGTCCCTTAGTCCTGGTTTGAATATACTTATTCTATGCCAGTCTGTTCTCTGCAGTATATCACCTGACTCATACTTATAACTAAAATGAGTTGCCAGAGGGAAATTTATTACTGGGTGTTCCTCTGTACCTCTTTTTTGTGGATCTGCACCAACCCTTCCTAATAATGTAACCTGGTTTATAGCTGCAAATTAAAAATTACAAGTTTAACATCACTTATATTAAAATATGTAATTATGTTTACTTTAATAATTGTGATAATTGCAACTCTTAAATGATCTATTTTGGATTACTTACTTTTCTCATTTTTTTGAGAGTTACTTGCAACAGCAGAAACATGAAAATATTGTGGTCTTATAATGTTGTGGGCCAAAGATGGAGCCTACAAAGAGAAACATTGTTTTATATACACATATATATATATATATACCCAGGGCTTTTTTTTGTGGGGGCACACAGTGCCCATAAAAGAAAATACGAAAATATCGCAAAAAAAAAAAAAAAATTAGTTCGAAAAGTAATCAATCCAGGGAATGTTTACAAAAATTTTTGGATTTTTCTTAATAGATCAAACTTATCCAAATATGAAATGTAATCTATCTTTCCAAACAGTTACCTTGTCACACGGTGGTTTGTCTCTGTAGTAGAGGTTGGACATAGGGCACTAAAAATACTAAAGCCGTAACTTTACAAAAAATTAAATACTATCGATTTCTCTAATGAAAAGCTATAGAAATACATCAATGCACTTTTTAGATTTGACTTATAGTTTAAAAGTAAATTGAATAAAATTGTTTTCAATGTATGGGAATCAACCTACAACTATGAATACCTCATAATGATGGTTGGTTATCGTTCTGAAAATTTTATAACAGTATCTTACAATTATATGCCACAAGTACCCAAAATAACAAATATATTTTTGCAGTTTTTAAGATACAAAAAATTATGAACTTATAGACTTAACTTATAAATTACGGTGCCTCTAAAAGAAGTGACGAAAAAAGGCCTGGATATACCTATATGTGGTCCTAAAATTTCATACTATATTAAACCATTGTTGACCAGCAATTTTGTTTACAATTTATTATATGTTGCTGGCTGTTATTTCAGCTATTGTTTGTTGTTTCACTGTTTCGAAAGAAAAGTGCATTACGATGCCCATGAAAACACAAGTCAGCTCATGACCAGCGGAAAGGTATAGTTACCGAGATATAAACCTTAAAAATGCGCATCTGAAGGAAAAATCATGTTCCGTTACACATATCTTCAAAAACATATTTTTTTTAAGCTACACAACTCCACAGTGAGGGAGTATCTTTTGAAAGGGGTACAAATCCCCTATAAAAAACAACACCAAATTTGTGATGCGAGTTTATAATGCCAACCCACTACAAGTGCCTTACAATAAAAATAATTCAGAAAAATTAGTATGCTCATTGATGTTTACAAAGTTGAGTCTACACACTCAATTCCAAAAAAAAACTTTTACCCAATAACTACTACATGTCAAGGCGGTTTTCTCATAATTTTGGATCCAAAATATAATGAATATACCTATCAGTCCATTATACAACACATATTGGTGTTACACAGTATGTTAGGCATGCTGGGACCTGCAAACTAGAGAGAAGACTTGAGATATTGCACAAAGCCACAGTTCAAAGAAAAACTCAAATAAGACGTTTACATTATACAGGTACTTTTACCGCTATTTGAAAATAGCGAGTGCTGAATTAGTTTAAAATCTACAAAAAAAGAATAATTTTTGAGAGACAAAACACCTGTAAACAAAACACACATAACCTTTTCTATAGACGAATTATACAGATTATTTATTTACCGCGTTTTACATACTCCCTGTAAAATGTCAATAATATCGTATATGAAATTATTTACTAGTTTAAGAAATTGATGTAATTTTCTAACGGGTGATACTTAACATCGTAAATTTTGTAACTGTACCTTTTTTAATTAATTTACTGTAAATACTCACTTTTCTAAAGCAAAACATAGTTATTAACGTAAATCAGTGAACGCACTCAAAAAGAAACACTACAAATTTCTAGTTAGTTATAACACAACGAAAAGCAAGTACCAATTTTTTTAAAATATTGGGAAATAAACCACAAAAAGATACAAAATGAACAGACTAGGGATGTAACGATATATCGGTGTTCAAGAATAGCATTATATCTATCACAATAATCGATTTTGAAAGTACAGACTTTGACGATAAATCGCTCTATGTAACCGATGTTTTGTCATGTATAGCGCCATTTAATGTATTATCTGCCCACTCGATTCCTCAGTCACACGTGCACAAACTTTTAGTCAGTATTTTGCTCTCACTCTCAAGTACTCGACTTTCATCGACGGCCATTGTTGGTTAATGTGTACTAAGCCACCTAATAAGAAGTCAGTGAAGGAAAAAACAACAAATAAAACAAAAATAGTATTCGTGTATTAAGACTTTGTTACAATGTTTTTGAAATATGGGTAATGTGAAAGGTATATTTCCTAAGTTTTACTTTAAACGAACTGGCGATAGTACATTTGCTCATAGTAACTACATCAATATCCCATTAAGTGGTTAATTTTAGGTGGGGCTACTATTAATCAAGGAAGGAACTGCTTTGTTTCTGAACTCTATTTCACGAAATAGATATTATTGATATTGTTTTAAATGTACATTTTTACCATATTTATCTTTGTTAAATTTCAAAATCGAATAAATACCTTTATATCGTTCATAAACATCGATGTATTCCAATTGAATATCATTTTTTAAAAAGTAATGTTGCATCTCTACCGTCATTGGACAGACACAGAAAAACAGTCAAAGAGAGAGTTTTCTCTCACAAAAATTCCCTGGAAAGTTCTAACAAGGAAGCCACCATCTTGTTGGAATATTGAAATAATTGCACACTTTACCTGAATAAGTTAATAATTTGAATCTGTCTGTGACTTTATCAACTCCACGCTTGGAGGTATTTGAACAATTTTGTTTTATGATTAAGAAGATAAAAAAGATGGTTAATAATGTACCATATATTATATAGAAGATTTGGCGCTTATGCCTTTACATTAACTTGGACATAGACTTTGAGAAGCACTAGGTATTGAAATTAGAAATTCAAATATTCCTATAACCTCATAAATGGAGTTTTTGGCGGGATCTTGGAATGCCATCTTTATATTTTATCCATAATCTTGTATTATTTGGCTCTATATTGTGTAATGTTGGTGGTGCTTTACGTAATATAGTTTGGTAATTGTGCACAAATGAAGTGGATAAGAAATAATACCACGGAGCATGGATTCTTATTTGCCACAAAAACTACCAGGAAAGTTCTAACAAGATGGCCACCATCTTGTTAGTTAATTGAAATTATATCAAGAAACTTGTAATATCGTTACTCACTTGACAATAGCAGTAATAGTCTACTAGAAGACTGGCTGCCAAAAATAAAATAGAAGATGAAGAATTTGGACATAGCAGAAAACAGGCTAAAGTAAAAAAGTACTACCTATTTTGATAACTTTAGAATTGGCAGTATGGATTAATTCCTTCGCCTGTTCTATTGGACCATTATTATTACTACTGCAGCCAAAGATAAAGCAGTGGCACCAAAGAGTATAATAATAAGTATTATAGGAAAATGACACCTACAATGTCGCTAGCGTTAGACAGACTGTTCAAAAGACACTGGTTATTTTTGAAAGAAGTAAATTTACCTAAAAGTAATCTTGCCTAATTTGCTTTCGATTACCGTTACCCTAATCAGAGTTAATATTAATTAAAGCACCAGGAATAATTCTAAATCAAAAACGTATTACAATGATAAGAGGTTATATCGTAATTAATAGCGTTAATATAAACCGTAAGTCAGTGTCCAGCATCTTCCACATTAAATAGTTATGTTAAAAACCTAAAAGCATTGATTAAATAACAACGTGACATAATTACAAAAAAATCAATGATACAAAATTTACCCAAAAATACGTTTGAAGAAAAACCAACCTGGAATTTGAAGTAGGATATAAATTGATCAGCGACATAATAAAGGAGATGACTAGTGACAAATAAGTTTTTACAAAACTTTCTAAATTCTGTGAATATGTGGCCCGCGATTGTAAAAATATAAATAAATAAAGATAAAAGCTCTCAACTTTTATTAAAATAAATTGATAAATAATTAGCGATGCTGACATTTTTCTTTATTTGTATGGCTAAATAGAGTAACCACTAGTCTTTTGTTATAGTTTAATATTTAATTCTTTCAGCCATTTTGGGCGTCGTCGGTAAGAATGATCAGGTCGCCTGGAAAACCTTTGTATTTTTATAGAGGGCATTTATGTATAATGTGTTCTATTGATTTAAGTATTCGCCTCGCATCACAGCGCGGTGAGTCAATTCATCCGCACCGGTATTTAAATTCTACACACCGCCCTTGTTCCCAGTAGGCAATCTGTTTAGTTTGCTCCAATCAATTCCGGACAGTTTGAAACCCTTTACTTTAACGCATGGGTCGATGTCGCATCTTGCCTTACTCAATTTTGACACTTGCCATGTTTTTCGCCAGTCGCCCCCTATACTGGATTTCCACGGAAGAAAGCTATTCTTCATTCCGTGCTGTATTTCATATTTTCTATTTTCGCAACAATTTTGTAAGTTGGGCGTCGGGATTTTAGTCTATGGTGTGGGTGGGCGGATAATCACTACTATAAAATAGTATATTTTAAGGTATGTAATAAAATAGCTAAGCAGAGCAAAGAAGTTCATGGCCCCACTCTTCCCCACGCCATAAAAATATCTGACAAGTATCAAAGACTATACGGCAAACTAGGAATTTATAATTAAACAACTATAAATTCCTTGGAGACAAAGAACAAAAAAATTAAAGTTATTCTCATTCTTCAGTGATTGTGTGCATATGCATTGACATTGGCAAATGTAGAACCCGGTCTTCCTGAAATAAAAATAAAGCTTCAATTTTCCCATCATAATCTTGTATTGCCAAATCTTTTGATCTTGCACAATTCAAGATTATTTTTATAAACTATATGGATATAACATTTGCCCTTGGATACAATGAATACTTTCGCTCTATGGTTTAATTAAATTCTCAATTTATGTTAAGAGACTTCAATTTATTTTTGTCGTTGAGGATCACACACTTATCTTAGAAAAACACAAAACGACAAAAGGCAAAAAAATGAGTAAAAAAAAACTTATTTATATAATGGGATGATTAGAAGTCATGACTCTATAATGAGGCTTCACTCCGTTAGTGGTATCCGCCGCACAATACGAACCCGTACCGAACGCTGCGCGTTATAAAAGACGTTCGCGACACATTTTAACCAACCCTCCCGATGAAATAACGGCAGTGAACGGTCAGTACCAGCCTGTCTCTCCAAACAGAGTGTGCTCACGCCCACGCCCGCGTAACCAAAGATCAAGCCGCCGTGGTCTGGGGGTAAATTTCGCTCCCGCACACCAGTCCCTACTAAGCCCCCGTCGCGTCGGCAGCGGCTTAAGCCTAGGTCCGTCTCCTCGGCGTGGAACCCTTCAGTGCGTTGCTCGCACGATTCAGTAACACAAAATTTACATCACTGCAACAATATTACATAAATCACGTCCACACACGTGCATGCATAAACACTTACACATGAAAGTGGAAGGGTTTTACGTTTTTTCCTTTATCGAACTGAAATAGTTTAGAAATTTTCCAATACAAAATACACATAAGAGTTGCTGAGATATGTATGCTTGGTACACATATATGTTTCAATAACTCATATATGTATGAATATGTAGCTTAGATTAGGTTAGCTCAGATAGGTCGCGAATTGCATGCATCAGGCAACAGCCCAAGCCGATGTTTGCACCTTGAGCTAGTTGCCCAAATAAAATTGGCTGAATGCCTTAAGCGCTCACGTTAGTAGTCCGGTGAAGCTGTTGGTCAATATTGAAGATCAATAGCGTAGTCAGTTCGAGAAAAATGAAACTCTGTAATGAGTAACAAATAAATAAGTTAACTAGACACTGTCAGAATTGATATTTACGAGACGTCATTTAAAAAAGTTGAAGTAGCTTCACTTATTTTTAAACTATGAATCTGAGCAAGCTTTTTAACATTCTTGCAGTCCTCGCCAAACTTATTGACCGTTCTGTAAATAGGTGCGCATAACAGCAATATAGATAAGCCAATATAACCAATAAATACGTATTATATTATATGTATAACATCGAGACAACTTAAGGATAAATAAATGCCTATTTTAAATTCCAATAATAATATTTTAAATTTGTTCTCTATTAAAGTCTTAACTATTTGATTACTTAGTATAAAACGAAGTCTCCTACCGCGTCTGTCTGTATGTCTGTTCGCGATAAACTCAAAAACTACTGAACGGAATTTCATGCGGTTTTCACGAATAGATAAAGTGATTCATGCGGAAGGTTTAGGTATATAATTTGTCAAGTATTTTCTTATAATCAGGGCCGGACGACGTCTGCCGGGCCCGCTAGTTTATTATATACTAAGCCCGAACTTACAGCTATATCCAGAGTGGCGAAAAAGATTAACGAGGATTGTGTTGTAAAATTCTTACAATTGAGGCTTATAATAATGTAATTAGACAATAATGTTGTGGCAACACTGGTCTAGGCGCCGACAAATGAAATCCGAATGACAGTTATTTTGTGGTTATTATTATAGATAGAAAATTTGTCTTTATCTCTTCCACCACCACTCAATCCGAGTACAGTTGTTGCCTGTGAAGGATGCCTTCAGCCGCAAATGCGAAGTCTGAAAAACCTGTCTCTTCGGAGACTGTGGATAATTCACCAATACGACAGATTATGACGATAATTGAGCATAAAATTCGGAATTTGGAGAAAAGAAAGGTAAGAAAGTGATATGAACATCATAGTAGTTTCATGTTGAATGCTTTGCTTATATTTCATAAATTACTTTTATACAAGGTAATTTGATAGTAAATCTAGAAACATCCATCGTGTTTTATGAATCGTGACTGTGTATATAAATAATTACTGCAGAGTTGACGCCATTTTTACACATGTGGTCCCGCAATGTTGACGTCTTGACGATAAAACGACGCCCAACTAACCCAAACTATGTGACTAAATGAAGTTATTTTGTTTTTATATATGTAATTTTACTAGATAATCGATTTAGAAAGGATAGTATTGCGCCGTATACAAATTGTTTTATAGAACATACATTTTGTAACCGGTGTTATTCGAACGGTTTTTATCAGTCATTATTTGTTCCTCATTTTCGTTATTTCAGAATTTTTATATATATGTTTATCTATAGTCATGTTTGTTGTTTTTATGCGTCATGTAATACAATTCTTGATAAAGTTAGATATACACGTCATAATAGTAAGTATATAAAACTATAATTTACGCGCGCAAAGGCGTACCAGCCAGAAATGGCGACTAAGGCAACCATTGAATTTGCTCCTCTATATAAAATACCAAAAAATAAAAAAAACTTTACATGTAGTTTTTACATGTTAGTTTTCAGCTTATTCATTTGTGAACCTTCTGTCCGCAACCTAGATATAGTTTTGTACCAGAGACTTGGCTCATTTGGATTTAAAACCTCACTTATTTGAAATTTATAAAACCTTTTGGAAGTGTGTAGTAATTGATTGAGCTCATAATTGTTTGAATATAATATTGATATTAAGATAAAATGCAATTTAGTAAGCTTAGTTATATTCTCAGGCATGACACTCGCAACTGTTTTCAGCAACTCTCTCTCTCATAACTAAGGGATACTTAAGGAGGTAAAATGTCTCCTAAATTGGCTATCTAACTTGTTTCGTTTTCACCATACTAAGGGTTACTTTACCAACGAAGCACAGAAGGTCATCATTAGTTTTTTCTTCAAGCCAGTATTGAAATAAATGGAATATCTATAAGTAACAATTTTGATTCAATAGTTTTATGTAAATAACAAGTTTTAGAATAAAATAAGTGACCAATATATTTTTATTATGAATTAATAGTCAATATATTGTTAATTTAAAAAAAGGTTTGTAATTAAAGATTTGTTGATGAGGGGTTCATTTATTTTTATTGGGAGACTCCCATTGTATAAGAGTTGCGGTCTGGTCAGTGGATGTTGAGTAAAATTTTATGTGATAAAAATATATTATTTATTATTCAATCACTACTGTGTAGTACCTTTTCTTCTAGGTTTTTATACTAGTAAAGAAGACAAAAATAAAATCAAAATAAAAAATATAGTAAGCTAATTAAAACATTCTGCATGTTATATTTCCTTTTCTTTGATTTTTTGTTATTAAGAAAACAATATCCATGTTATTACAAAAAAGTTAAATACGTATTAAATACTTGGTTTAAAAAGGTTTCGTAATAAATGCACCGCACTCGCCCGAGCCAAGTTCGCATTATTCTTTTTCGCAAGTCTAACCTAACGTAACCGAAGCGCGACAAAAGAACAAGATGGCGATGAACATTCAGCGACCGCTATGCACTTAATACGAGACCTTTTTAAAGTCTGGGTTCAATACGTATTTAACTTTTTTGTAATAATACCGTACGTGTTTATTGTTGGGTTTATTAAGGTTTGCATAAGTTAGGTTGGTGATTCTGATTTGGACCAGTGAAGAAAATAATAAGTTATTAATTTTTTAAACATAAAGATATCATATTGAATAAACCAACAGATGGACCTACAAATAAGACAAAAGGCAGTATGTGGATAAAACTAATGACAAACTTAACAGCTGTATACAAATGCATAAGAATAAAGAAATGTTGACTTTTTATTCATTTCCTGGTTTCTATTGCTACAAAAACTCAAATGTTTCTTCAATTTATGATATGTATAAGAATTAACAAAAGATTGAGTTTGACATGCTCATAAAATAAATATTATCTAGCATATATGGGATTGAATTTCCAGTTCCAGAAAATTGAAGTTAGGTAACCCTTAGGGTCTTAGGTGACTCTTAGATATCGGTGAAAATAAATCTGCCCTAAGTAACATTTGGTTTAAGAGTTTCTTAAATGTAGGGAATTTGGTGAAAATGGGTATCAATGTAAAATCTGTATGGGGTCTGCCTATTATATTATGACAGGAGATTCAACTCATTTGCATCTGTGTAAGATTTTTTTTTTTTATTTATTTAGGAGCTTTTTTTTAATATATCAGCTCCATAGTAACCTTAACTTAATTTACAGGCTTAATATCTTAAGTAAAACAGATTATTAAAACTAATGTAAACTAGTAGGGCGTCATTAATGGAGACTCAACATCTTAAATAAATTAAGTGCTCCAATACTATTAGGGTTGGATAATAACCCATGGAACATTCCAGCATCTTGTAAATCCAAGCTAAGAGACGACATCAGTAACTGTCTACCCGCTTGAAACCGAATACATTCTATTAACATATGATGCACATCCTCTACTACCCCACACACTTCATAGTTTGGTGTAGGCGATTTTTTAATTAAATATTTGTATTTGATCTGTGTAACATTTGGTAGTTATTCCTATTGCTACATTACTCTACTCTACTCTACTTACTTCCATAGTTGAATGTTTTGGATGATAGATATTGGTTTCACATCTGTAAATGCCCTTGGGAGGTTGAAATCAAATATTTTATCAAGTGTTTTTATTATTAATTTTATTGCAATTAGTTTCATTCTGTGGTAAGGTTATATGTAAGGGACAGAATATTTAATCCTCCTTTTGTGGGTACTGTTTTTTTCTTCTTGAACTGAGTATGCTATTGACCTGGCAAGGTCTTTTCAGCTTCACCGGACTATGTGGGTACTGTAGTGCAATAACGTTAATATTCATAACTGTAATCAATATTAGTAATGAGTGTTCAGTCTTCTTGTGTGTAGAATTTATTATATCCACAGTAATTCAACTCATTTTCAAATTGCAGTATTTTATTTTATATGTACTTGAGAATGAGTAACATAAAACCTTGTTTGTCTGAATTTAAAAGGTAAACGATTCACAGATTTAAGTGAAATTTGGAACATAAGATAACATATCAATCAATAAGCTGTAAAATTCTAATGAAACTAGATACAGGTTCTATACATATCATATATGTGAAGCTTAAACTTTGTATTCCTTTTTCAAAGAATTGGATGAACGTGAAATTTGGCATAGTTAAAGTTTATATGGAGGAGCAGTGCAGAAAACTATTTTTTTTATATAAAATGCATTTCAAGTATATTAAATTAATTAAAATATACATTACACACACTACTGCTCGAATTTTACACACCATATACACACATATAAATGGAAAAGACATTTTGACATCTGTCAATAATGGACTTCAAAAAATGTTGTGAAGGAGGTTGCTATGCTGTATGTATTATTTTACTCTTACATTCCAATTACCCTTTTTCATTCTACATTCAACAATGATATTATAACATAATAAATACCCCTTGACAAAGGAACCCTAATAAAATTCAAACTTAAAAAATCAATGAACTATGGTCGAATGTCGACCTCTCGACTAGTAAAAAATAATTGCCTATAAAAATTCTCAAACACACTTGAGAAATTAAAAAACAATAAGAAAATTATATTTGTATTTATTCACAACTGTTTGTAATAAAATTCTATATACAAGCAAGTATATGAAATTGAAAAAGTAGTAAATATACCGTTTAATACTTTCAAAAGTAATAAATTATAAAATGAAAATAATTATTGTAGTAAAATGTCATGTGTATTAATGGTGTCAAGTGGTGGATATTCAACCAAAATTGTTTTTTTTTTTGGCTCAATATAATTGAATTTCTTTTTACCAAGTGGTGCACGAACATTATAGATTATAGTATAATTTAAAAAACTACTTATTTCTAAAAGTTTTTTCTTGATACTAAAAGTGGTCAATTAGTTAGTTGACTAAACAAAATTAAAAACAAAGGAAATTGGTTAAAAAACAGAAGAGGAAGATGTTCTTAACTGCTTCCTGTCTGCATATTTACATATAGATTTTTGCATATTCAATTTTCCAGTAGGCCCCTAACTTTTTGAAATTTTCATATCTATTTAACAGGCCATTTCAAAACTTCTATTTATTGTTTGCATTTTTACTACAACAGTTCTTTATCTATATACAGGCTGAATGTTTAGACAGTACAGACAGTTTAGAAAAATACAAATATTATACACAATCCTCTACACATCTATGTTAAAGCTCATGCCAATGACCGTTGAGTGATTACACTTTCTTTTGAAAGGGAACATGTTAACGTCAGGAACAAAACAAAAGGGTTTATTGCCCATTTTACTATCGAAAGCTAATAAAGCGAGCTGTTAATCGGGTCGCCCATTATAGCTTTTGGCACCGGTCATTGCACTTAGGTTTATAATTTTATGTTTGTAGCTATAATTTTGAAAGTCTTAAAACAAACTTTAACTTAAGTTTTCTTGGTTGTTTATATTATAGTATTTGTTTTAATATTATTATTTTATATGTTAAATGTGACCATGAAGTATCGTGTCCTAGAATACTGTGAGTGTCTAAACAGTCACCTGGTGTAATATTAGGTTGTAAACTATTTTTAATAGCTATTTTACCAATTTTGAAACTGTTTAATTTTGTTGATGATATTAACGTTTCTGATTGCAGAGTAAACTAACATCATATAGAGATCTTCAAAAAGCGGGAAAGGAACTTAATTCAGATCAGAAAATAGCTGTGGCGAAATATGATGAAGTCAACCAGACTTTAGAATTCGCTCGGGACTTTTCAAAACAAGTAACTGCTGTCGCTATAGCAGCAGAGAGGGATGCAAAAAAGCACGCGAAAAGGGTAACTATTAATAAACTCAATGTTATAAGTTACTAAAAAAGTAATGTAGATATGTTATCATTACAAAATACATATTTTTTGCCAATACATTGATTGTTTAGACTGCCAAGAATAGGATAAACTTGTTAACTAGAAAAGTGTTGTAAAAAACATTGATATTTATGTTTATATATATATCATATCTTGTATCAAAAAGGTTTAAAATTTTCAACTGCAGTTATGATTTATTTCAACGTATTTTCTAATTACAGGAGGCATGGGTTCGTAATACATCTGATACTAATAAAATTCGTGATGTACTCTTAATTCTGGACTGTCTTATGCAAATGGGTAGTACTGAAGTACGAAATGACTTTCTTTCTGGGTCAAATGGGGCTGTGAAACTTACAGAAGCCGATTTAAAGGTGCTAGATGATTTGTGAGTATATTATTTCTTAATAATTTTTGTATCATGTAATAAATTTGTTATATTATATAATGATATACATTTACTTTTTCAGGTATCCTGAGGTAACACCATCCCATAAATTGAATGCAGAGGGGCAAACTGAGTTTCATGTGCATGTGTCAAGAGCTGCTGAACACTTATACGCAATTATAGATGGAAAACCCAAAGAAATTTTCGGAACCACATATACTCACATCAAAGAAATAATAACCAGTGTGCATGAATGTGGCTATTTTGATCGAAGCACTGAAAACGTAGCACCAGTTGAAACTGAAGAAGAGCATGTGCCTGTGGTGGAAGAAGAACCTCCGGAAGCAATAGAAGAACTTGTAGAACCTGAGTTGAGTGGACCATACCCACCGGCAGGTGCTCTGCCGGTTCCGCCTGCACCGGCTGTGGTGCCAGCACCTGCTTATCCACTGCGATCATTGCCACCTATAACACTTCAAGAAGTCGAACATGCATATTTTGCCCAACAGTATCCACAGCAAAGGCCCATCTCTGAAGTTATCGGATCACAAAACTTCTTCTTTCTACAGGAGTCTGAGATCGACAGTCCTGTAGGAACTCCACAACCATCAATTCCAAATCAACTTTCTCCACCGGGTCCTATACCCACACAAACATTCACAAATCAGCATTTTGTGCAAATGCCAGGCGCTCGAGTGCCAGAACCTGGTGTGCTTCCATTACCACCGCAACCTCATTTTCCAGCACACCCAGAGCATGCCGCATTCCCCCCTGCACCCATTCCTTTAGCTGCTATGCAACACATGCCACAACCAGCTCCCCATGCGGTGCCGCCACCACAGCTAGTGCCACAACAGGTGGCACATCCTCTTATACAAAACACTATGCCGGCATCTAATATAGTTACCGGAATGCCCGAGGAACATACCTCTGCATCTCCAATCACTGATAAGGAAGATGATGATCATAAGGAGAGTAGAAGTCCAGAACAGCAAGAAGACACCACGGAACGTAAATCGCATGGTCAAGGTGATGGACAAAATCGGTACCGGCGCTACGGTCGCAATGTCAGCCGAGGTATGTCTAACGGTCATCGCGGACGGGGCTCATACCCTAATCGGCAGAGCGGCGATGGATATCGTGGCAGGCAGACGGGCGATTATCAGAATAGGTTGCACAAAGATAATTATCAAAACAGACAGTATGATAACTACCAACCGAGACATGGAAAGGATTCCTATGTGAGTAGAAGCGGTAACGACGGGTACTACGGTAACGGTGACGCGACTGAGTTGTCTCAACACGGTGAGAACGGAGGCCGCGATCGGTACAACGATGGGAATCAAGGTTATCAAGGCGGATTCAAAAGCCGCGGCAGAGGAGGCCCGCGAGGAGCTCCCCGCGGCACTTCTCGACCGCCGCGCTCTCAACACTTTAACCGGAAACCGGAAAACAATGAATAGCTCATGTGGCTCATATGACGTTGTCGATCTATACTGACCCTCGTCATAACGTAACCATCATTGATTTATATAATGGACAAAATCATTTGTGGAAGGCAGATTTCACCGGCAACAACGCGCTACGGTAACAACAAAACGAGAGATTATCGTATTAAAAATAATAAAATAAAAAAAAAGAAATAAAAAAAAAGTAAAACATTAAAACTTGAAACTGAAAATAAAAAATAAATAAGTTACTTGAATTTAGATGTATGATATATGCAATTATTATAAGTTACGTATTTCTAGATTCTTGTATAGGTTGTGTCACGGAGGTGACGTAAAGGCGGTGTGTCGTGACGCTCAGTCCCCGTGCGTGCCTCGTCCCCGTGATAGTTTTAGGACTACAGGAGATATGCACCAAGTGATTACTCATCAACTGGGACCTTTCCAAATCTCATTTCATATTTGTATTTTAATACCGTTTATTTAAAACAGTTAATGATTACTTTAATTATGTTAAGATGATTCTATCTATATATTATGTATAGGTATTCTATTACTAAAATCAAAAATACCCTCACAAATATGTTTCATTAACAGGGCTGATTTTTGAGTTTATATTTATACTTTTATTTAAAAATGTACTTGTGTAATAATAACTGAGGAATTACTTAATGTGTTTTTTATGAATATTCATTGGAATCGAAATTCTTCAAGCTGATCTTATTTTACTAACAAGTTCGAACAAATTCTATGAAAAGTATTATTTGCTTATTCTTATGTTATTCATTTGATTCTAAAGAATATCAGTTGTATTTGATCACCTAGACATTTTTTCTCGTACAAGCTTTCTATTTCTTTAAAATTTTCTCAATGGAGGCTGTGTGCAAGCAAATTAAAAGTATTCTATAAATTGTACTTGTTTCATTTACAGGAAGCTTTTGTAGACAGCCTGTACTGCAAAAATATTTTAATGCATTTATATGTATACATTTCTATGTTGCTCTTTTGGCGAAAGAGCAGTGTCCTGGTATTAATAGATATAATTATCATGTTTTTTTATCCATACCCGGAATAATAAAATGGTATTATATCAGGCATCAAGACTAACAAACAAGTAATTAATAAAATTGCAGTATTGGGGCAAAAGTAAATGGGAATTGAGTGTTTTGTGTGCGCTTACTTGGAGCTTACTCTCAGTACTAGATTACTTAGTCCCAGATAACTTTTGATCATCGAAAGCACAGTGGACCATTTGCCGAACTTAGATATAAGTCCGAGAATAGGAAAACATAAGTTTTACGTGGGTTGACACTTTGGTGAGAAATCCTTGTGTCATCATTCTTCAGATAACGTTATCACATTTCCCATATTACCATAGAGAGCTTAAAAACCACATCTTTATACATACTTATATTGATCGAGACATACTCGTACAACAAATGGATTTTTATCTGTAGATCGACTCTGCATATCCCTATAGCGCTGCAAAGCGACTTTCGTCTTACAATACAATTAAGCCTGGTTTTCTACAGATATTCCATACCATATACCTTAAGCTAATATATTTGATTCTTCATATTTACGTTTAACATTAAAGACTGCCCGGTTTGTCTATAACCTTCTGTAACAAACTCAATAAGTTTAAAACACAGTACCGGAAGTCAATAATGTTCAGTTCCGTCACAGTTTTGTAGGTGGTATAACCACGATGAAGCTATTACTGGTTTCAGCAGGGGATAGCGGTAGGAAGATGATGATGTATATAATAAATAATATCGACCGCCGATATCCAAATTTTAATATCGAAATATCGATATATCGTCCAAAAAAATATTACTAAAAAATATCGATATTTTAAAATAAAAATATCGATATATCGATATTTTATCAACAGTCCTAGCCTCTAGCGCTCTCACTGACCGAACGGAACGCAACAATGCAAGCCGTTTCTTCACGTCGATATGAGAGGGCGAGCCGACCCAACTCTCTTCTGTCAGACATAATCTCAAAATTTACACCTTTTATACCCATGTTACTTTTCACACACTGTATCCATACCTTTTTTGGCCTCCTCTACACTTATATATCTCCACCTCCATACTTAACTATTCCAGTTATAAGTCTTTCATATCTCTTTATGACATGCCCGTATCATGCTAACCTATTATTCCTATACTTCTCTGTAACTGCTGATGTTTTCAAACTTTATCTGATACATTTTTATTTATTAAATTCTAGTTACACCACACATATTAACAATCGCATCTCTGCCGCGTACAGTTTTTCCATCACTCAAATGCAAGCAGTAGACTAAGACTTACAGTAGTTTTATACACCTTCCCCATGAGTTTCAAGTGCATTTGTGGAACGCAAGATACCCTAATCATCCTTCGCCATTTCGTGCATCCTGTATTTATCCTATACTATCCGTTATTGTCCACGCTGCCGTCGTTGTGGATCAATGAACCGAGGTACCGGAGTTTGGAGCAGGCTGGTTATAGTAATCTTAGTAGTAAAGCAGCTGAACATATAAAGTAACGAGTATTTAAAAAAACCCTTACTGAAAAATATTCAACATCAGCCTGTAAGAGGCCCACTACAGGGCTCTTCCCGAAACAAGGTATAGGCGTAATCACCACGCCAGTCCACGACTTATTGGCGATTTCAAACTGAGTAATCAACAGTTGTATGTTTTCCCACATATAGTAGTACTATGAGAACATTTCTCAGGTTTAGGTTTCCTTACGATGTTTTCTTTCACCGTCAACTGGTAGTGTTATCAATTTAAATTAGTAAATGTACGTGAATTTTGAAAAAATAGTTGTAGTCACGACGGGGTTCGAACCTGCAGACATCGAAATGATATTACTCCGGCCATATTAGTAAACCACCCCTACTTAATAAACTTGGTGTCCAATGGGCTGAAAAATATTGGTACACATAATTATCTCATTTAGATAAAACATTAATTATCAATATGATTGAAAAACGATTGTGCAAGTGGCCCTTAGAACTGTAATATAACATTTTAAAACATTTATGGTATAAATTGTACAAATATACTGGATTAAAAACTGTAAATTAATTTTAAGTAGATTTACAATAGTTTTTTTAATAAAGCCGATATATATCGAAATATCGATATTTTTTTTTGTTATATCGAAGCCCGATATTGATATTTTTATAAATATCGATATATCGAAAATACGATATTTTTAAAAATATCAACAGCCCTACTAGAGGCCCACTTCCCTTTCCCACCTCCCCGTCCTCTTTCCCCCCTCCTCTCAAACAGGCTGACAATGCACTTGCGACTTTCCGGATGTTGCAAGTGTCTATGGACGGTGGTGATCAGCAGTATTCTCCAGTATACTATTCTTATCTATGGTGATCAGTTAACATCAGGTTACCTGACCCGCCTGTACGTTTGCCTCCTATATTATAAAAAAAAAAACAGATTTTTCTATCTAGCAGACGAAATTAGTACTTCACTACGTTTCTTACTGGAAATATCTAGTCTTTTATATTTTCTACAACTTAAAAAATAAAATAAGTTTAAGATTTATTATTTAGATTTATTCTATTTATCTAGATTGTTGCCCAACTACAAGTGATTATTTTAAATTATTTTCGTTGACTATAGCTACGTAGTTGTTATACACATACACACCATATTCATCGAATTCTTGACGGACCGTCGTACATCGAATTCTGCCTCTTTAGATTTGGGGTCAGTAATAAATAGAGATAAATCTTGAAGTTGTGATGGTCGAGTGGTTTGACTGGTGGAGTGTCAATTGGGTTTCCTTTGAACTCCGGCGTGTACCAACGATTTTTTCTTAATTCGCGTACATTACTAATTTAAATTGGTAGGACTATGCGTTGGCGATGAAGGAAAATTTGTGAGGAAATCTGAACCTGAGATATGTTCTTGTAGTATTATCATAGGAGAGGTAGTACTCCGGGCGAGCCGACCCATTCATGCTGAAACCAGTAAAAGCTTCAGCGTAGCTCTACCACCTATATACAGGACAGATACTAGGATGTTACCAATTCCGGATTAATATAACAATAATCAACCAAGGTGACATTATTTGCAATGTTTGTATTTGCCAATATTGAGCCTTTTTGGAACAGCGATGCGTTGCCAGACATACAATTTGATAAAAGATCGAAACAATGAGCAACAGTTATTTGTGGTTAGAAATGTACTGCTGTGACCTAGACGATGGTTTCAGTTGTATGAGGCACAACTCGTACAGACTAACTTTGAAAAAATACAGCGCGGCAATTATTTGCAAAAATAGTATACCAATGTCATAAAAGTATAAAACCATAACCACCCAGATCGTCAGACTTGAGACCGTCCATTTTTTTTATTCTTACCTGTAATGTATTATTTATGAAACTAGTTCGGACAACGAGAAGCGATTGTAAAAAATAAATCCGTTCTGCAAATGCACTTTTCAAAAACTTGTGTTATATAGGAACCCGAAAAACTTAAGGCTCGAATTTAAGGTCGTTATTTCCACTTTTTTCTCGAAAATTAAATACGGATCTAAATTTTAAGCAATGTTAGAACATAACAAACGTGCCCTTCTAGTTCACGACCACCATAGCACAGATGTAACAGCCACATTTAGACGATGTACTCGTTCGGAACTCTACTAAAGTTGTAAACCTATTTCTCTTGCATTGTCACGTTTCGGGATCACAAACAAAAATACTATATTCGATTGAGATCCTCAGGAGGCGCTTACTAACATCAAAACTCTAGAACCGGTTCCGAATACCCAATCATCGAGAAGAACCGGCAAGAAACTCGATCTGATTTGTTTATTGTAGGTACCTATATTGTTTTATAACAAGATATTGTAGTTACAATCGTTTTTAAAGGATCTATAAAGAGAGTTATCAAAATCGTTCATAAACTTATCTAATGTTACCACCCACCGCCGGTGCCGCTGCATCACATTCAAGAGACGAGACTACAACAAGACCGGAACATTGATAGCGCCACCATATTATAAATATACATCGACACTAGCGCCAACATATTAGAGATACACATTGATACTAGCGCCACCATATTGGAGAGACACATTAACACTAGCGCCACCATATTAAAGATACATAGATAGACAAGATTTTAATAGGACTTAAATAAGAATGGATATCATTATATAGAATTGAATCATTCGTTTGATCATTATTAATAATAGTATATTCTTTGACTTCATAGTTCGGCCATGAAAGGCAAGATGTTGCTGATCTACATGTCGAAACAGATTACTAACCATATTAGAGATACATAAATAAGGATAATTATATAAAATTGTTGTATAGCTTAAATAACATTAATTTGTTCATACTTTATTATTTTTGTGTTACTGAAATTATTTTGCGGAATTATGTATAAATAGTAATCGCTTTGACTTATATAGATGGGCCTTTAAAAGGCAAGATGTCAGTGATATCTAGGCATTCCTATGTTGTACGAAGTATTATTGTAAGGCGAAGGTCTGGCCAAATAAATTATATAGATGGGCCTTTAAAAGGCAAGATGTCAGTGATATCTAGGCACTCTTATGTGGAAGTTATTGTAAGGCGAAGCGCTGGCCAAATAAATAGTGACAGTATCTACGGAGTATTTATTGCCATTACTGACTGCATCGACACTATAAGTGATTAGTGTAACACTAACGTTTTATATCAAAACCGGCTGGACATGCTGCTTGTTCTTACTACCCGACAAACCGGTACTGTGCTTTGGAACTGTTGTAGAACCTGAGTGTTACTGGGTCTTACTGAGCCTGAGGTATGTGATAGCCAATTTGTGATTGTTTCTAGTATTAAAAGCAGGTAGGTCTTTTACCAAATCTATCTTTTCGAAGATTTGCGGGGATACGTTAAATTATCAAGACTGTATTAGGAAGGCAGAGTTAAGATACTGAATTCTTGAAACTTAGTCTTTAATGATTCGCGAAGTCCACTAGTGTAAATTGCTCTGTTTATTTTTGTAATATACTTATAGTGTGAAAGTGTTATATCCAGGTGCCGAGCGCTTGCAGACCGGCATTACATATCGACGATTGGCGATAGCATTAGTAGTTGGTATGTTTTGGATTGTATTGTACTATAATAAAATCCCTGCGTAGTTTAGTTACTATCAGACACGTATACAGAGGGGGGATAGTAAACTGACGTTACGTAAAATAAACAAGGTCATAACCACTGTGAAGTACGAAGTAGGTATTGTTTTGGGGGGGGGGGTCGGCATTGGGGAGCAATGAACTACCATAAAAATACTTACCAAGATAAATTATTATAATTAAATTGTTTGTTCATAGTTTGAGATTTGAAAAAATAGTAGCGATAAGTATCTAAACTTTTCAGGGCAGATCAATTATGATTTTACCTCATTTTTTTTTTCTATACCTCTAATTCTATATGCTAAAACACATTTCAAGATCATGTTGTACTCTGAACATTCTAGTATTTTGTCTCGCTCATTCTTATGTACAATATACAAGGCAATATACAACCAATGAGGAGCGCAGACATTTACTCAAAATACATTAAAAACTTTGGGCAACTACATCAGTTGCATTATAAATAGGGTAGAAGGAAAAAATAAAAAATAAAGTTTCAATAAATTTGCCATGTATTACGGATGTCTTACAACAAAAAAAAAATGTTCTCAAAACAAAATCCTATACCTGTCCAATCTGAAAAAAAATAAATAAAGTTATTTTCAACTTTAATATTAGTCACCAGACAGAAGTCGTTTTTACAATATCTACTTACTTAACTAGCTATAAAGATATAAACTACACCTGTAGCTGTAACTTATGATACAACCTAATGCAATTATACAAAATATTCTATGATGTACTTGGTTCAGTAAAAATATAACATCGTCACATATTTTGTTCATTTATAAAAAATAAGAAAAAATACAATAACACCAAAAAATCATACAGAAATGGACCGGGGAAGAAATATAGCTCCGGAATGTAAATAAATCAATTCAAAATAATATCAATAATTTCGAAACACATCGATACAAAAATGTACAAGCAACAAGGACCCCGTGTTACAATAGACACCCCTTGTCATATCTTGTCTTGGCAGCACTGTGTAAGCGGGGTTGAAATAAAATATATATATTTATACAATAATAGTGCAAGTAAACGATAAAAGATGTTTCTTTGTAAATAATGTCAACGCCGAAATCAAGAATACAACACTACTCGGTTATTTCGATTTATAATCAAGAATGTACTTAAAAGTTAGTAAGTTTGGTTCAAAGTATTTATTTATATAATACTATTTATCGTTTAAAAAAAATCAAGTGATTCTAAAAAAGAAACAAGTTCACTCACTACTTACTGAAATCATTGCTAAACATAATTTTTTGCAAATTTAAATATTTCCGGATAACTTTTAAATACTTTTAAAGTTTTTGTTACAATATGCTTGTTTAGTGATTAATGATAGTCATGGTTATTGTAACCGTGTTAAAACATATTTTTATAGGGCTTCCAAGCAGAATATGAATCTACACAGATCAATTCACGATTTGATACAAAACCTTATTCACTGTAAATAATAGAAATAAATTATTCACGTAGATTATTAGATTTATGATGGCAGAATAATGTCGAGGCGACAACCCTACCACCTACGTCCAAGGGAAAGGGTGGAACATTTTGCTGCGCGCGTGGTTCGGTGCCTCACTCACTATTGTATCGCTCACCCATGAGCACATACATTGTATTCCTTTTACATAATTAAAAAAATATTAAACATATAAAAAGTTACATCATTCCACAAAACACATCTACGGCGCTCACATTGAAGCCGGCTCGAAGGACCAATGTGGGCACCGTAGAGGTGTTTTGTAAAATGATGTAACTTTTTATATGTTTAATATTTTTTAATTAATTAATCTCCACATAACTATTGTCAATTTAAAATAAAAATTATGTTGAGTGGAAAAAAGATATTTAAAAAACATAATTTAATCCGAGTTTCAGGCAAAATAACAACGAATAAGAAGTAAAGAACGCTTATTGCAGAATTTACAGTAATTCTTTTAAGTAGTAGTTTAGTAGAAATTTGATATTCACTGGATTAATTGTCGAATAAATTAATAAGATAATTAAGCCGCGAAACGTAAGGCCATGTTGTCAGTGTAAGTCATATCCGTATTGTCACCGGAAGTCATGTTTTTAACTACGTTAATTTATGAGTAAATAAGAATTCAACTTGTTTGTTTCTCACTTTTGAGCACATAAATAATTATGAGAATCTTATAAAGCATATTTTTATCACATGTATTTAATATTTTTTGTATTTTCCCTGAATTTTTTTTAATTAAATAAATAAAAATAACTAACATTGAACGTTAGTTTTATAATGCGTACATAATTTAGCAAAAACGATCCTTTGCACACTCCGTGTAATAAGAATTTTTATTCCAGACAAATTTTCATAGAATAGTTGGATCACAATAAGAAATTTCAAGTCCGTTAATTTACATTTAAAACGTAATTATCATCTCCTATCTTCTACATTACAAGAAAACTGAAGAACCGTTGTGTCTCTACATTAAAATTATTTGCAAAAAACTAATTAGGAGAGATGTACGTAGTGTAACTTAATAAGACTATTGTAAAACGTCTGTCTGTTTTCCTTGAGTTTTCACATGAATTGAGCGCAGTTTAGGGCAACATATACAATTAATTTTATTACAATCGGTTCACAAAAAAAAATACTTTAAATATAACGAGTCTGCTCAGCTAGATAAAGTTTATAGAAAAGTCGAAAGCATATAGTGAAGCAAAATAGAACTTTGTTCGTGTCCAAATGTCAGGTATTTTTTCGAACTGACTATGCTATTGATCTAGCAAGGTCTTAACAGCTTCACCGGACTACGAAATGTTAGGTCCAAAAGTCAGTTATTATAGATAAAAAAAAGGACAGAATCGGTGGCACAGCTACTCAATAAGTTTGAATAAAAGTTCGTATTAGGTCTCAAATTCGAAATGTTTTGCTAGACTGCTTCAACTTATTGATGTGATATCTTTAATGCAGATATTTCTTCGTCATATAACATATAGTAATTTCATTACCGTATTATGTATGCGACTAAGCAATATAATAATTCGCTAGGATTTAATATAACAACTTTCTCATTTTGGCTGTAATCCATATAAAAAGGAAACAGGATTGAAACAATTAATACAAGACTACCTACGAGACAACAATAAATTAAAGATGACTGTTTACTCCCGAAAACTTGAGCACAATTGTGGTGATGCATAATAAAATAAATAAATACTGGACTCATAATATACAATTTTATGTTGCCTGTGATGAAGGTAATTGTTATAACTATATGAATAAATAAAATAAAAAAAAGACAAAATAAATTTTCATTTGAACATGAAAAAAAATATTATGCATATTCAATTAACTATATTAACTTCTGTAACTACATTCAGAGTATTTATTACTCATTGACTGAGTTAAAATTCAATTGATTTTAAATGACGTAAAAGTCGAACAAGAAATTTGATACGGTACAAAATCTTCAGGAGATGTCAAATTTTAGAATCGCTGAAATTTTATATGCATTAATGAAGTGAAAATTATAACTGAAATATTGATAATTATTTAATTTATAGAATATAATAATATAACGTAATTATTCCGGAAATAATAGTGGAGGTAATTTTAAAAGGAGCTGTAAGCTTGACAACTTATAAACAATTCAATATTACTATTGTTTACTAATTACTTTGTCGAAATATTCTAAAATTTTGACATACAATTATAATAATTTGTAATTATTGCTGTGCCCCATCACTTTGAATTCAGTAGTTGTAACTTATAACTTAAAAAAAAAATGGATTCTTTTCTAAACAACTACCAATTGTCACGACTATGTAGATATTATCTATATTTTTGTGCATGTTTGTTATATTCCTGTATACATATACACTAGGAGCCTATGGGTGGCGTTGTGGTCGTTATTACATTTTTTATAGTAATCAGAACTAAGCATTAACGACATTTATTGCTAAAAAAGAAAAATAATCAGAACTCGATAGATGGCGCTGTGTACATATTATTAACTACCGCCAAGTCAGTTAAATTTATTGTAAAACTTAACGATTGTCTTTAACAAATTTCTTGTGAAATGGTAGAAAAGATTGTTTCACTTCTCACTCCCTAGCAAACATGAGTCATGTAAAAATAATACGCAGGAAAGTGGGTAGATGGTAAAAAATATACAGAAACAGATTGTTATGTTGTCGATTTCCGTTAGCTTCAATTTACACAAGATAGGTACGATTGCTTTGAGTACATGTCTTGTGGAATCTTATAAATTATCTATTCACTTTTCACCTGAGTCGTATACAATAATATGCAGGAAAGTGGGTAGATGGTAAAAAAATACCTTTTTGTTCACCTTATCGATTATCATTGGATGAAATTCGGCCAAAGATAGTCAAATATTCACCATGCTTAACCATAGATATAATTAAAACTTATCCCCACTTATTCGACTGCAAATGATTGGTTTTATACGACTCATGTCAACCTTATGTCTACAATATTCCTGCTTTCACTTATGCTCTTTAGGTCTTATAACGTTTATTTTTAATATAACCGTGACAAATACGATACATCTTCGATAAAAAACATAATCATATAAATATTAATAGAAAAAATATTCAGCAAACAATGTTGAATTATATTAACAGTAAATTAATTTTTACAGCCTTCAAATGATGTAATGAATGTTCCTGAGATCCGAACACATTGAAATCACCACAATATAAAAGGACATATCAGAATAAAGTGATAAAGATTCGACATCGAGGCATCCAAATAAAAGTACTATGTAATAAGCCGACTTAAAATTCAACGAGATATTCACTTTACCAACATCGAATTAAGCTCGAAGCGAAATAGATTCACTAAAAAGTACCTGCCCCCAGATATCTTGATACCGAAAACGAAAGATAAAGAAACCGTAAATGCTAATTTATTACGTAATAAAAAAAAATGAGATGACATACATACAGCACGTATTTCACAAGTACAAAATGAAATGTAAAAAGTGTCCTTATGGATTATTATTATTTTCTAACCGCTGCACACGAGGTGGCGCTTATTATAAATGTTAAATCATCTGTCGGGGGATGCTGTGCCGCATCTTCCGCTCCCAGGACTCCGCCTCCGCCCACGAGTGTCGGACGTCGCGGAATAACTGAAAAAAAAAATAGGAAGAGATAAAACAATTAAGTACATCTTCCTCCTCTTTTTCTCGACCAATAATTTATTTTTGTTTAGTACATACTAGCTAGTCTCGCGACTTCGTCCGCGTGGAAAATTTACTTTGGGCTAACACTAATAAGCTCTTAAAAGAAAAAAACTCTCTCTTCTTTTATGCATCACACTTACTTGCAGTCTTTCAGAGTAGATCGATCGTAGTCTAATAATATTGAGGTGCATCGCTAGCAGTTCAAGTTTGAGCATCCCTGTGCTGGGCAAAGTAAAGGGGTGGTGGGCACAATCGGAGATGGTAAGCAAAATAGAAAGGTGGTAAAATTATGATAAATACATATGTGAAAACACAGAAATCTTTGGTTAGTTTGCTTGTCCACTTGTTTGGTTTAAATTCACCCAAAGGTCAATAATAAAATAATCAAAATCACTATCTTTATTTTTGATTTTATACATCATGTAGATAATTTTTTTTACACGTTTTTTATTTTGTAGCTCATCATTAATATTGTCACACAATTGTTTTATTATGGATAAAGTTCTTCATTTTATTATACCTCGCTACTCAATGGAGTTGGGCTATATTCTATATAGTTTTTACATTGTAATTTAACACTAAGTCGCTGGTAGTTGCTGGTCTCTTAGAAAAGACAATATATGAGTGCTATAGTAATTGTGTATAACCTCACCTGGGATAACCACACTTCGTCAGCCAATAGTTCATTGAGAATCACAGTGGTATCCTTGCTGGGGTTCTGCATTCGTTTCTCGTCGACACGTTTATTGCACTCGAGGTACATTAGATACTTCTGATGCGATATTCTCGAGTAGAGCTGCACCCGACCGCAACACGCGGCGCACACCAGGAACTCCTACAAATATATACACACACTAGCTGATATCCTATTCCTTAGGCCAGTAAGGGTAATAGTGTGTTTATAATATTACTCTCATACCTGCGTGTATCTGCGTGTAAAGATTTCGTGTAATCTCGCAATAAATTTTCGAACTCTACCCTCCCAATACATTCTTGATAATTTAATATATGTACGTAATTGGGGTGTAAGGGGTGTCGAATAACATCATAAGACTTGAGACACCCAAACTAACCTCACCTGCACGTGGTGCACCCTGGTGAATAACGAACGACGTAATGGCGAAAGCGGGGTGGTAGGGTTCTACAGCCTGACTGGGTCGCAACCACCATGGATGTGGCGATAAAGCCCGTCATAGTGATTCGCTTCTGCAGGTCGCGTTTCGGTATCAGATTGTACATATCCAGTTTTTCGCAGGCCGGCATGACAGCGGCGACCATCGATGGATAATGTGTCATTCGGTGGTCGCCATTGTTTTTGGATTGTACTGTGTTTACCATGAGGCATAGTGCAATCATTTTGCCGTGTTACTATAAAAAGACAAAAAAAACTTTGAAAAACTGCATTTAGTAAAAGACCGGCATAATCTAAATACTAAAAAGTGTAACAAACTAGTCGTCACATGTTTCAGAGTTAGCAAAACCAGTAATCGTTTTTTTTTAGGTAATAGCGTTAGGTTTTTACAATAAAGTCCCAAAACATGTCACCGATTTGCCGGACTGTAAGTTTAAGCTCCACGTTAAGCGGGTTTTGTTGTCAAAAGGTTATTATAGAGTGGATCAATATATGAACGATGGTGATGTCTGGAATTGACTCCTCTCTGTGCATCCACTAAAAACGATTGTATGATGTATTGGAAACATATATGTTAAAAAGATAAACCAGATCGAGTTTCTTGCCGGTTCTTCTCGATGACTGGGTTATGTTCCGTACCGGTGGTAGTTTTCACGTTCATAAATGGCTAATTAGAGATAAACGCCTAAACTGAATAAAGTATTTTTGATTTGATTTGAATGTGAGAAGACATTATCGTCATATGTTACGAACTATCGAGATGCCCGGCTATAGACGCAGGAGGATAACTGGGTCCGCGGTTTTTACTCGCATCAAAGGAACTCGAAAACGTTTATTTCGAGTTATTATGGAGATGAGAAAGATGTGCGAGCGTTTTTCTGCATCTTTATCGGAATTAATTTGGAGGTTAGTTTTTAGCGCGATACTTAACCAAAGTTTTGTCAAGCACGGGACTGGAGATTACACGCAGGTATGGGACTAGCATAAGAAAGAGAAAAAAGATAAGAACATATTCATGTGTGGACTTTATATTTTATTCATAATCGGGCGTTATTTGGCTCTATATTATGTAATATTGGTGGTGTTTTGTGTAATATCGTTTGGTTATTGTGCACAAGTGAACTGGATCGGAAATAATACCGCGGAGTATGCATTTTGACTCGCTATAAAAACTCCCTGGAAAGTTCTAACAAGACGGCCACTATCTTGTTAATTCATTGAAATGAACGCAAGTAGCTTGTAATATATATCATTACCTACTCGGCAGTAATAGTCTACTAGAACATGGGTTCCTAAACTGTAAATATAAAGTAATACCAATCAAATACCTTTTATAGTATAAATCAGCACTGAAATTTATGTTAGAATTTTTTTTTAAGAAATGTGTACACATTGTTCTTAACTTAAAGTTTTAATGTGAAGAAAGAAATTGTTTTACTGTTTTATAAATAATTATTTTATAGTTCGGTATTAATTCCGACAATTGTATGCGTATATCTGTAGCGGTAGCATTAAATCTCGACCTGTATTTGTTTTTCATAAATAATTTAAAGCTAATAATATATAATTTTGGCGGAACCCTGATGACTATTCTACGGAACCCCTAGGTTCCGCGCACGGCCGTAGCTAGAGGTGAGGGATCATTGTGGGGATCATGCCTTACCTTAAAAATACCAAAAACTAAGATAAATTATTATAGTTAAATTGTTTGTTCATACTTTGACAAAAAAAAAATGTAACGACAGGTATCTAAACTTTTCTGAACATACCACAATTTATGACATTCGAGGGCAGATCAATTATGATAATTTTTTTACATCCACCCAACCTCAAATTCGGACTCTAGCTACAGCCCTGGTTCCGCGGAACCCAGTTAGGGAATCCCTTTACTAGAAGATTGGTTGTCAAAAATAAAAAAGATAAGAACCTTTTCATAGGCGAGTCGTACGTCAGGTTGAACGGGCTCTAGGGTTGCCGGGTTGTAGGGCTGTCCGAAGAGCATGAGCCGTGCGACGGCGGGACGCGCGCACGCCCTGCACGGCCCGCTGCCTGCGGTCACGCTCAGGTTGGGCCACGTGCCCACCGCCGCGTCGAGCGACCGCGCGCCCCCGCCCCCGCCCACACTACCCGCGCACGACACCCGCGCTCGCATCGTCTCCGTCACCTCGTCGACCGTTTTCACGTTCGACAGAAAATATTCATCTGAAAAAAAAGCATTTTTTTAAGTTATGTATTAAATCCAGCCTTTAATCATAATTAAACCGCTATGTACCAATAGTAATTTGTACTTTTTTTTTTTTTCGAACTGACTACGCTATTGACCAAGCAAGGTCTTAACAGCTTCACCGGACTACTAAGGCGAGCGCTTAAGGCACTCAGCCGATTTTATTTTGACAACTAGCTCAAGGGTGCGCGGCACACCTCGGCTTTGGCTGTTGCCTGATACAAGCAATTCGCGACCTATCTGAGCTAACCTAAGCTAAGCTAACTATTCATACATATATGAGTTGTTGAAACATATATGTGTACCAAGCATACATACCTCAACAACCCTTATATATATTTCGTATCGGATAATATTCTAAACTATTTCAGTTTGATAAGGGAAAAAATAAAACCCTTCCACCTTATTATGTGTAAGCGTGTATGCGTGCACGTGTGTGGAGGTGATATGTGTAATGTTGTCGCAGTGATGTAAGATTTTGTGTCACTGTATCGCGCGAGCAGCGTACTCAAGGGCTCCACGCCGAGGGAACGGACCTAGGCTCGAGCTGCTGCCGAGGGGGGCCTAGTCTGGTGTGCGGGAGCGAAATTTACCCCCAGACCACGGCGGCGTGATCTGTAGTAATTTGTACTAATTATATAAACACTTTTATGTAAGCGATTATTCAAAATAAATCTTTCATACTGATCAAAATTATGAAAAATATATACAATGTTATGTATTTTTGAAGTTGTACCTCTTTTGGCGCGTTAGGGAAAAATGATGAGAGCAAATTTTTACGATGCCGTCACTAAAAACCGACACCCTGAAGTTAGCTATAGTCAACATTTTGTTTCTTTGTATTAAAACTGTATATGTATTAAATACCTTTTTTCTATTGTTAGTGTCGTTTTTTCTACAAACGTAGAATAAGGCGAAAGATTTTTATCTTGTTACGCCAAAGAAATATAACTTCTAACGCGTGTACATATAAGTACACACACACTTTTTATGTGTAACATCGTTCCTCTCGGTTAATGGATATTTTTTGTGGGAGTGCTTTTGGAAAAGGGACGGAAATGTGTTACAGCATACCGAGGAAGCGCGTGCTATTTAATTTGACCAATGAACGCGCGCGGTAAGAACCAGTAACTCATCTACAGTTATACAGTGTAAATAAACTAAAAAAACTGTAAATACGTCTTAAGCGCATCGACAGCTCCAAGTTAAAGCTTATTTTTGTCTGCCTCGTCAATCCACCCGTATCTAAGCATCTATTTCTATTATGAGTATTTCTTTTTCACCATCGATATTGCGAATATGCCCCCTTACTTCCACATTTCATGTAAGACAGTGGTATTACAATATTACTTTAGGCATGCGTGCGTTTGTTTGTCAAAATATTATGTAGGTAATGTATCTTTAGTTATAATATTATTGGATCAAACTAAATTTGATGCATTTTGAAGATGCCTTGTACTCTGTGGTTCAAGGGCTTTGACATGTGAAAACATGTTAAACAGACTATTTTACTTTAATTGAATTGTTTCTTACAATTGTGCAAATTCTATAATGTACTTAATAGATGACTAGCTGAACCGGCCACGCGTTGCTGTGGCTCAGTTATTATATAATTACATGTTGATAAGAATTTATAATTGTTGTTGATAACATGACCAATAAACGATTGAAATTATTTTTTTAATTAAAAAAAAAACCTACTTTTTGTGACTTAAATGTAGAAGTGAGACATATGCTGTCCTTGACTTTTTTGTAGGCATTATGAAGCTCTACATATTTTCTCTAGAACTCAATCATATATTTTCGTTCGACCGATTTTTCTTCGACTTACTTAGCAAATAGGATTACCACAAAATAGTCTTTTCATATTTTGGGTTAATATGTGGCCTATGACAATCACAAATAATGTGGCTTTCTATTGGTAAAAGAATTTTCAAAATCGGTTTAACAGTTCCTGAGTTACCCCCTACAACCTCACAAACGTTACCTCTTTATAGATGATTATTTTTTAATCATAACTTTTATTGAAAAGTGAATAGTTTTGCCACATCAGATTACGTGACACCAAACAATTATTAAGTATGTACATAAGTATGCAATTATTTTTTATGTCGTCTTAGGATTGTTAGAAGTCTTAATTCTTCAATATTTGAAACTATTTATCTCATTAATCAGACAATTAATGTTATTTTGCTTGTTAGTGAAATGTATAAAAAAATAACAATACCTTGTTCTTGAAATATTTCCGTGAGAAAATTAGGGTCTAACGCATGTGATATTAAGGTTTGTATGTAAACTTCAAAATTCTCTTGGTACATTTGTGTTTCTAACATTCTCTTTTCAATGAAGTTACAATCTTCAAATGGGAGATCACTCCTCACTAATTCAACTATAGTTTCCAAAGGTGTTTGAGTCCGTACTTTCACTGTGACTTGAGTGTACAACTTTTTATTTTCAGGATTCCACACCGTATACTGTAAATGTGTAATTATCATTAATTAGTTTATGTAATGTCTTTGAAATTTCACTCCTATGCATTTAGATATATACTTACAGTCGATATATTTCGGTATAAGACTTTACCGTTCTCTTCAAAAGGTTCATATTTTTGAAGTAATGTTTTTCCATCGACTCTCCATATCGTCGGCCACATTTCATTCAAATCTGTTTTTAATGCGACAAACTCACCGGACTGGAATTTTATATTAGTATAATTAAAATTGATAAACGTGTATATATGTTTTATGTATTTGGATAGATTATAGATAAAAAAGTATTCATAACAAACGAATTCAAATATTACTCATATTATATTTATTACCTGATAAGGCATTTCTTCAATCGGCCTTGTATTATCCATTTGACCGGTATTAGAGATTTGTTGATGAGATTTATTGATGTGATGCAATTTTCTATTTGTGCCGTTGTCGTCTGTCGCACCGTAGATTCCATAACCTAGAGAAGCCCCATGGCTAGTCACTAAAATATAAAATGAAATCGTACGCTGACCAAAACAAAAATTAAAAGTAACTTGGTATGTGCATCTAATTTTACACTGATTTTGTTTTACAACTCACTGATTGACATCTTATATTTTTAATATTCTGTTATTAGAATTATGTGTGTTACTATTTTAATATAACATTAGATTCTTATTAAATTTGTATCGTTTTCTATTATATAGTTGAGTGAATGAACTAATAGATCTATCGGGATTATTCGTAATCAAATATCTACAGAAATATAATATATAAAAATTGATTAACATCGAAATTTATTTGAACAGATTATTTTTGTTTGTTTAAAAGTAAGCTCCACAATTACCTGTGAAATTTATTTTGCATTTTAAAACATACCTAAGACCACACTAGGATTTTTAAAAGTTGATCAATTATTTTGCTACGTGTGGATCAGAAAGTACTCTAATCGAGAACAGATAGAGTTGTGCACAAGTTGGCCACCAGGTGACAATCGAACATTACCAAGAACCGATTTGTTAAAAGTTATATCAGAGAGGTATCACACTGAGTTTCCGGCTCCCTAGACGATAGTTATGTTGCTTATGGAATTGATTGAAGCCCAACTGTGTTGGCATTAATACAGCATTTTTAAAAGTTAACTCGAGCAAAACCGTATGACGACAGTAATATAAAACTCGGTAACAAATATTATTCACTGGAACAATATATGTATATAATAAACACCTGACTCATATCCCCTAGGTATAACTAGCACCTAGGTAATTGATACAAGAAAAACACTCATTTGAGCGACTTAAAACTCCCGATTTCAATAATTATTCTATAACACAGATTTTACTTCTATGCTGTTTTTGCTCATGTTACGTACTTTTTTTTTATATTATAGGAAGCAAACGAACAGGTGGGTCACCTGATGTTAAGTGATCACCACCGTCCATAGGCACTTGCAACACCAGCGGAGTCGCAGGTGCGTTGCCAGCCTGCGTTTGTGAGAGGAAGGGGGAAGAGGACGAGGGAGAAGGGAGGAGGAGATGGGCATCCGGCGCTCTCACCGACCGAACGAAACGCAACAATGCAAGCATTGTTACTTCACGTCGGTTTTCTGTGAGGGTGGTATTACTCCGGGCACGCCGACCCATTCATACTAGTATTAGCTTCAGCGTGGCTCTACCACCTTCAGCGGTGATATAAATGGTTGAACGGTATATAGTACTTTTTGTAGAACCAAATAAAATATGCGCGGAAGTGATCTAAATGAATTAAGCAAGGAAGGTAAAGGATGAAGGACTTGCCAAACGATGTAAAATCGTCAATAGCGACAACATGTACAAAATAATCATCATAATCTAATAATTCACAATGCTTGATAGATGTATAAAATATTATTTATGTACTATTGTTGTATAATATGTAATATTGTACATGTTATCCTTACTTGGCAAACGTGCGGGGTGCTACCAGGAATAATTATTACATGTTATAAAATTATTTAACACATTATCAGTAATATACTCGTGTTTATTTTATGTATTCTCCTATGATACAAAATTATTTACATAAAATATTGAGAATTGTGCATAAACAAATAACAATTAAATAGAAATACAAAAACTTATGTTCAGGACACGGCCTTTCTAATACATATTTCGCACTTACTTATAGCTGTCAATGTATTATGCAATTAATTTCCTCCTTAAAATATAAAATCACTTTCAGCTAAAGAATATGCATACACTATTGTAAGTACTGACTAAACTCGAATACTGTAAATACAATACACTATTATGTACAACAGACACCCACTGGTATGAATTCCATAAAAAAATATACCACAATTTTGGAATTATTTATGGTAGCACCCCTTCAGTAGCGAGTATGACAAGAGTCACAAATATTACAATTTACAATAAAATGGCACTAACAATGTGTCATCAACAACATATTCTGTGTGAAATCTTGTTACAAACTAACATTAAGAATATCAGGTCTAATAAGATAGGTACATCACATTTCCTTCACAAAAATTATTATTTACAAATTAATAATTATTATAGATTTCATCTAATTAAAATTTACAGTATCACAGTTAAAATGTAACAAGCTTTCACTGTATTCTGCCAAAGCGGCAGTTAGCTTGCTCCTGTCATACAAGCTTCAGGGCTAGCTCTTCACCATCGCGCTCTACTTCTCAAGTGGAAATCTAATAAATTGAACGCACCTTCATCAGGTTGATGTTGATAATAATATTGTTGTTGAGGCGCTGCCTGCAGCGAGGGCACGGGCGGCGGCGCAGGCGCTCGTGGCTTCTTGGGCGCGGCCGGCTGAGGCGCCACTACGGCCGAGGGCGTCGGCTTGCTCATTGTCGTTCGACCCTTCTTGCCCTTATCGTTTAAAGGAGTACTAGGCACGTTCAACACAGGTTTGTTTAGCCTTCGCGCTTCCTCTTCCGCATCATATGCGCTCTCTTCACTGCCATCGTATTTACGTTTCCTATCCTTATTCAAACTATAATAACGAGGGTCATCTAACTCGACACCTTTCGTTTGAGAACTGAGTAAATTCGGCGATCCGCCGTGTATCTGATTAGCACCCAATATCCCTGTCGTGTTTAAGCTTGTAGGAGAGTTCATTACTGGATTACTTAAAGACATACCTGTGTTTATTACGTTCGTCGGCGCCATGGCACCGTTAGCACTTTGTTGCGTGGTATTACTTTCGCAATGACTTTTTGGTTGATCATTTTGCGTGTAAGGCTTATTGTTGGTATTACTGTTAGTATTTGTTCTAGACCATGTCGATTTTCTGGCGCCTCTGCCGGCCGGTGGTGGCGAAGTATCTCGCTCTCCTTGCAAAAATTTTAAATAAGAAGCCATGAAGCCTGAGCCGGGGCCCGTGACCGGAACATTGAATTTTTTATCCATAACTTTTGAAGTACTATCTTGCGAAGTGTTGTTTATTGTCTGCTGCTGTGAAGAGGGTGCTACCGACGATGCAGTATTTGCTCGTTGTTCTGCAAGGAAACCAAGTTCTTCCTCTATATTAGGAACTACCACCTTAGGCTGTTCCTCTTCACGTGTTTCGGGTGTCGAAAAAGACGACGAGGAAGCCGAAGGTGGAGTCTCACTAAATGACGATAAAGGAGTCAACTCCAAGGAAGACTGGAAATCAGGATGTGGACCTAGGTGAAAAGGGGGGAAATATGTTAGGGCATGACCATGGGGCATAGCTAGAGCTTGATGTTGGTTAGCGAAATTCGTAGCATGTAAAGAGGCTTGTGAACCAAATGCGGATGTGCCAGGAAACATTTTTGGAGGAGGCGGTGGAAGATTCCACCGTTCAAAATCAAAATAACCACCATTTTGTTGTTGATTACTAGTTGAACTGTGTGCAGGGGGAGGTATCCTATTCGCTAAATAATTCTCCATAACTGCACTTGATAGATCATTCATATTTGAATGTGAAATAGGTTTTTCAGTACTTTTTCTCCTTGTAACTGTTTTAGGTACTGTTGTCGATATTGTTGTTGGAGTCTGACTTTTAGTTGTCTTTATATCTTGTAATTGGCAACTTTGTTGTAAATTTTGTAAATTTTTAACTATACTCATTGGATCACCGCGACAACTAGAAAGATCTTGTAGTGCTACATTATTTGCATCAAAATAAGGTTGTTTCTCTGTTACATTTCTACTGGAAGCTTGACTTTGAGACTGAGTTGTAGACTCATCACTATGAGTATTGTTTTCCGTTAAACCATTATTATAACTACTACTGTTATTGCTAGAATATTTTCTTGATGCTTGTCTTTCAGTCTCCCAGCAACTTTGGTTGGTTGACTGAGTTTGACTTCTTTCATACCTATTTTCATTAAATGTTTTATTCTGTTCCAGTCCTAATGCTCTAGTTATAACAGAAGGATATGCCACCTGACTATTTTGTGATGGAGGTCTTGTTACAGATGCATCCAATGGAGATCTTGGAGCGATATTGTTAAGTTTATTATAATGATCATTATGTTGCTGGGGAGAATTTATTGAATTCATGGGACTATGGTACATCGGATATGCTGGACTAGATCCATGACCTAATGGAGAAGTCTGTGGTGCCACCTGAGATGGGCTTTGCCTTCTAGCTGCAGCCACATTACAGTCAGGACCATTTTGAGAGCTACTACTTGAATATCCCGTGTCTGTACTAGAACTACTTTTAGCACGAACATGATAGTCGGACTCAACATTATTTCCACTCTGATAATGCCTAAAACTAGATCCTTGGGATGTGGAATATTGAGAACTATTAATCCTATTGGTTTTAGTTGAACCTACACTAGTACCACTGTAGTTAAGTCGCCCAGGAGCATCCATTATAGAATAACTAATTGGTGATGATTGAGGTTGAAGTTTATCACTTGATTCACAACCTTTTCTGTGATCATTGCTTAATTCAGGATAAATTTTACTTTGAGCCTTAGTTTGAACTAAGGGTGGTTTTGAAGTTGGAGATACAAAATTACTACCACTATTTATTAATTGCCTAGGTTTTTCAGTGCTTGTATTTTTAGGAGACTGTGAGTTGTAAATGGAAGCTGAAGGCCTAGATGTTGTACTGGATGAGGAACGGTAGTCTTTACTACTGGGTGGAGTTGGAGAGGATGTTACTGATGGAGTTGATACAATACACGACTGTTGGGAATGAGCAGTTGAGCTTGCAGAACTTGAATAAGACTTACTTCCAGCATAATCCTGCTGTGATGACAGTTGACCACTTTTTGAACTGCTTGTACTATATGAATCTGCTTGATTTCCAAATGATGAAGGAGATTGAAAAAATGTTGATGATGATGATGAAGTGGCTGGTTGCTTTGTAGCTGTAGCCGGAGAACCAGATCTGTTAGCTTGTTTGCCAGTAGTAGCAATCTGTGAGTTTAGATGATTATTAAGACTTTGTGCTGCAGCAAAATGGGCATTAAAATTTTCATATGTTGAAGATGCTTTTGTTGTGGCTGGACTTGGAGATGAAGGCACCACACTTTCATGTGGCAAAATTCCAAATGGGCTGGGAAGTTGATTATTCCCTTGCCAGTTTAGTCCAGAAGCGCTGCCTGGAGTTGATGATTGATCAAAAAAAGATGCTCCTTGTGCAGCTAGTGTTGGATGAGAATAATTTTCTCGCAGTGTTGAAAGTTCAGATTCTACTGATGATTGCTTCGATGCAACTGCAGCCTGAGCTTGAGCTATAACTTGTCGATGTTGTGCTTGAAGGGAAGAACTATAATGTGCTGGTTTTGGGTTTGCATGATGAAATAGTGGTGAAAACACTGCATCATATCCAACTGCAGGTGGAGAGAGAAATCCTCCAGGATTAAAGGGTGATGCCGTTGAAGAACCGAGCTGCCCTGCTAATGAAGCTGTTGTATGCGCCGCTTGTAGCAATAACTGACTTGTTGTCGATGGCACTGACTGGCTGCCTAATCCTGAACCACCACTTGCTAGGTGGTGATGAAAGTCGCCAGTGGCAGCACCAGCCTGGACCCCCGCTAAACGATTGTATGATGCATATGCTGACCATGGTCCTACTGGATCCATTACCACCTCCGTGATGTCTTAAAGAGTCAATATATGTAATATGTCAACAGAATTCCACACTTTCATCCATAGTTTGTAATACACAATATTATGTATTGATGTCTCTCACTAAATTGGTGCACTTGAATTCATTATTCAACTAATAATTCTTCACACACTGAGAAAACAACCCTGAAAACAAATAAAAGTTATATTAAACACCATATAACAAAATTACAAACAAATACTATTAAAAATACGGCCTTATTAGAATAAAAACTTGTAGATCACAACTTTATCAAAAAACTAAACCAAACGTCAGTATTGTAAATAGTAAACAAGTTTTCGAAATGTAAAATAAGTATCAACTTTATTGAAATAAAAATAATCCGCGGCATCGCCATCAAAGCGTCAATGAGCAAGGAACAATACAGGTTTATATTTTCTAAACATCACTTCAATAAACGTTGAATTAGTGAAAAATAACATACCATTGCCTTGGTTTTCTACAAGTATTCATAAATGTGGTTTCGGAGGACGCTCACACAACAGATAACATCATAAATATGGCCTCGACTCTTCGAGTGCTCGTTGCGACGGGTTTTGTCTATTGTGAAATGAAAAGCCACTCAAATTATACGTTGTAGAACACAGTACACTTCCTATTTCATTTATACGTTAAAGAGACGAACGTTCTATTACTTCATATAACAATCGCAATGTTTTATACAACGAATGACTTTATTTACAAGTTAAAATAAGACAACGTTTCGCCTTTCACATTAATCGCCGCCATCTTACTTGTCGAATATCTGTCGGTCGAACCAACCAACAAATTGCATACAACAACTCATACAGAGCCATCTATACTTTCCATAGTAAAAAGACCTACTGACATAAACAAAATATATCTATCACGGAATAAATATTTTTAATCTGTGTGTGATTTGTATTGTTTGGTATTCAAAAAACGCATCGAGGACAATATTTTAGAAAAAAAAATTAATAACAAATACATTTTATATAAATAATGTTTTGTTTTCAATATTTGGCAAGGTGAGATAAAGAAAATTACCATAACCAGAGATTAGGAGAATGCTTAAAATCAAACATTTTTACAATTTGTAATATAAATCTGATATCAGATTAATAGAATTATTTTATTTTTATAGATAAAGAGGATAGATAAAATATATATATCGATAAAAAGATTTTTATACATATAGATAGGGCTGTAGAGGTAGAAATTAATAGAAACTATTTTATTAGTTACTCTTTGATTATGAATACAAAGTAAAATAGAAAGGACAATAGGTTTTCTGTCTTTGTCATTGTAATTATTATGCATAAAGTTAGTGACAAAATATAAACAAGAATATAACTCGTGCCAAGAAACAAACCGTGCCAGAAACTGAGTTACAAAAAGCATCGTACTCTATTTCAGTGACATTACTATTTGGTGCATCCCGAACAAGCACTTCCAGTCAATTATAAACTTATATCCGTTTATATACAGTACATCTGCAGTAATTAATATATTTTTATTGAATTAAAGAAAACACAAATTTGTTTCAAGTGAATATTTCAAATCCGTTTGTGAATGTTCTAACATTACCAAAATTTTCATAACAAATAAGCTGTTAAAATTTTACAATATAGATGGGTTTTACACGCTTGAAAACCCAAGTTTTCACTAAATAAAATTTATTTTATTCCTGAGAATCCACTTATGACTTCGCGGGTGTTTCCTTTCTTGGGTATTCAAAAAACACACCGAGGACAATATATTAGAAAAAAAAATTAATAATAAGAATACATTTTATATCAATAATGAATTGTTTTCAATATTTGGCAAGGTGAAATAAAAAAAATGACCATAACCAAAGATTAGGAGATTGCTTAAAGTCAAACATTTTTACAATTTGTAATATATATCTGGATATCAGATTTATAGACGTATTTTATTTTTGTAGATAAAGAGGATATTTCAACTTAAATATTTGTTTTTTTTTCCGTTCGCTCTTAATTTTAGACTAAACTATTTGGTAATTACAATTGCATGATTTAATTATTTTTTTGGTGAACTAATACTATTATAAGACTGGAAGCAATATGTTGTAAATTCATCTGTTATGTGTAAGCATTATTTAATCTATGAAAGCTGTAAACATTGGTTATTAATTTATGGAGTGATTTTTTATAATGACAACACGGTGTCGGCGGTAAGACGTGAAACGAGTTTGAATGTCTATAATATAATTTCTTTTTAATATTATTTATGGTCAAAGAAAACACAAATTTGTTTCAAGTGAATATTTCAAATCCGTTTGTGAATGTTCTAACATTACCATAATTTTCATAACAAATAAGCCGTTAAAATTTTACAATATACATGGATTTTACACACTTGAAACCCCAAGTTTTCACCAAATAAAATTTATTTTATTCCTGAGAATCCACTTATGACTTCGCGGGTGTTTCCTTTAGCGTCTAAATTATTTCCAACGGTAAATAGTACAATATCCTATCTACTAATACAAGACATGTTCCATATAGGAAACTGAAATTTCAACTTTATTCGTTCAGTATTTTTTTGCACGAAGGAGTAAAAAATATGCATCTATATAAAATGCCGAGTTTGAAGTATAGTAAGAAGTTAGATACTATATCATAAAGTTATAAAAAGATTATATAGCTTTTGACGCTGAGTGATTACTTAAATAATCAACTTAAATATTTGTTTTTTTTTCCGTTCGCTCTTAATTTTAGACTAAACTATTTGGTAATTACAATTGCATGATTTAATTATTTTTTTGGTGAACTAATACTATTATAAGACTGGAAGCAATATGTTGTAAATTCATCTGTTATGTGTAAGCATTATTTAATCTATGAAAGCTGTAAACATTGGTTATTAATTTATGGAGTGATTTTTTATAATGACAACACGGTGTCGGCGGTAAGACGTGAAACGAGTTTGAATGTCTATAATATAATTTCTTTTTAATATTATTTATGGTCGGAAGTAACTTTTGTTTTTTTTTATTAATTCAAAAACATTAAACATGTAAAGATCGTTGTTAAAACTGGCTGTATACAAGAGCAATAAATCCATTATTATATCCAAAACCTTGCAGTTTTTTCTGAATTGAATACCGGAATCCATCATATGACGGTGGCTCCGATGACGATACCATCGAGATTTCAGATATTTTTTAACGATTACAAAAAAACTTAATATGTGTATACTTTTATTTTCAGATATCATCTGAAAGGAAAGTAGGGTGATTTTATAGGATTTTTTTCAAATTACTTAGTCTATTGATTTTAGTATGTAGTGACTTTATTTTTGAAATGAAAGCCGTAAACTGCTGAATAACTTTTCCCGATACAACGTCAACATAAACATTTTGTTCATGTATTCATTATTATAAAATACTAGCTAACCCGCGTAACTTCGTCTGCGTTTAAACTATTTGGTAGTTACAATTGCATGATTTAATTTTTTTTATGAACTAACTATTATGAGACTGCAAGCAATATGTTTTAAATTCATCTCTTAAATGTGTAAGCATTATTTAATCCATGAAAGCTGTAAGCATTGGTTATTAATTTATGGAGTGATTTTTTATAATGACAACACGGTGTCGGCGGTAAGACGTGAGACGAGTTTGAATATCTAATTTCTTTTTAATATTATTTATGGTCGGAAGTAACTTTTGTTTTTTTTTATTAATTCGAAATCATAAAACATGTAAAGGTCGTTGTTAGAACTGGCTGTATACAAGAGCAATAAATCCGTTATTATATCCAAAACCTTGCAGTTTTTCTGAATTGAATACCGGAATCCTTCATATGACGGTGGCTCCAATGACGATTCAATCGAGTTTTCAGATATTTTTTAACGATTACAAAAAAACTTAATATGTGTAAACTTTTATTTTCAGATATCATCTGAAAGGAAAGTAGGGTGATTTTATAGGATTTTTTTCAAATTACTTAGTCTATTGATTTTAGTATGTAGTGACTTTATTTTTGAAATGAAAGCCGTAAACTGCTGAATAACTTTTCCCGATACAACGTCAACATAAACATTTTGTTCATGTATTCATTATTATAAAATACTAGCTAACCCGCGTAACTTCGTCTGCGTAACATCAGTTGCTACCAGTTTCTATTCTATTTCCAAACTCCAAAAACCTTAAAAGCCTATAAGCCGATTGCAGCGACACCAACCGTTTTAAATTGTGAAACCAAACAGTTCAGCGACCCACTCAAACACAGAATGTCTTCCCAGTACCACCTGGATAGTTTCTTTGCCACTCACGACCGTGCCCCACTTACTACTACTCTCATAGGCCCAGTGGCAGCGACAACGCAATAATTTTACCAACTTGTAGTTTTTATTTCGCATTATCTTCTGACCAATTTCATCAATTAACATGCTGTACAAAGTAAACTTTATCCCATCGAGATTTCAGATATTTTTTAACGATTACAAAAAAACTTAATATGTGTATACTTTTATTTTCAGATATCATCTGAAAGGAAAGTAGAGTGATTTTATAGGATTTTTTGCGCAAACCACAAATTTAGGTAGCTGAGGGCCGCCGATGAGGTGAAAAGGGAGCAGGTTCGCCCGCGCTCGTACCTCGCAACTAAATAAAAATAATAAAACTGTAAAGCCAAATTTGTACATTAAATATTTTTTGATAATTTAGATCTGGGTATCCTTTGTTATCGATATAGAAGCCAAAAATAATCATTTTACGATTTTTGTCTGTCTGTCTGTCCCTGTGAATACGTATCACTCTGAAAGTACTGACCCAATGTTGACGAAATTTGACACAGTGATAATTCATATTACAAGGTTACATCTAGGATAATTTTTGTCCCATAAAATGCAAGGGGTTCTCCAGGATAACGAAAGACAAAAATTTGTAGTAAATGTAACTAGACTTTTTTGCGACACCTTAGGTGTCTAGAAATAAGTAATAGAACACAATTTCAATCATTTTTAGAAATGTCTGTCTGTTAGTAAGAACCCGCATCACTGCTAAAGTACTGGGTTCACAATAAAACCTCATCAATAAAATCATAAAGCATATCCACGGGAGTGAGTTAGTCTTTATATCATTAAAATCGGCCCACTCTATCAAAAGTTATTGTAACTTCAATGGCGCCGCGACTTAAGTATGACAGAAAAGTAGATAAACGAATGGACTAAATACGTTCCAGATGACTTTATTTGTCATTATTTTGTACATCAGGTGCCACGTGGACGAAGTCGCGGGCACAGCTAGTTTTTAAATAATAACACACTTATACATACACATTATGAAGAGCTTTATTAACAGAAAGTACACAGGAAGGAAGAAGTAGAGCACAGATTAATTTATACGCAGATAATATACAATATTTTTTGATTATTTACATTCCAACAGATTTAACATGAAATGAAAACTATAAAGCCTTTAAAGTATTTTTTTAAATTGAAACTGTAAAATATTGCTATGTTTTTGGAACACTTTCTTCTTCATTTTATTATCATTCAATTTCTCAATTTTCATGGTAAAATGCTTCAATATGGTATCCCTAAACAGGATACAAATACAGCGTGCACGAGTGCTCTACAAGGTTGATTAGCTCGAACGATCCCTTGCCGCCCCCACAAAACGGTCTGTCGGTACACCGTGGGGTTTTAGTCCGTGCGACACGGACATAACCCACCCTCTCCCCCGGGAGAAAAATACATTTGAAAATTAAAAAATAGATATCCAACAATTGGCGAACCCAGCAAAAATGTGGAGAACAGTAAGTAGTACTGCAGTGCTGATTTTCGATGAGAGCCTATATGATGATAAACGGACCTTCAGTCGGTTATTACACTTAGTGTATGGTGATCACGATTTAGTCGACCATTACTATCATGTTTTGTAATTCAAAACTACATTTTATTTATATGACCCCATTTCGTTATAAACGTTTTATCATACAATATTTAAAATGTCCAAAGTTTTTGACGTTTGGATTTGTATCATTGTTTTTAAATCTATTGTTGGAAATAAATGAAAATGTCGGGTAGTTATACTGCGTCGGCCCATACTTATAAGGAGCGGCGCATGCCGTGTTGACTTACTCTTTCGGTGGCCGTCATATCGTGCGATAGCTCTGTCTGAACTCGTGTCGGTTATTTAACGAGTGATTAATTGTTAGAATTGATTTAGTTTATATCTAAATTTAGTTTATATCTAAATTGGCCAGTTCTGTTTTTAATAAGCAATAAATGTTAAAAATTGCTAACACTATATATAAGACTTTTAAATATTGTTACAGGAAATGATAATAAAAAAAACAAACAGCACTGAGTTTCTGAAAACAATTTGTAAACATTTATTAAATATTTACGTTACTACTAACTAAAATTTACGACTAAGAACCTAAGCCTACCTGAAAAACGATTTAAAATATCATGTAAATTTACTTTCTATAAATATCACAACCTAATTGAAATGTATATATTTTAGGTATAAATGTATGTAGTTTGTATGGTATTATACTTTTGATCAATTTGGCGGTCATTTTTCTATATATACTCAACTCTTAATGAGTTTAATGAGAAAAACAATTCTTAACTTATTATTTAAAATCTTTATACATATAATAAATCGGTGGTTAGATCAATACTGTACAATAAATATTTTTTATGCCAATTATAATCGGGGTGGGCTTTGTTATCGATATAGGAGCCAAAAATATCTTATTTTGAATTTTTGTCCGGTTTTTTGTCTGTTACTGTGTCCGCATATCACTCGGAAATTACTGAACCAATTTTGACGAAACATGACACAATGATAACTAATGTTATAAAGTAACATATAGAGTAATTTTGTCCCATAAACGCAAGGGGTAATCCAGTGTCAATGACAAAAATAAAAAAATTGTGGTATATGAAATTCTTGATGGATTTTGATGACATTTTCTTTGTGTTATTGCAGATAAATTAGCTAAAAGTGCAAATGACGATTTAATATAGTGACAATGACATGATACATTTTTCTTTTTCTTTTTAGCCAGGTGTAAATAATGAAACAACGGAGACAATATAGATCTACAAAAAAGTCTGTGATATATCTATCTGTTAAAGATAGCCTACTACACTCATTATATGTTCTAAAAAAAGGTGACATACAATTCTCAAGCTATTTAGACGTATTGGGTTGGGTTTAAATATAACGATAATTGTTGGACATGTGGGAAAAAGTCAAACCGCCTAGGAGGTTTCATTGTAAACGCTGCCTAATCCTTTTGAGATATAACAAAGCAATGTATGTTGGGATATTCCCCTTTTATAGATATACAAAGAAGTCTGTGAAGGCATTTTTTAAGGATAGCCCACTATACTCATTATATTTTCTAAAAAAAAGGTGACGTACAATTTGAAAGCTATTTAGACGGATACAGTATTAATAA
>MU158967.1:469013-508331 GCA_015888305.1 Antheraea pernyi
AGACAAACAGACAGACGCGGCAAGGGACTTTGTTTTATACTATGTAATAAAAATAAAATAATAATAATAATATATAATAAAATATAATATAATACTATGTAATGAATGGTAAATGAATTGTCATTCTAATTACTCATATATTAAATGTTTCAAATCACATAAATCTAATGTAAACTATGTATATTATTAATTTATTATTATTATAAAACAATATTAATAATATAATACAGTCAAGTTGAGTAACTATGACAGAGTAGCGTGATATTTTTTTATATCTAGGAATCCAGAAGCTTAGACAAATATATTTTGCGCTATTAGTGTGCTCGGAAAACTATTTTCTACTCCTATTATTATATCAGTGAACGATTATTTTTTAAAAACATTAGTTACACAGGAAAATAAGTTTTGTGACATGTCAAAGTTATTCTACACTTGGGCTAACTTTGACCAGTATAGAACTCATCATAAAAATCTTATAATTTCTTAATTCTTTGGAACTTTGGGTAGGTAATATTAGTTACACATTTTTATATAGTTAAAGATAAAGGTAATTCAGTAAAATCATAGAGTCGTCACTTCTTTTAGCTTGATTTAAGATTTACCATATTAATCAGTATTACATATTTTTTATACTTATTTTAAAACTTTTATTATGTATACTGAACTGAAGAGAAACCAAAGCAATTACATTAATTTAAAAATATGTAAACCCTTGGCTATGAAATGTCTGTTCACCCTATACCATATAGAGTTAACCATCTTCTATATTGTACACGCTCATGGAGTACACGCTAGAAAATTCAATTTGGATTATGCCAGTACCACGGTATATACTACATCATTACTAAACGTAATTAACGTCCAACGAAAAAAAATGCGTGCGTACAAAGTACACATGTCAGAAGTGAAACTTCTTTGGCGAAATAATTTATAAGTCCTGTTTATAATTATACAAATCTAAAACTTTAGATTTCCGAGATTAGAAAATTAGATGAAAAATCTGCGTTTACTGCAAATGACGTCACTTCCGTTGCATACCTGCGTGACGTTACATCTGTAAAAATGTTACACTCATGCGCCTAAAGAAGTTTCAACATATTCATAGCCAAAAGAAACATATTCATAGTCCTAATGTCAATGTATGTCAAAGTAGAGTCTTGGAAACCAGAGGCTCCGAAATAAAAATCAAAAGAGGCGTAAAACAAGGTGACCCTTTGTCTCCAAAACTTTTTATTGCCGTATTAGAGATGGTTTTTAAAACACTCGAATGGAAAAACCTTGGTATCCTAATAAATAACGAATATCTTAGTCACCTGTGCTTCGCCGATGACGATAATGGTATATATTATCAATCTATACATATAATAAAAATGTAATTTATAGAAAAATTGAGGCAGTTATAAGTATTGACAACAGAAGTGAAAACTCAAAACAATGGAATAATTGTGTTCTTTTTTTGAATTTTTAAATCAACTATAGTCCAAATTATTTAAATTTTATAATTTTTAAAATGAAGATTAGTCTGGTTTTCACATTTGCTGGAACTCTGAGCAATAATTGTGTACATTTTTATGCAGCTTATGAATTAATCAAATATATTATGGGTTGCAGAACCTCAGCACAAAATATCAATATTACATGTACACAGGCCGCTATAGTACGCGTCGCACGTCTTATGCAAGCGCAATATGCCACGAGCATATCGTCGATGCTTCCCTAGCATGTCGAGGTCATCGGTGACGCGAACCCAAAAGATTTCTCCTACCAAACATCACCGCAAGTTTTCACTTTGATAATTATTATTTGATATTTGCAGTAAGATTCTACAATAAAAAGATTTTTTTGCCAAGCTAAGAGGAATAAGAAACTTTACTTACAAGGATAAAAACATGAAGTCTCGTTACCAGTTACCTTAAATGATGCTTAGTTTAATTTAGACTTGTAGATAGGAATTAGGAATAGGCATTTAATAAAACAAATTACACTACTTCAGGGATTTTATTTATTGAACATAGAACTATAGGATATATACAACTAAAAATAAACTATTTCATTATCTTTGGTAATGTGTACATAAATAGCATTAAAATTTAAGAAAAATACAAGGAAGACTAATTATCATTTTTATTATATGTATAGAATATATTAAGCTACTGATACTTGTTAGAGCTTGCCTATGCTTAAACAGAATGAAACATGCTAATACGATAGAATTTTAATGCGATAAATAAAAACCCAAAGACCTAGGCAAGCGCTAGGCTTGGTGCAACATATATGTACATTAATCGACTTATCTCCTAAACTAGGTATTGCAGATACCATTTTAAAACTCTTACTATATTATAAGTGTTCTATTAGTTATATTTCGAAAATAGAGTCATTTAAATTACTAAAATTTTGTTTAAAAACTTTTACTTCCAGTTGCCTACATTGCAATTTTATTTTTTATTTAAGCTAAGGTTTAATATTTTATTGTAAATAACACCATAAAAATATTTGTTCACATTATATCCTACTGGAAGTGCAAATAGCGAATACGAACGAATCTCAGAACCTCACTCTTTTTTAATTGTCCGTTTCACACGAAATGTCCCTGATGCTAAAGAAAACAATAAACCACCTGATTCATTCAGAAAACAAGTATGGATTTTTTCCTATTTCTCATACATTTGTAAGTTTAGTCAATTAAAAGTATATGTTGACATTTATTACAATAACCTACTCTCATCTGATAAATTACTATCTAAAAATAAAGTATCGAGTAGGTAATTTTCATACGAGCCAATAGATTAATAAAGAATATTCTTTCGCTAATTTGGACTTGCTCAAGTGTACACTTACTGTAATGGGAGAATTTTGAACAAATTCTAGACGTGTACAAATTTCAATTTTCTATTCTAAACTTGTGGAAGTTCGTTTTTTTTTTCCAAATTTAATTAAACATTTGTAGTACGTCGTTTTCAAAATTTTAGCTTTTAGAATATTATGCAAGAAGTCCAGAGTTATGTCAAAATGACCAGTGACAAAAAGTTCGGGAGAATTTTGAAGAACTGTAAACGTTTATAGAATTTGGACATGTTTATGCACGTATATGTAATACATACATGAAATTAACTGTGTATATTGTAGTTTTTTCATTAACTAGTCTACATTGTATAGTTAGAGTTGTTCTATTGTTTTCAATTATTTTGTAGATACTATTAAGCTTTTACCAAAGCGTCCGCATCATCAATAGAGGACATGACAGTCGTAACACCGCAAGTCGCGTTCATACAAACTATACCATCACGCTAAATTTAACCGTCTATGGTCACTGCCTAAAGGAGGTTTACTTGCACAATCAACTGAGCAAAATTATTATTACGTGTATTGTTGGTATAAGTTGACGCTACTAAAATCAGGATGATTTTGGCAGGAACTTCTGTCATTTCTGATGGTTTTTATTCGTAATCATGTTATTTGCTCCTATTTTGCGAAATAGTGATAGCATCTTTTTATTATATAGCGATATATCTTATTATATAGCCTAGTTGTATGCACAAGTCTACTGAATGGGAAATAACATGGAGCATGAATTCTGAGATATCACAAGAACTGCTTAGAAAATTTTAACAAGGGAGCCACCATCTTTTTAGAGCACTGAAGTCACCATAAGATACTTTATAGAAAAATTGAGGCAGTTATAAGTATTGACAACAGAAGTGAAAACTCAAAACAATGGAATAATTGTGTTCTTTTTTTGAATTTTTAAATCAACTATAGTCCAAATTATTTAAATTTTATAATTTTTAAAATGAAGATTAGTCTGGTTTTCACATTTGCTGGAACTCTGAGCAATAATTGTGTACATTTTTATGCAGCTTATGAATTAATCAAATATATTATGGGTTGCAGAACCTCAGCACAAAATATCAATATTACATGTACACAGGCCGCTATAGTACGCGTCGCACGTCTTATGCAAGCGCAATATGCCACGAGCATATCGTCGATGCTTCCCTAGCATGTCGAGGTCATCGGTGACGCGAACCCAAAAGATTTCTCCTACCAAACATCACCGCAAGTTTTCACTTTGATAATTATTATTTGATATTTGCAGTAAGATTCTACAATAAAAAGATTTTTTTGCCAAGCTAAGAGGAATAAGAAACTTTACTTACTTACAAGGATAAAAACATGAAGTCTCGTTACCAGTTACCTTGAATGATGCTTAGTATAATTTAGACTTGTAGATAGGAATTAGGAATAGGCATTTAATAAAACAAATTACACTACTTCAGGGATTTTATTTATTGAACATAGAACTATAGGATATATACAACTAAAAAGAAACTATTTCATTATCTTTGGTAATGTGTACATAAATAGCATTAAAATTTAAGAAAAATACAAGTTAGTCTATTCTCGTTTGTAAGAAACATTTTGTTCTATTTGCAATGTAATTAGTCTTCCTTGTATTTTTCTTAAATTTTAATGCTATTTATGTACACATTACCAACATTGCAAATAGAACAAAATGTTTCTTACAAACGAGAATAGACTAAATTCATATAAACTTCCTGTACAACGAACAATGGCCAAAACCTAGGTCAAAAATTATTTTATTGCAATTATTAGACAGTTATTGATTGATATTTTGACGCCGAATAATTCATTTTAATAATCACATATGTATAACAAGTTATGAAGCTAATAAGACATTTAAAAGTATGTAGTAAAATAATATAACCTAATATAAAATCAACGACAGGAAAAGGAAATATTTTAATATCAAATAATACGCGGTAGAACCTCGGTAAGCCTAACCTCTATAGGTAAAAACCTTGTAGAACTTAAAAAAACAACTATGACTCGAAATCTGAACCATCGACAAACCGAAATACATTGTGCCTACGAAAGCATTTATGTACAATTTTGTGTGTATTTATAATATATTTGATCTCTATAGCTTTTTCATTATTGATTTGAGTACATTTACATACTTTTTAGATTACAACTCGAAAAAAATAAGCAAGATGATTTTAAGGGCAGGTATTGCCCATAATGACGTGCATACTTTCTTAGAAGTATTTTTTTAAACGTTACCTCTATAAGAATAATGCATTTATTTAACTTATGTAACTTATAATAAATATAGTACACAATTTAAAATTATGATGTCGACTAAAAACTTAACAAGTTAAAATCCTTCATAAGTGAAAACCCTCTATGAATCTAATTCTTTCCCGTTCGTTTTGAAGTTCGACTTACAAAGGTTCTACTGTAAACACATGAAACTTTTTGAATTTCAGTAAGAATAATCACATTTGTAACTAGTGGCTGGTCGCGGTGTCGGTTAACAGAGTTAAAAATATTATTTATCGTGTATCAATTACCGTGAACTTATGCTATTTTGAGCGTTGAACATACGTTGAACTTTGTGTTTAGGTGGAGTTTGCCATAACCAATAATGTAATGCATTGTTCCTACGCAATGAATAAAAACTAATGAAGACATCATTGTTCCACTGTAGGTTATACATTTTCTGTTAATTTTATTGACAACGACAATTGCAGACCTTTGTTATCGGCCGCATCATATGTACATATTGCAACATGCGAACAAGGAAGTTTTATGTAACATTTAATATGTATTTAATTAAACCATTGTTCCAAATTGCAATGTAAAACAAAACAAAGATTTACAACAGTTTGTATTAACAACTGTTATAAATGATCGCAAACAGTATAATTCATTATACATAGCCGTTATCGCCATCTATATTTGTAAATTGCAGTTTTACAAGTGAAAGTCAAACTATAAAATGTAGCAATAACATGTTTTTTTAGAAGTTCAATTAATTAATAATAATAAATTTAATATTTTTAGAAAGTGATAAAAATAAACATTTAAATCAGGAAGTTGTAGTACTAATAAAGAACCTGTTTTTTGAATCAGGTATCAATTACTAAAGAAATCTGAGTGTCGGTAGCCCATAATCTTTCAACATATTCTTTAATTGTATACGATCATATTGCTTAATACAAATTTACTTTCTAATGTTGAAAAGAAATTACAAATCAATGAATATTTAATTTTAACTATGTATTTATGTATAATGGCAGACTTCGGGTTGGGTAATTATAGAATTTAAGTTCATTGAAACGCGAAAAAAAAAATATTTTAAAATATTTTGAAGGTTTCGGCTCATACCAGATAACGCTACCGGATATCGGAAATATGCAAAAAAAGTATTTTTTTGTATAAATTAATTATCTACCCAATGATATTATAATAAAAAAAGCTGTAGATACGTTACCTACATGGCAATGAATATTTAATTTAATTCTATTTTAACTATATATTTATGCATATTGGCAGACGTCGGGTTGGGTAATTATAGAATGTAAGATCATTCAAACTTGAAGGTTTCGGCTCATACCAGATAATCGAAAATTGCAAAAAAGTATTTTTTTGTATAAATTAATATGATATACCCAATATTATTATAAAAAAGCTGTAGATACTTTACCTACACGATATTTTGACAAGACAAACGGCACGATAACGCACACATACGTAAAGTAATATTGTAACGCCACACTGTCTTAGATAAAATGTGGAAGTAAGATGGCATACTCTCAATATCGGTGGTGAAATAGAAATAATTATATGTTTCTTAGATACGGGCGCAGTGACGGGGCGTAGCCGTCAAAAATAAGATAACTAGCCAAGTTTTAACAAGGCGCTGTCGAAGCGCTTATTATATATCCAGTTATAATATCATTTGACACGCCTTCTAGAATGTTCCGCCATCGATCAATACCATAGCGCGCCAGAACCGATCCCGAATTTTCGATGATACTTTCTAGTGGCCATTTTAAAGTGCGTAGCATTGTTTTCGTAACTGATATGTTCACGATGTGAACCGATCGCGATTTAGTGAACAGAAAACATCATAAACAAGCTTTTAGCAAATTTGGCACGAATTTACTCGATATAAGTGTGCCTACGTTTATATTTAATCTACTTTTGTTATATACTTATCTTTTAATGGAAGGATACATAATTGAATTACGATAATTATTCCGATCTATTAATCCACTAATTGTTGTCTTCAAATTATAGAAAAATATCATTTAATTTTGTCGTTTTATCTGGTTTTAAATGTGTTCAGGGCCAAAGATGCCGCAATTAAAGGTTCTGTGAAAACATGAGGTCAGTTACTCACAGCTTGTTGGTTCAAATTAATTGTAATTTAATTTTCTATCTAACACGGGGTTTTAAATGTGAATACATAATTAAAAGATATTAGTAGTGCGAGTACTTAATCTAAGATGAATGTTGTCTAATAAATCGGCTGTACGTAAATTGCGAGTTTTGTTGCTGCAAATAATCCGAGCGATCAGTACTAAGTACATATAAAACATACATACGGGACGGCACATATTTTAAACAACCATATAAGAATGAATATAATTATATGAACATTTGATTTCTTATCAATTTAGTGTAATAAAATTTTAATCAAGAATGTTTAGAAAGTGTTATTGCAATACCAATTCAAACTACATAAAAACATAATAATTAACGCAAGTATGTTGCAGATTACCTTTTCATTAAAAAAAAAAGAAATTATTTGGAGATAAGATGCTATTTTATGGTAAATTATGTATTGAATCCAACCTTTAATCATAATTAAATCGCTATATACCAGTAGTAATTTGTGCTGATTATATAAACACTTTTATGTAAGCGATTATTCAAAATAAATCTTTCATACTGGATCAAAATTATGAAAAATCTATACAATGTTATGTATTTTTGAAGTTATACTTCTTTTGGCGCGTTAGGGAAAAATGATGAGAGTAAATTTTTACGATGCGCGCGCACACCGTCATGAAAAACCGACACCCTGAAGTTAACTATAGTCAACTTTTTATATTGTTAGTGTCAGTTTTTCCACAAACGTAGAATAAAGCGAAAGATAAAAATTTTGAAAAGTTTTTTATCTTGTTACGCCAAAGAAGTATAACTTCTAACGCATGTAAGTACACACACACTTTTTTTTAAATGATAACAATTGTTTATAAAAATATCGTCACATTACAATTTGAATGCATTATTAATACGTGTACATTATATATATATATATATATATATACAAGTCTCGTGAACACTAAAATACAAAAAAAAAAGTAATATCAGATCTTTAATATCCAATCCAATGAGCAAATATTTTAACTGAATGGTAGTTATTGATACCCTATTATCAACTAACTTTAAATTATGCATATTAAAATAATAAATTCATACTTATAGCACGAAAAAATTCGTGCCTAACGTGACAATATGTATATGCTGATAACGATAACGTGTTGCGAAGTAGCGGATTTTATGCTATAAACTTTTTTATATCATGAATCATCATGACAATAATTTTAGTACAAGTTTAAAGACTTATGTGTTTTTGGCTAATCAAATATTTCATGTCAGGTCGGGAAGTTTTTAGGGGCGAAGTGCAGGGAGCATTGTCATGTGGTATTTATTTATTATTGGTCAAGTAATAACATTTCGACAAATTAGATTTATGTTTCCAAAAAAAAAACAAAAACGCGCCTTGATTAAGTCTACTCTAAAAAAATGTACCACAACGTCATTGACCATAGGTTAGACTATATTGTCTATTCGATTTTGAGAACTTGCAGATGCATTTTCGAAATCTTAGATCCAGTGCTAATAAAATTAAAATGTTACTGAAAATATCATTTTTAATATCCCCTTGAGAATATCCTCGATTTAAGCACAAATTGAATTTTCCAAATAGTTTTATAAATAACGGAGTTATCGAGGTAACATACATAAAAAATCACGATGTGTAGTAAAGACACACGTGTGAAGTGAAACTTTTGTATTACAAGGAAACATATTAATTAAACAAAATACATGAAAAAGCCAACGTCAAGCGGTGTTCCCAGGCGGTCACGCATCCAAGTACACATCGCGCCCGATGTTGCTCAAGTCCGGCGATCGGACGAGAACCAGTGTTTTCAACACTCTACCCGACACAGTGTTTACCCCCACCACTTTTCGTCACACAAACAGGGTGCGGATCATAATTTTAAAGCCCTCCAATAAGAAGTTTTGATTAAAAAAATATAATCGAATTGTGAAACTCGTCCTTTTTGAAGTTTGTAAAAATGTATGATGACATCACTTTTAAGTTCTGTCCATGAATGGCTTTTTGTTTAACACCAACATAAAAAAACTAATAAGATTATCAGTTCTCTCCTAGTACAAACTCTCCCCGGTTACTGACTCACTATTTGCATCTATGGTGTGGTTTAAATTGGGACACTGAGGGATTTGAAACCATAGGAAAATATTTTAGGCTCCTTAAGTCCTTTTGACGAGAAAAAATTTGACATAATTTTTGATGAAGCATAATTTTCTATATTTCAAAGTCGAAAACATTTATATCAATCGAGTTACGTTTCATACGAGCATAAGTACATTATGAGTTCTCTCCTAGTACAAACTCTTCCCGTTACTGACTCACTATTTACATCTATGGTGTGATTTAAATTGGGACATTGTGAGATTTGCAACTATAGGAAAATATGTTAGGCCCCTTAAGTCCATTTGACGAGAAAAAATTTGACACATTTTTTTATGAAGCATAAACTTCTATATTTCAAACAGCGTCGAAAACATTTATGTCAATCGAGTTACGTTTCATACGAGCATAAGTTTATTATTATATTACAGAAAAAAGAGACAAAACAGTAAAAGTGAATTTTGTAAATGGAAACTTTTTTTAGTTTTATAAAAAAAAACTCCCACATGATCTAATTTTAAAATGCCAAAATATCTCTTGCTAAAAAACGACAATCTTAACACATTTTCTCTGCGTATGAACTCGGAATCTACTATACTACCCCCATTAGAAAAAAAACATGCTGTATATAGAAATGACATATACATCCACATATTAAATAAATACAACTAGCGATTTAACAATTACCATGTTTTAACTACAACAATAATAAAAACAAAATACGTTTAGTAGAGAGAGTATCGCCTCCATCTTGCTATTGTTGAAAACACCTTACAACGAACGTGACGATTTAAAAAAGACTACATTATCTCAAAAACTCTTTAGTACATAGCTGTAGTTATCATAAGTAATGAATTCTAATAAAAACTCAACTATTATACAAACTGCTTCATATATACACCAAAATTTGACGTCAAAATTATACTATGCCAATGCTAGAAAAGGAGTATTACGTGAGCACTGATGGGGTGCGGATGGGGGGTGGGTCCTTGATTTGCTTATTTCTGATGATATATGGGATGGGGAGCCTGGCTAGTGATTACGTCAGCAATATTTCTCTATTAAACCGGAACAGACTTAGATAAATGTTTACGTAAGCATGGGAGGGGGCGGTCAGAAATTACAAAAATTCTGCTCACGTAATACTTGAACGGCCCCAAAGCAGATATAAAAAAAAATGTTATTTATAATTTTTAATAACCAATAGATATATATAATAATTTATGACTTAATAAATGGATTTCGAAGTAATCGTGTTGTTTAGTGTTGTAAAGTTTGTTTCTACAATTTCGGCTTTGTTATTATTAAAATATAACTTAATAAGAAGTTTAGCATTTAAGCGCTATAATAATGCCTTAGTTAAAATAATTATAACTTGGTAATGTACAAATATTAGTATAAATCACAAGCACCATTGCAAAAATAAAATCTTTGGGTTTTTAACTGGCAAGTTAAAGGAACAAACTTAGGAACGTCTTAATTATAATGTGCTCGGGCGAAGAGAGTAAGAAAAGATGAGTGCTACTCAAAAAAAAAAAATAATAATCATCGTCATTTTCTACATTAAAAAAATTAAACATCAACTTTTAGGGTACAATATTAGCTGAGGCGGATTTACAAATGTACCACCTATAGACTGAACCACATAACCACCAACAATATATCTTTTAGAAAGTAAAAATATATATTAAAAACTTTATAATTTTTTTTTGGGAAGTACAAAATTGAATACCTATAGTTAAGGCCTAAAAAATGGCCACTTGACACACATGTTTATTTGTCTGATATACACTTGAAAATAGAAGAGTTATAATACTCTAACTATATAGTTGATCGGGTCCTGCTTTGCCATCATACCTATATAGCCATACAGTGGGCTATATATCCCACTAGCCCTAGTCCGGTGAAACTGTGAAGACCCTGCCGGGTCAATAGCGTAGTCAGTTCGAGAAAAAAAAAACCCACTAGCCCATTTGCAATCCGCCCCTGCATATAATAACCCAAAGAGTATTGCACGCGGTTACAATTTTTTTTTCCTGAAACTTTTGGCACTCAACTTAAAAAAAAAAAATTACTCATATATATTCCATTTATCTGTTTATGATAAGATCTAAGGGGACCGTGTATATATTAAAGTTATATATCTCACCCCTCCACGCCCGGATTAAGACTTCCCTGTACAAACTTAACAAAAGTAATAAAAAAAAGACATATATTAATCAGACCTTACACTAGTGTCAAATTCATAAGGACAAGATAATTAAACACATAATGAGTATTTCTGGGTCACAAAATATTTCATTAAATCTATATTATAATAAAAACACCGGAATTGGATTACGGTGGTGTGGCGATGGCTCGATGAATCTTTTATAATGTTAATATATTTTTTAGAGAGAAGCAAAATGAGCCGATATATTTTATCTTCATAATGAATTCATGAGATCATTTCACTTAATGTATTATTATGAGTTATGTATTCATGAAACGAATTATTATTATTAAATCTATATGCCCTGAGTGAGAGAATTTTCTAGAACGATATCGAATTCGTCGAGCGGTTCGAGTATTTGTCTGAGGAAGGTCAAGAGACCGCGCTTACGTAAAAAGCTCTGTTCTTCATACATCTCCGCAGTTACACGTGTCATTGACATCGGTACTAGCATTCTGTGAAGCCAGTGTTCTCTGTAAACAAAATTATACTAATTCAGGTCGCTACATTTTAAAATAATCTAAATCCAATTCCAACCGTTCATATAACATGTAATGTAGGTGGTAGAGCCACGCTGAAGCTATTACTGGTTTCAGCATGAATGGGTCGGCTCGTCTGTGTTAGTACAATCCTCTCATAGAAAACCGACGTGAAGTAAGTGCTTGTATTGTTGCGTTTCGTTCGGTCGGTGAGAGCGCCGGAGGCCCACCTCCCTCTCACTCTCCCCCACCCCCAAACATAAGCTGACAACACCATGTGCGTTTCCCCAAGTGTTGCAAGTGTCTATGGACGGTGGTGATCACTTAACATCAAGTGTACATCGTTCGTTTGCCACCTATAATATATAAAAAAAAAATTGTACCGTTCCAGTTTCTATACACCGAGAACGAATTGCAAAGTTAGTAGTTCATAAGGTTTTTAGTATTTTTTTAGGATCTTAATGTCTTGTAAAAAAATTGTATACCTTGAAAATTAATGTAAAATATGGCTAAAATTGCATTTCGCTTACTTTGAAATATAAACGACACACATGTGAACTAGTTCACGCCCGTGACTTTGTTCTCACAAAAACGATTTTGTTGTTACACGGTAACTAAGCCTTTTAGCTGCTTTAATTGTGAGCTGTAATTTTATTATTACCTAACGCTGTAAAAAGGGTCTATAGTAATTTACGTTTTATACATATCACCTCCACACACGTGCGCGCATACACGCTTACACATGCAAGTGGAAGGGTTTTATTTTTTTCCCTTATCAAACTGAAATAATTCAGAAAATTATCCGATACGAAATATATATAAGAGTTGTTGAGTATGCTTGGTACACGTATATGTTTCACCAACTCATATATATATATATATATACTCATGTAGTTAGCTTAGCTTAGCTCAGTTAGGTCGCGAATTGCATGTATCAGGCAACAGCCCAAGCCGAGGTGTGCCGCGCACTCTTGAGCTAGTTGCCCAAATAAAATCGGCTGAGTGCCAAACATAAGCTAAAACAAGCTTTTTAAATAAAATCGGCTGAGTGCCTTAAGACCTTGCCGCTTGCCTTAGTAGTCCGGTGAAACTGTTAAGACCTTCCTAGGTCAATAGCGTAGTCAGTCCGAGAAAAAAAGCAATTCTTACAACAACAACAAATGCTGGTAGTTTTTACGCACAACAATAAAAAATATATATAATTCAATTTTGTATATAATTGTGTAGTAAATACTAGTACTATACGACTTATTCCAACAACCTTTAGGAAAATTACAAATGATGTGTTGTAATTTACTAGTGTTGCAATTATCGGAAAATTGTTAAGTGATAATTACAACATCAATGTTGTCATTTCATTAAACAGATTATAATGAAAATGTTGTGTAATTTTAGTACATTGAATTGTACATTCACTATAGAATTAATCCAACTTCGTTTTTGAAGAATTGCAATATATTTGTTGTATTTTTACTACATATTAATTAAAATATAATAGTATCATATAGTCCGTGACTGACTCTCGAAGACTATTAAAGATTTACCAATAATTAATGTATTTATATGAAACACTTTAACGCTGTATGTGTTATTACAAAAAAGTTAAACATGTATTGATTACTTGTTTCAAAAAGATTTCGAATTAAATGCACCGCGGTCGCTGAATGTTCGCCATCTTGCTCTTTTGTCTCGCTTTGGTTACGTTAGGTTAGACTTGCGAAAAAGGATAACGCGAACTTGCCTCGGGCGAGCGCGGTGCATTTAATTCGAAACCTTTTTAAACCAAGTATTTAACTTTTTTGTAATAACAACGTGTAGGTTTAAAACAAATTTTAAGTAGAAAAGTTTTAAACACGTACGAAGATAATTTAAAAGTTAAAAATTATAAAAAAAAAGTTTGCAATCGACTGACTACCGTAAGGAACGACGTTCTGTATGGCACAGTAGAGATCAAGTTAAGTTTCATTTAATATTTTAGGGAAACAATTAATTAAATGAAAATTACATATAAAAAAGTGTATTATAATTCATATTAAAAACACTAAATAATAAATAAATTTTAATGAAATTTCCACGCGTTCAGTATTAAACCGTCAACCAACACAATGACGCGTGGAGGGTGGGCAACGCTTTTTTTCTTACGTGACGTATTTTACCAGTCAACCCCTATCCCAAGTCGCGTTAAGGAACTTCGTTCCAAAAGCAAATTGCAAGTATATAATATTGAAATTAAAAGTATACCTTAAACTGAGGCATATAAAGAGCTGGAATTTGCCGTCCTTGCCGAGGGTGCGTCCAACGGAATTTATCTCGTCCATGAGATGACAGTAACAACGCCAGATGGCTCTGTGCTCTTGGTCCTGCCTACAGTTGTATGACATCCCGCAACTTTTATTATTCTGGGTCATGGGTTCATCACAAAGGCTCATTTTGAATTCGTCTTTCACCCTAGCTGTTGGGGCAAATAGAATAATGTACATGATCTCTAATATGTATTTTTTTATTGTTTATTGTTAACACAACAAAGTCGCTTATAGCGTCTATCTGTATATTTCCTTAGTTTTTCTAAACTACGTAACTGATTTTGATACTATTCTCAATATGGAGTGTAAGGGGTGTCGAATAACATCATAAGACTTGAGACACCCAAACCAACCTCACCGGCACGTGATGCACCCTGCTGAATAACGAACGAGGCAATGGCCAAAGCGGGGTGGTGGGGTTTTACAGCCTGACTGGGTCGCAACCACCATGTATATGTAGAAACAGCCCGTCATAGTGGTTCGCTTCTGCGGGTCGCGTTTCGGGATCAGCCTGTTCATATCCAGCTTTTCGCAGGCCGGCATGACAGCGGCGACCGGACATGGATAGTGTGTCACTCGGTGGTCGCCATTATTTTTGTATTGTACCGTGCTTAACATCAGGCATAGTGCAGTCATTTTGCCGTGCTGCAATAAAAAAAAATTGTTTCGATACTTTACTCCGGTAGGTTTATAAGTATAATACACGTGTATTATATTTATATAACGTACAGAAAGTCAACGTACATTAAGGAAGTTATAAGGAAGGAGTTTTCTGTTTGTTGATTGTATATCTGAAAAAAAAATCTTATATTATTATTATTATAGGTGATAATTTACCAAAGTAATCCCAAATGAAGAGATTCTTTCCAAATAAACGCGCAGACTTGAAACCGCACAGGAATGCTTGCTCTAAGCATTTAACCAGACCGTTCTCACCACATAATAATACACTTAAGGAATTTGCATCTTTATCCCTCTTCGATTGGTAGTGCCATTTCACAATTGCGTTCACACAGTCACCTGTATTATTAAAAATAAATATCAAATTACTTATAGACAACGTATAAAATAATAATCATAGTGGTTTTAATTTGTTCCTGATAGAAATCTTATTCCATTTTTTTTTATTCTTGCAAATTCTTAGTACCCTTTTTTAAACAATTAAGAATATAATTTTATAAGAAACGCATGGTTTTTGTACTAAAAACTTAGTATTCAGTTCCATCAGGAGATATAATTTATTACTCACACATATTACTTATTAAAAATAAACATTTTAGATTTTTAATTCATACAAATTGAAGGCCATTATAATCTATACATATAAATAAAATAATTTGTCCGTAATAATTAGCGAAATGGATGAGGTGATTTCGACAAGACTTTTACTGGAACGGTCTTATACATACTCTCATATATAAAGGTTAAATAGTATTGACAAATTTAACACAGATATCTTGAATTTTTTTAGTAAATAGTTTGGGAACAAATTAATAATAAAAAAAAACAAAACAATCAAATATACCAATAATAAGCAGTAGGTATAGTCAGTGACAGTTTTGAAATTCGTTTTCGCCTTTATTCTCTCATTAGGATTAAAATGTCAGTATTTGGTTTCGTTAATTTAGTAATTAGTACAACACATTTACTATATTTACAGATTAAGAACTAACGGATCATGTATCCAAAGAAAGAGGGGCGCATCTATCATCGTTTTCAATATTGTTTATTTATATATATTCGGAATCATACAAAATGTATATAACCGTTCGTTTCTAATACTTACGTTCACCTATGAGCTTCTTTTCTCAAATCACATTTACTCATAAAAGAAGTTAGAAATACTTCGCTAAAGGTTTTTCAACTTTTCGCAGATTTGTGATTGTGATTTAGTTAGATGCGCCCCTTTTTGTCTTATTAAGAGAGAAATTTCATTATTCGGTTTTTGTTAATATGATTAGTACAATATATTTATCATGTTTGCAGATTAGAAACTAACCGATCATGTGTTGTATAGTTGATGTGGAGAGATGTGTAGTGGTGGGTGTTTGTGGCGGGTTCTGTGACGTCAGCGAGGGGTACGCGGGTGTGCGGGGAGTCTGCTCGGTACTGCGCATGCGTGCGGCTACCAACAACCGCTCCGTAGAGCCGTCGTCCACTCCGGTACCCAACCATCGGTTACACGGGAACCTACATCAAGATCAAACATAGTTCACTCAGTTCAGACCCCTAGACCTTCTAAGTGCCTACTTACGATCGTCAAAAATACCATCGAATCGGAAAACAACCCAGTCATCGAGAAGAACCGGCACGAAACTTTATCTGGTTTGTCTTTTCATTGTACATATTATTAAGAACATACATAATCACAGACATAGATAGTCACACTCCATTTCCAAACGTCACCATCGTTGATATATTGATCCACCCTATAATAAGCCTTTAGGCATTAAAACCCGCTTGACATGATGCTCGAACTCACTACCGGCAAATCGGTAATGTGCTTTGGGATTTTGTTATAAAACTTAAATACTATTACCTAAAAAACTGTTACTTGACTTATTGACACTTGAAGATGAAATGGCTTATTTGTCACTGTTTCTACTATTTCAATCATATCGGGTTTTTACTAAATCCAAGCTATCTAAGTTTTTGCGGACACACATTATTAAGAATGCATTGGGAGGGCAGAGTTAAGATACCGAATTCCTGAAATTAAGCCTTTAATAATTCACGAGGATATCCAGTACATTGAGTTTAATTTCACGATACTGTCTTTGTCTTTTTAATACATTGCATGCGGGAAACGTACTTTTACGTTCTTTGTAGACTATCATTGGAGCGCGGGTCACGTAAAAGTACGTATTTAGTAGATTTTTGCTAGATAACGCGTAATAATGCATGAATACACAATGTACAGTCCTCGCCAAACTTTTTGACCTCTCTAAATATAGTTGCGTAGGACACAAATTTAGTTATAAATAAGTATTATATTAAAATCTAACGTAGAAGTTCGAAAGCCCTTATTTTTGTCGTACTATGAAGATGTGGAATCGCCTCCCAGCCAGTGTGTTCTCTTCCTCTTGTGACTTGTGGTCCTTTAAACGAGGCGTGAAGAAGCTCTTTTGCAGGTCGGCATGATAGCGATGATTGTCGTTGTAATTTATCACTGACAGTCGCCGTTATTTATAGACTGTACTGTACTTTCCATTAGGTACCGTGCAGTCATTTGGCCAGTTAAAAAAATTATAACATCGAAACTAGTGAAGGATAAATAAGTGCCAATTTTAGATACCCATAATAATATTTTAAGTTTGCTTCTTATTAAAATTTTTGACAGCTATCTTCAGGATTACCAAAAAGGTCGACGAGGACAATACGATTGTATGTTGTTTGTATTGCTAAGTGACGATTTACAATTGTTTCTCTCCAGAAACTTAATTTGTAAAGTTACTCGGTCTTCTGTCAAAGTTACTAATTTCAGAACTCCCACTGCACGTGTTAGTCTGTGGCGAAATAAACCCGCATGCAATGTGTTGAAAGAGACAACGCAAGAATATTTCACAATAGAAAAGCGATAATGAAAATGAATAAATTTCGGTTTCATAATGACAACATAGTACCAGCAATAACGGAAACAACGCTAACAATTTTGAAGAATAAAGTTTGACACCAAATGGAGCTAAAACTTGTACTCTTGTCCGTAAACTTTCTTATAAAAAGATTTTATTAACACGTATACATGGGCATCACTATCGTCACATTGGTTATGACTGATATATGCCCGTAAATTTAGTATTTTGGAACGAATATTGAATGTAGTATTGCGAAATACTTATTTAGGGTTCGGTCAAGAACCTACAATATTCGATTTTGTTAAATTTACCCAGTTTTTTTTTATGCCATAGGTGGCAAACGAACTGGCGGGCGACCACCTGATGTTAAGTGATCACCACCATCCATGGACACTAACAACACCAGAGGAGTCGCAAGTTCGTTGTCACCCTTTGGGGGGGGAAGTATTAGGGAAGGGAGAGGTTAGGGGAGGGAGAAGTGAAGGGAGGGAGAGGTGAGGGGAGGGGAGGTGGCCCATCCGGCGCTCTCACTGACCGAAAAATATATATGAAGTGGATAACTATCAATAGAGTATTTTTTTATTTTATATCCTGGGTGTAACAACTTATTATCATTATTTTAATATTCAAATAAGCGTAGCGAACAAAATAATAAGCACAGTTATAAAAAAAGTCGAAATGGTTATGAAACATCATTTAATGTATTAAAATTTGTTATGACTTTATATGAGTTCCTATTCGTCGAGTGATAGGATAAACTCATTGCGTATAAATTATGAAAAGCGTGACTTATTTTTTTTACTTTGTAGATTTTGGTATAAGGCGAGAATCTCGCCTGCTGTTAAATGACGATTGTGATTTAAGATAATGATAATGGTAAATACGCTAAAACAAAAGATGTTTCTAGAACACACAGACTGGTGCTTGACTACAAATTTTTAACTTGAAGGTAGTAAGTAGCTGGCCAGGCGGGTATTTTTTAAATGTCAAAATCAGGCAAACGAACATGTGAGTTACCTGATACTAAGTGATTAACACCGTCCAAAGACACTAGCAGCACCAGGGGAGTCGCAAGTGCATTGCTAGCCTGTGTATGGGGGACGGGTAGGTAAATGAGAAAGGGGAAGGGAAAGACGGAAAGGATGTGGGCCTCCGGCGCTCTCACTGACCGAACGAAACGCAACAATGCGAGCCTCTCATAGAAAACCGACGTGAAGTAACAGTGCTTGCATTGTTGCATTTCGTTCGGTCAGTGAGAGCGCCGGAGGCCCAACTACCCTCCCCTCTCCTCTATCCTCTCCTTCTCCCTCCTCTAACCCTTCCCTCCAAAGGGTGGCAACGCACTTGCGACTCCTCTGGTGTTGTTAGTATCCATGGACGGTGGTGATCACTCAACATCAGGTGACCCAGGTGACATAAAAAATAAAATAAAAAAACTACCCCGAGTGAGCCGTTTATGCTGAAACTAGTAATAGCTATACCACCTTCATAACTTCCACTTTAAGTCCTACCATATTAATACTGTCTCATTATGACGTTTCCCTACTGAGTGACTGGCTCTCACGTAGAGAATATGGGACCAAGCAGCTGTTGATGTGTTCCAACAGCTGCGCTTGAGAGACATCTCTTTCTAGGCACATGTTTACTATTTTAGACCAAATCCTCATTTACCATCAGGTAACATTGTGATCAAACGCTAACTACACCTAAACGGTGTTATTACATAAAAATTAAATACGTATTAAGCCCTGGGTTTAAAAAGGTCTCGTATTAAATGCACAACGGTTGCTGAATGTTCGTTATCTTGCTTTTTTCTCTCGCTTTGGTTACGTTAGGTTAGACTTGTGAAAAAGGATAACGCGAACTTGCCTCGGGCCAGCGCGTTGCATTTATTAGAAACCAAGTATTTAATACGTATTTAGCTTTTTTGTAATAACACGGACACAGTATAACAAAATTCGATAACACTACCATTGAGCGCTTGTGGATGATCATTTTATGCACAGTAAGTAACTTTTTTTATACCCTTAGCTGTCGGATTTGAAAAAAATATCTATACATAATAGTTTTACTCGCTTATATTGCGTAAACGATTAAGTAACATATAAACCCGGAGTTACAGATATGATTACTCCAATTACTTACGTGTAAGTGTGTCCCGTGACTTCATTCCTCACGTAAACTTGATCCAGCAGCCATCGCGGTGACAAACCGGTATTGTCGTGTCCGATACGCAGCGTTGAGAGAATTCCCAAATTCTTGTGCTATAAAATGTAATAATCATAATACCGACTTAAAAAAAACTACTCTAAAAATGCACCACAATCTCCTTGACAATACTTAGGTACCTATCCAGTCTAGGATGATGATAAACCTAACAATACCCAATCACTGCTATATTTACTATTGGATCTTGAGGAATTTCTTAAGTCTAAGGACCTTCCTATGACGATGAAACTTACAAATCCTTTTACAACAAAAATAATTTTCCAAATCGGTCTATATATAACGAAATTCTGAAGTAACTAATATAAAAACGTATACAGTTCACACGTGTAAGAAGTAAAATCTTGAGAAAATGATAAAATATTCATATAGACAACACAGGTAAACAATAAATTACGCTGATTATGACGCCTTTACTCGTGGCCTAATAATACGCAGGCACACTGATATACATGTACAACGCTTGGACCAGAGCAAGTATTAAGTAGTTCAATATGCACCGAATAAGCTGCGAATATAAGAAACACTGTATAATGCACTCTATCCCATTCTCGCGCCCGTTAATCCCTATGGATGTATATGTTTGTCTCATTTCATTGTTATTTTTTCGTTTCTTCGAGTTGAGAAACTCGTTTTTGAAATCGGTTAAATGAGTCGTGACATTTCAAAATGAGCTAAATCCAATTTTAATCGTTCATATAACATGTTTATTTTTTCTAAGATTTCTAGTTTTTATGCACCGAGAACGTAGTTAAAAATTTTACCGTTCATATGGTTCTTAGTTTTTTTTAATGATCTTTATATTTTATCTGTACAAAATTTGTAGATCTTGAAAAATATTATGAACGGCTAAAATTGGATTTAGTTTATTTTGGAATGTAACGACTCATTTTACCGACTTCAAAAAAAAGTTTCTCGACTCGAGGAAACGGAAAAATTACATTGATACTAGCGGGCCCGGCGGACGTTGTCCTGCCTTGATATTAAAAAGTCTTAAAAGTCAATCGCAGCATCACCTACCGGTTCCAATTGTGAATGTAAACCATTATCGAATCCACTGGAACACGCACAGAAAATTTCATCAAAATCGGTCCAACCGTTTAGGAGGAGCTCAGTGACATACACAAGTAACAGAAGAAATTTATATATAAAGATGAGACGAAACATATAGCGGATGCGAGAATGAGAAATGGAAATATATTATCTCGTTTCCGTGTAAAATCTCCTTTGAAAATGTATTAAAAAAACTTACGTGGAAGACGAACTCGTTTGTATTTCGCGGCATTGGTATTTTCGGAGTGGACTCTCCATTCGCTCCGGATATCGATATCCAGCAGTTCGCGGTGGTTTGGCTCGCCTTACGTGAAGGCATGATTAGAACTCGATATGGCAGTTCTGGAAATGGCATTGTTCTTACTCTTTGTTTTACAGGTAAGTCATAAAAATAAAATCTTAACAAATACACATATAGAGTTGCCAACTATCCTTATTTCCCATTTTCTCATCCTAGGATATGTCCCGCTATTTGGAAAGCTTTTAAAGTATTCTGGTCCTATCCTGTATTTTATGACTTTATCAATCGGTACCGCAACTAAAGATACTTTCATAATAAAATGTAATTGCTATTGTTTTAGTCTCATTTATCCTTTTTTAATTGCGTATTATTATTAACCATTATATTTGTATACTTTAAGGGTTGGCCAATTATGAAATAGTTGCCACTTTTGCAATAATGGGGACGAAATCGTCTACATAATATATGTGGTTTTAAAATATTTGACATCTATAAATATAAATAACATGAATGTGTTTATTGTTTGTCCGAGTTTATCATCTAAACTAATTTTAATAACACTTTTTTATTACTGGATGATAGATACTTACAAGATACCTTTTAGTGTATTATCTGTGACACATATCACCACATATCACCATGATTTTTTATAAGGATTAAATATTTATTACGAAATTACAATTAACGTAAGCAAGTCCGCAATTAATTCAGATAAATCAGTACTCATCAAAACAACAAAACTATTTTCACTAGAACCAATTAGTCCCACATACTAAGCTATTCTATTTAAGTAACATAATCATATCTTATTTGATATCGGACTTTGTATAAATAAAAGAGATTAAAAAACGTGTAGTAGAAAACATAAATTATGAAACACTAGCCTCTGCCCGCGACTTTGTCCGCTTGGAATAGTTAATAACGCCAACGCTAACACGCAGCGGAAGCTCTCAAGAGGAAAAAAATTGAAACATTCTTCATTGGTGCACCGCTCCTATTGGTCTTAGCGTGATGATATGTAACCTATAACCTTCCTCGATAAATGAGCAATATAACACTGAAATAACTTTTCAAATCGGACCAGTAGTTCCTGAGATTACCTGAGATCACAAACTCACAAATTCACAAACTTTACCTCTTTATAATATTAGTATAGATACTTACTAGTTGTCGGGTAAGTGTTAGTGAAACAAAAATAATCGACGGCATTTAAAGTCAGCAAATGATATAGGAATTGCTCCCTTTCTTCTTCACAACGCAGGAAAGCTGTTCTTTTGTATTGCGAACGTAATAACGTAGCGTCGGCTAATAATTCTCGAAGATGTTTCGATAGAAGTTTTTTCTCTAGAGATAATCTGACCCAAGCGCGAGCGTATCCTATTTCAGTTTTTATATCGGTCATTGCTTGGACGTTTCTAGAATAAAGGAAAATATTACAAGTATAATGAAAGACACTTAACTATTAAAACATTTTTCACCTGAATATCTGCACTTAAAATCAATTTTACATTACGTAATAAAAAGATAAGCCAACGTATTTTTTAAAATACTACGATGGTGGCAAGCAAGCACGCGCCTGATGTTAAGCATTCAACGTAACCTATGGACCCTTGCAACATCGGAGGTGTGACCCTTCACCCTTCGCTTCACCTTTAATATCCTATATACTTTCCCCTTGAAGAATACCATATTGTAGCCCCCAGGAAAAACCTCAGCAGGAAGTTTATATTTTTTTGTTTTTAGTTTTAACTACTACTGAACACTACATAATAAACTAAAATCCCACCAAAAAAGCCCCAATGTAATTTTGATATTTTGTTGCATTATTTAATTTTTTTAACCGATTTCCAAAAAGGAGGAAGTTTGTATATTCGAATGCGTGTATTTTTTTATTACAAATTTCTCTCAAAAAATCCCTCACCAACATAATGTTGTTATCCTTTACTCAATCAATGATTCGGTAAATACAATTTATTGAATTCAAATGTCTCTATTCAGAAGAAATCTTCAAAACAATTAACTTTAGTACTAATATTACCATTTGATTCGTGTGATTTCTATTTTTACTGGCAATTTCCAGAGGCTTCGCATTCGGACATTTTATTTTATATCTGCAATATACTACCTTAGGAGTTGATTTCCCAAAAATTCTTTCTTATTATAGTCCGGTGAAGCTGTGAAGACCCAGCCGGGTCAATCGCGTAGTAAGTTCGAGAAAAAAAAAATCTTTCTTATTACTCACCTACAGTGTAAAAGGAATCTGCATTCAAAACTTTACAATCATAACCCAATTTATTGAGTTGTAACTTGACATGTCAATCAGTTATATTTTTTTAATTATAGATAAAATATTTTACATCTCATAGAATAAACAATCAACCCATAGTTTTGCAATATCATATACCAGGTAATGGTTATAGGATTATATAATGAAATCCTACCTCATATCAAACGTGAGACTCTCAGGCAATGGGCGTAGTGGATTCGTATGTTGGATCTTTCGTTCCAGGGTACCGGAATTGCTTAACCGGTCACGTGAACTATCACGGGATCCACCCCGGGAACTGTCCCGGGAACGGTTGCTGCTGCTAGTGCTCTGTTGCGCTTCTACTTCAGCACCCACAGATGATAAATCTGGGAAACATTACTTCGTGAATACACTTAAACTTTCGGCAAATTGTAACTTGGTTACAGTCGTCGGTTACAATCATAATATTGATTCAGATATGTTTCAAGTAATAAATTGTTGATCTTAGTAGGTAGATAGTGGATTTGGGCTACTTATCCTTACGCTTTTCCTTCGGGTTTAATCGTAAAGGATAACATTGAATACAGGTAACTCAAATTACATAAAAAGTTTATGAAAATTAAGTACTAATGACCAAATTACAATAAAAACCGTGAAACAAAAAACCCATTATTACGAGAACAAAGTCTATGTTACCAGTTTATTTTTTTTAATATAACACTAGTTTATTTACTAATAGATTAATTCGATGGAATGATTAAATAGAAAAACAATTAAAAATATAAACGTTACTTACAGTCAAGGCGCTTCCGTAACACACACCAAGCCAACGCTGCATGTTACGAAATGAACAAATTTCCGTTAACATTATACTTAGAAGATATATGAAATATTGCATTTAAATATGACAAACAGACGTATACAACCGATCGGAGAGAGTGTAAACACTTATAAAATAATAGCTGAGACATTTTCAGACATGTGAGTGATACCTTTCAATTAAAAACTGGTAATGTTCCCGCGGAATAGTTAAAATCTACATTGACGAGAGCATAGCCGCGGGCAAAACGTAGTAATTAATATTTATTCATGAGTATTTTACTTACACCTACTAGCGTATTAGTAAATGTAATCATTCTTATAGCAGACTCGATTGACTGCCGTACGTACTTATTGGTACCTTTGTTTTAAAATACTGAATGGATTAAAAAGTTGACTGTATTCATTTTTTTATTATTATTACGTTAACATTCATGAAAATATTCGTTAAAGTAGTGGCGGTCGAGTGGTTCGAAATATCAATCCGATATCCGCAGGTTAGTAGTACTCCGGCGCGTACATGTGAATTTATCCGAATTCGTGTACTTTTGCTCGTCACTACCCCCTAACCCAATAACCCCCCTCGGTAGTGGCTCAAACTTAGGTTCGATCCCCCAGAGTGGACCCTACGAGTACACTACTATCGCGATACAGTGTCACTGAATATTTGCACTCACTAGCTTAATACAAACATATATCACCCACACATAGGCAGGTACACATATAGTGGAAGGGTTTTATTTATTTTTCCTTGTTCTTCATATTTGGTTAGTTTAGCTGATCCGGGATGACAGATACGAAATACATAATTGAGTTCGTGAGGCACACATACTGGTAAAAATGTGCGCTTCACTAATTCGTATATGTATGATTAGATTAGTAATATTCGCGTTGTTGCATCCAAGGCATATTAACCTAAGCCGAGGTTTGGCCACTTTAGTATCCTTGAGCTTGTTGCCAAGCGGTTGAGCGCCATAACCGCTCGCCCCATTAGTCTGGTGAAACTGTGAATATCTATCAGGCCAATAGCGTATAGCCACTTGGAAAAAAAAATACTTTTACTAATTTTAATTGGTTGTTACCAATCATCTTTCATTTAATCATCATCAAGGAAAACATCATGACGAAACCCGCACCTGAGAAATGTTCTTGTAGTACCTCCGTTCGTGGCAAAATAAAGAACTATGGATTTCTTGATCTTTAAAAGCACACCAATAAGTAATGGACTCGCATGTTTAGTATACTCATACTTTCCTTCCGGAAGAGGCCTATCGTTCTGCCTCAGATTTCTTACAGGATGATGAAAATATTATCCTAATACATAATTTTTGATATTTAACTCTTACCTGGTGTAAGATAGTTGGGATCGATGGGTTTAGTGGAATTACTGCATTGCTCCAACTCCTGATAATTAATGAGATGCATCCAAAGCGCTGACTTGCCCATTTTGTGCTGTAAACCATGCGACCACAATCTTTCTAGCAAGTCGCATAACGACGCTATCATTGTACTTTCTTCGACACCTGTTATCGATACTTCGCATCCCAATCCTAAATCGGACTCTTCTGTTCCCATCTTCTCGAGTAGCATCCTCTTTGTTTTACTTTTACATTCCTTTAAGGAAAGAACTAAATTAACTAGTAACCCACTTGGTTACCTGTCGCCTTATTCTTATCAGGGAAGAATAAAGCAATAAGAGAAATGCCTCAAAATTGCCGAATCAGGCATAAACGAAACGACACGGTTGCATCCACAATTATTACCAATATATTCTTACGAGAATGTCCATAGAAAATGTGAGAATTTCAGTTTACGTTAAAGTTGATAGATTATATTCTGAAGCTGATATTCAGACATTTCTGTTATTGCTTTGTTCTCGGGAAATAAATAATGAGTGGAATTCTTTTACGTTAGTAAATAACATGCAATAATGGTTACACCTTTTGTTACAATATATAAGTGCCAGGACAATTGGTATTTACTTCATAATAAATAGTATTTGTTATGGGATATATTCCTATTAATATAATATTATTACAAGCTTTTGTATCTAGTATTAACAGTAGAGATGATTATTAAAACAACAAGCAAATATTGTAATTATACCTAAGGCAGTGGATAGCAATTAGTTTTAGACATTATTATTTTACTGTTGACTATCAGTTATCCACTATTATTATGAAAATGACAATAGCCGGATGGTTTTGTAGTGACGTATGCACAAATAAATAACATTTATGGCCAAAGGAATAAATGTGAGAGGGAGAGCACCTTACATGGCTCACACTCAAAATCACGTTACAAATGAGCTAATTATTCCAACAACGGAATAACTGGTTTATTATAATAACGACCGTCATAAAATCTTATAACAATATGGTATTATTGCTATCTGTAGGTAAAAGGCCATCATAATTAAAGTACGCTAGACTTTATATTTACATCTATATCTTCTATACATATAATAAGAAAATAAATCTAACGCGTCTGTACTTTTAAAATTTTTGTGAAAAAAAAATGTTGTAGGTATCTTTGAATAAGTAATAAAATATATTTCAATCATTTCTAAAAATGTCTGTCTGTGTGTTTGAACTCGCATTACTGGTAAAAATGATACGTTTACGACAAAAGACATTTGCCTCCTATGATATAAAAAAAAAAATTGGTACCACGCGGACCGAGTCGGGAGCACAATTAGGTACATATACGATTACTCTAATGTATTAAACATACTAAATAATATTAATTACCTTAAGAAGTTTTTCAACGAATGTCCTATTATTTTGCGCGATAGCGGCGGGTGTCACTTCTGTTGACAACCTTCGACTGATGTCTCCAAGCAATAGCTCCGGTGGGCAGTCCTTGACTTGCCATTTTGCATTTTTTATCCGCTTCAGACTGTTAGTCCTGTAATTAAAGTATTCTTAAACGTTTACACCTATAGTATGAAGTAGTAGTAAATAGTACACACAAAGCAAGCGTTGCAAGCTATCACACCCAATAGAAATTAGCATTTTTATAACATAGTGATCGTAGGTCACGATCGGGAAGTATAGAGAAGTGAAAAGGTATGAAGAAAGGTTCTAGCTCAATACAAGTGGATAACTCTCACGTCGATCGTGTGTGACTTATCATACATACGTACTTCAAGCACGAGGATTTCCCATTTACACATTTCCCCCTTTGTGTTTTTCATTAGTTTGTATGAAACTCATACATGCATATCTACGTTGTAGTCGCCTGCTTTATAATTCGGAATAAGGTTTACATTCAAAATTCAAAAACAAAATACATAAACATATTTTTATTCTAATTTTTGTATAACTTCCGGTACTACACATAAACAATAAATAATTTGTTTAACATTAATATAAAATAATAGTAACAGTGTAATGTTTTTTATGTAGTTTTATGATGGACTAAAGTATTCACAAACACGTAATTCAGCGGTTAATAAACTAAAAGCTATAGATGGCCGTTTTGACACATTGACATATTAAAAGCAAAATCAAATACTATTTTGTTTTGCATTAAGTATTGACGCGAGTTTGCCGGAGGTGGTAGCTGTGCTGGTCAGCGATCCTATATATATTATATAGTCATAAAAAATATATAAATTTAAATGTTAAAAAATATTAGTAAATGACGAGTTTTGTAGTAAATAAGTACACTAATACTTAAATTGCATTCAGGATGCTGTCAAACGGCGCGGCGCTATTGGTAAAAACGTGAAAAATTTTGTTCAGTGTCCCAAATATGTAAATAATATATAATTAGATATAATAATAGATAGATATATAGCATATAGTTATACGTATATATCATTTAGAAATCAATGCATTAAATAAATTTTACGTCCTAAAATTATACATTCGATAACTTTTAGGACTAACTGCACGTCACTATTGACAATAAATTGTAATTTGCTCCTACAAACGTAGTTATGTATGAAATTTCAAACGCGGACAAACGTCAAAACGGCCATCATAGCGTGCCGCTATTATAAAAATCCTGCATGCGATGCAAACATTTCGTGCATTCTTATAATATATCAAATAAAATCTACCACAACAATGACAACTTATAAATCATTCATTTTGCGATAGAAAAATAAAATAAACAACTACATAGCTTATAACATTATGTCGTCAGATTCTTCGTAACGTAAACTATAATTATAATATACCATTTAATATGTAATAATATCGTTGTATTCCGTTACCGGTAAATACCTTTGCTATGTCTAAAAATAAATCATAATTCGCTATAAGTATTGTTAGTTAAATTGAGCATTACGCTATCAGGTTTTGATTCTGAAAAACAAATAAACAGAAAAGTAAATAGAATATAATAAGAAAAAAAAACATTTGTAAATAAACGATTTTAATTTGACCAATTTGTTTGTGGACACCGTCATTGCAACTCGACTGTTTGATGAGATCTTATAGGTTTTAAATATATATTATCACATAACCTTAAATGAACCATCACTAAATATGAGAATAACACCTATTACTTTATATTACTAGTAATATATAGAATTTTATAGTAAAATACAGAATAAATTTCTTGAATTTCAAACGAGTGTAACAAGTGTTACCATATTAGCCCGATGTTTCAACTTATTACCGTAATAATAACTAGATTGTTCAGATCAATGTTTCAGATAATTCACAAGAACGGTTCATTAAAAGAAATATAAAGAACTTCTAGAAACGTCTATTATTTGAGTAGTTCTTTATATACCGTTATATATATAGGTATAGTAATGATTCTGTTTACAACATTGTTTTTCAGAAACAAGATATAATAATAAACTACATTCATACATGCCATTTTAAAATATAAATAACATAGAACTACATCCTTACATCATGATTAGTGTTGTCAGGTGTCCGGCTTTTGCCGGATATATTTAGCTATTACGTGGCTTTTACGTCCGGCTGTTTTGTTAAGATTTCGTCAGACTTTTCGATTGTGTTAATTATGGAATGTGTCACTGCAGTGATACGGTTCAAATGTTAATTAAAAAAAAATGTATGGCCATAGCGCTAAGTTAGGTTTTAGTATATGAGAACCAGACAACCATAAACATGATGTTATCAATCATGGAACAATGTAGTATACCTATATTATAATGGTAAAAACATAGCATGTAGTCTAGTTTCGCAACTGAAACTGTCAATTTATGTAAAAATTTAGAAATCTAGTGTCAAACACTTTATTATTAAAAGTTATCACTGAGCATTACTATCACGTATTGTGCCTTTTTTAATTATTTATCTCTATTATTAAAAAAAAAAAACTTAACATCGATGATATTCTAAATTAATCAAATTCAATATGTTATGAGATTTGTTATGAAATCGTTTAGCAAGGCGATAATATAATATATCCAGTTACGGATAAATACTCCAAGTTAAAACTATGTTATTTCCAATATAGTATTATTCCACTAAACATATAACTAAGACGCACAGTTATGTCAGGCTCAGGTATATACGCATGCTAACAGTTAAAGCATCTTATAGAGGCTATAAAATACATTAAAAAAATTCAATTACGCACACCAAATAATGAGAATTTATACTGTTATTATGAAGTTCATTAATTTAGTTTAAATAACTATTTAAGGGTTATAATTCACATCACTCGGTGTACGTAAGTAATATGTGACACATGCTTTTATTAGATACCAGAATAAACGAACTACGTTCCTTGAATGAGATACATAGTATGTGAATATTTTCCTGTATTTTATGTGTGACGTGGAAGACAAATGTAGTTTAATTTTTTTTTATCCATCTCATTCAAGGTAAAGTTACAATTAGTGATAGTATCCCTTGGAGTCAATTAACTAGGATACAATCACAAAAGTAAAAATTCTGGGTCAAATCAATGATATTATAACTAAATATACGTTACCTACATGATATTTTGACAAAATGAATGGCACGATAACGCACACATACGTAAAGTAACGTTGTGACGCCACACGATCTTAGATAAAATGTGGGGGTAAGAAGGCATATTCTCAATATCGGTGGTGAAAAAGAGATAGTTATATGTTGCTTAGATACAGACGGATTGACGGGGCAGTCGTCAAAAATAAGCTAGTTAGCCAAATTTTAACAAGCCGCTGTCGAAGCCCTTATGACGTATTTATACAGTTATAATATCATTGGGTCAAATGCTGTTAAATTAGCCGAGACCCTGCTCGGGTTCTAATAACTTAGTAAATAAAAATATCTCACGTAATACCTATAATATTAATGAACTTTTATTTTTGTAGTTTTTTTCTGTTGTTTAAGTATAATAACTTATCATAATAATTACGATTATACTACATTTTACACAAACACTTTCCTGCAGTGTAATAAATAAAACAGTCTTAACGATAAGGGCTCAGATATTAAATTCGATAAAAGATGCCTAAAAAAAACCCTGTGAAACGTAGAAACTGTACTGTCACGAAAAAGCGTGTATATTCGAGAACATCGCCTATACATATTTATGATAATCTGTTTTTTTATTTCCGTGGAATAAATTGACAGTTACTAATGTCAAACGTGAAAATAACGTTGACAAATCGATTGTTTAAATGTAAAACTATAACTATTGATTTGTGTCGATTAATTTAATTATATACTTGATAATGAATAATTATTATTACATCATTGAAAATTATGAAATTCATATACAGAAAATATACCCATGAGGTTGATTAATTTAATTATATATTTTACATTTTGCAAGATACTTGATAATGAATAATTATTATTACATCATTGAAAATTATGAAATCCATATACAGCAAATATACCCACGACAATCGAGATTTTGTTTAACTCATTCGGACTTTGTCTTCGTAACGTTCGATGTGTTTTACTTACTTAACAACAGGAGTAATCTTTTTCGGTTTTACGGATTACTTTTAATTGGTGGACATCACTATTTTTTATCTCCAAAATTGGATTGGAAATGTCATCTTATTTTAGGGATATAAAAGACGGTAGTATACAGTTCTCGCCAATATTTTTAACCGCTTTGAATATAGATGAAGCGAATACAAATCTCGGTATACACGTATTATATTATATGTATAACATAGATACAACTTAACGATAACTAAATGCCAATTTTAAATTCTATAATTTATATTCTATAATATTTGCACTTTGTTATTGTATCTCATCTTATTCGCTGGACTGTATTATACGCAAGTCAAACTTATAGCTATTCCCATACTTGCGTGATGAAACTTTGGCTATTTGTTGCGCTAAAAACTAACATCAAAATTAATTCCGATAAAAGTGTACAAATACGTTTACCCACTTTTTTATTTCAATAATAATTCAAGATTAGCGTTTCCAAGTTCCTTTGACGTGTATAAAACGTGGATCCAGTTATTATACTGCGTCTATCGTCACACGTCCCGATAGTTCGTATCGCATGACGGTAGTCTCCCTACGGATGTTTTTATTGCAACCATAGACAAAACTTCGCGGCGATACACGCAGGTATGGGAATATCATTAGGCCTTTTTTATACAAGCTCGACAAAATTACTGCACAATAACCGATGTAAGTACGGTACAGTCCAAAAACAATACCAATACCAATTGTAGTCGCCGCCATCACGGTAATCTGGAAGAGTGGAAACTATCGTAATGGGCGGGAAGCGGTGGAATCTACACAGTACGGCAGACTATATTCGAAGCGGCCAGAATGTTTGGCGAGGACTGTAGTTGTTCGGTGACGTATGTGTAGATGAGTGTGTGTGTGTGTGTGTATCGCGGTGTGGTCTACGCGGGCGGAGAGTGGCATGTAGGCAGAGCGAGGGGCGGGGCGCACCTGGCGTCGGGCGCGGGGGGCGCGGCGAGCACGTGCGCATCGAGTCGCGCAGTCGCGCGGGGAACGCGCGGTAGTACGCGGCGCGGTGCGGCAACCGCTCCGCCGGCGCGCCCACCTCTAGCTCCGCCCCCCCGCCCGCTACCGCGCCCCCTGTCGCAGTCCACACGCTGTAACCACGCGTCGCGAGCCCCCCTTCACCTAAACGCCGCCTGGAACATCACCCGTCTTACTCTCCCCAATACCCAATACTCTTTTACAATTACACATGAAAGCGGAAGGGTTTTGTTTTACCCTTATCGAACTGAATTAGTTCAGAAAAAAATTATCCGACACGAAATATATGTGTTGGTACACATATGGTAAAAAAGCCTTTGAAGAATTTGTTGCCTCCCGTCCAGCTGATTTCTTTAAGAAGGGCATTATTAAACTGCCACTGCGTTGACAAAGATGCATTGATTGAATAGGTGATTACTTCGATTAATACAAATAAAAAATACATGAAAAAAATTCGTTTAAATTTTTTCATACAAAACGGCAATTTCATAGGTAAAGACCTATTATATCTCAATATATTATATACGTATGAATATGTAGCTTAGCTGAGGTTAGCTCAGTTAGGTCGGGAATTGCATGAGCTAGGCAACAGTCCAAGCCGAAGTGTGCCGTGCACCACCGAGCTAATTGTCAAAATAATATCGACTGAGTGCCTAAAGCGCTCGCCTTAGTAGTCCGGTGAAGCTGTTAAGGCCTTACAAGGCTAATAGAGTAGTTAGTTCGAGAAAAAAAAAACAAATACACGCAACAATTTCATTGCTCGCATTTGACAGAGACCATCTATAAAGCTACTCCCATATCAGCATGTATCCGCACAAAGTTTCGCCTATGATCGCACTAAATACAGATGAATGAAAACATTCTAGTTATGCGTTGCGAACTATCGGACAGCATGATGATAGATGAAGCACGATAACTGGGTCAGGCGGTTATTACACACATCAAAGGAGTTTAGGTACGATAATGTCGAGTAATTGGAAAGACACAGGCGTATAATCTTCACCTTTATCGGAATGATTTTTGACGTTAATTTTAGCGCGATAAGTAGTGGAAACTTCGTTTCGCAGACATGGGAGTAGCATAAACGCAAGACGTAGGATTGAAACGAAAGAATCGGTTTCAACGTTAACCGATTGCAGACGTATACAAGTAGCTATATAATAGTACTAAAAACTTGAATTTTAGGTTAAGCTAGACGGTAGAAAGGCAAACTGTACATGCAAAAACCATCATTAACTTGTTAGTCAATTTATTTACTTTTCTACCTTCAATACAATTTTACGACGCAGCAATAAAGTATTATTAACGTTTTTTTTTAAATATACTTGACTAGTATCGATGTTTACGTTTTAGGCTAATATTAATTAACTTCTTCGATGGGGATTAGATACGTATTAATATGATTTACACAAATTAAGTCCGATTTCTCATATCCGTAGGTACAAATACACAAAAGTAAATGTCGTCTTTAACGTAAACTCAAGGTTATCGTATAGAGACACAACAAAAAATATCAAAGCTACCTATTAAATTGTCCCAAGTAACAGCCACCGACCAAGTCGACACATGTCAATCATCTCGTGCAATAATATGAACGCATCTTGAGAATTGACCGAGTTATAACAGTCTTATTTTCTAATGTTAGTTTAAAAACCATAAAAACGAATAATGTATCAAGTTAAATTCCGTTCAAATTACATGCGTACTATAATATATATGAGTATTTACATACCTCACAGATTTTATCCGGTATTCAAATACTTGTAGATTGGCATCGTAGTCGCCCCAGTTGGCCATGATTTTATTATCTATGAGCGTGGCGAACATTTGAGTTTCGAGGAAACGTGAGAGGAACGGTCGGTGACGTTGCGGCTGGTCGGATAGGAACGACGCCTTGTCAAAGTTTATCATAGATTCCCTCGCTGTTAACCATGACTCACGATCCTAGAAAATTATTATCTATATGTTATCGTTGGAAATATTTCGTATTAGAATTATTTAGTACGTTGATTATACCCCACTGGGTTTCACTAAACGGCTTCTGTAATCGATAGTAATCTTTACTCAATTGCGACATTCTCATGTGTTATATTTTTCATTAATATGCCTGGTATAAGGGCGAAAATTCTATAATCGATAGTAAAGCTTACTTAATTGCACATTCTTAAGTGTTATATTTTTCACTAATATGCTCAGTGTAATAGTATAAGTGATAATACTATCAGCGTCATTTATTTAGCTGTTTCAGAATCAAATGCCAACTAGTAGTATCATTTTCCGTTATACCTATTTCAGTGATTTCAGAAATCATAAATTTTGCTTCATAAAATTATGAACCATTATGCGCTGCGATTTCAGATGTTCATAATAAGCTATACAGGTTCAAGTAGCAGTTGTCAGTCTGTTTCGGATATAAATCGTAAAGTTAAACATATCACTCTACTAAATATACAAAATGGGTTACGGCAATGCATTTTATTCTTCAATAAAAGCTGTATTCAAGATTTTCTTCCAAGTTTAGATCTCATTGTGAAACTACACCATAAAGGACAGTCTACTTCATTTTATAAGTCTAATGTATAACATGTGTATATTTAGACATGTCGTTAGAAGGGCAATAATCAAATTAGTTGATCCTAATAGTAGATGCTTATTTGAGCCTTGAATGAATGAGAAATGAATGAATGAATGAATGAAATGAGACTATAGACAATTTACATTCAAATAATCATAAATAATTATAGAATAATAACTTAATATTGCACTCACCTGATCGGGCATTATAACAAAATTCTCAAACATCAGAAACATATGAACAAATCTGTTAAGAAAAGTTTCTCTTATAGCGCTATTGAAACGTACATCCTCATTGTACTGGTCTTCATCGTTGAGAATTATCTTTTTAGTTGTGGGCATTACAGTTTCCGCGTCTACGTCATCTATGTTTACACCTGTAGAATCAGATATTTTTTTTTGTAAGATGGTAACAAGTTCAGAGAGAACTGGCTCTCGAGTACAGTTAGCGGAACACACACTTACAGGTGCTTGGCGACACATTTTCAACATAATACAAGAGCTTCACAAATGTCCTATCAATATTCTTTTTTTTCATAACGATATTCTCCCTTATTGAAAATTAAATTTAAATTATAACGTAGGTCGATATTTATACGACGGTATTTATATACATCAAATTTGCATATATTTATCCTTAAGTTATTTCGATGTTATACACGTAATTATAAAAGAAGAGTGAGTTCACAGGTGGTAGAAGTGAAACTTAGTGTTATGATTAATTATCAAGCTTTTATTAGCTTCACCTGTATGTATGTATGTAACCGACCCCTTTGAGCTCGATTTTGTCCTACTTTGAACGATCAGATTTAACTCAAACTTTGCACACCTGTCAAAGGTCGATATGACTATGCAATAATCCGAAAAAAAAGTTAAAAATTTTGTTTTACTAAAAAATGAAAAATAAATAGTAGTTTAAAAAAAACTAAAAAAACACGCTTTCATAAAAAATCCAACTAAAAAACAGAAAATAAAATTTAATAAATTTGGATTAAGAATAGAAATAAATGTATATTTTTATAAAAACTGACAAAAAATTGATAAAATACTGATATCTGGAGGTGCTGATATTAACAGTGACGCATCGCATGTTAATATCAGCACCTCCAGATATCAGAATTCTTAATCCAAATTTATTAAATTTTATTTTCTGTTTTTTAGTTGGCTTTTTTATGAAAGCGTTAACGTTTTTTTTAACTATTATTTATTTTTAAGATAATGAGATACACTACACTATACACCTCCATATTACCTAAATATTACCTTTCAGCGTTATTTTATTATATATTAATATAGGTATATTAACAATATTAATAATACACAACACAGAAAAAAAAAATTAAAAGAGCGCGATGTCACTATGATTCAATAGAAAATAATGTGAGAATATTTCTATCTCTCTCTCTCTCCCCCCCTTTGTATATATCCTCGAGTACATTAGGAATATACTATCTCATTCTTTCACAGCCTGAAATCTATATATCATTTATAGCTATCTCTTTTTTCGTAACACATTTTCGTTTCATAAAAGTCAATTCACACCGTTCCAAAAAAAGTTTCACTTCAGTAAGTATTTATACCTAGGTTAGTGTTTATGCTGAGAGCAGTGATAGTGTTTGGCGAAAAGTAGTTCGAGCAATGAGATTATCACTAATAATACGTTACCTACACGATATTTTGACAAAATAAATGACACTATAACGCACACATACGTAAAGTATTATTGTAACGCCACACTGTCTTAGATAAAATGTGAAAGTAAAATGGCGTATTCTCTATATCGGTGGTGAAAAAGAAATAGCTATATGTTGCTTAAATACGGACGGATTGACGGAGCCGCTTTTAAGTTATAATATCAGTAGATTCTGCTCGCGACTTCGTTCGCGTGGAATAACGGTTTTGGGTGAAGTAACACGTAGCGGAAGCTCTCAAAAGGGAAAAAAAACGATTTTGAAACATTCTACATTGATGCTCCGCTCCTATTGGTTAAGACCACTCTAAGGCGTGATGATATATAGCCTATAACCTTCCTCGATAATTAGGTTATCTAACACAGAAATAATTTTTAAAATCGTAACCTTGCATATTTTCATACAAACTTTGATCCCCTATTTCCTATTGTTATTTTACACCCTTGAGGGTAAAACTTTTACAAACTTTGAATGTCATATTTGTGTAATGTTACTTATATCGAATCAACAGCCTAAAAAGCTTTTAGATCTAGAAATGACGATACTTCCATAAAACATTTCATCCCCCCTTTCAACCGCATACAACTCTTTTTTTTCGCCTTAAAAAGTAGCGTATGTCCTTTCTCAGGCTCCAGACTATCTGTGTATGAAATTACATTTAAAGACAGACAAACAGAGTTACTTTCGCATTTATAATATTAGTAAGGATAGAGTTGGAGAGTATAAGAAGTATATAATGTACCAGTACGCTTGACGATGTCGACAATACGTTGTAAGGCGTCGAGACGTAACGGCGCGCGGCGTGTCGGTGACGCGGGCGGCGACGCGTTCAGCGGCCGGCTCTCTTCCCACTCCAACACGTCGTGGAACGAATGTTTTCGCCTCAACCCACCTAATAACAAACATATTGTACATCGCACTGAACACTTTAATTAATTAATTAATCTTAATATACAAAGTGATAACCTACACCTCAGTAACACAGATATAAAAATATTTCTCTAAACTGAACTGAAATAGCAACTTTTAATTAGCTACTAACGTTTTCTATCACCCACCGATATTGCATAATTTTTAGTTTCAAGAAAGAGGGATCGGGTGAACACGTGTGACTATATCATGTAGTTCATTACATAGTATAAAACAAAGTGCCCTACCGTGTCTGTCTGTCTGTCTGTTCGCGATAAACTCAAAAATTACTGAACGGATTTTCAAGCGGTTTTCTTCAGTGGATAGGGTGATTCATGAGAAACGTTTTAGTGTACAATTTGTCAAGGATTTCTTCATAATCATGGCGGAACAACGTCTGCCGGGCCTGCTAGTTATATTATAAAGAAAAGTACTTTTATTAGTTTAATTGAAGTGAAACTTCTAATGCGACTTCCAACAAGGTTGCGTTAAACGTTTAACGCTACCGTGGAGGGGTTATGAAAGAGACAGAGCGAGGAAAATACTCAAAACATTTCGTATCTTACTTTAGTTATCATAATTCCATTGTAAATGTTATAGATTTGGATATTTCGCCACTCGAAAATGATAATTAAAAGATGCGATCAATTGTGAATTGTAAGCAATGTTAATAAAGTCTGTCTTAAAGAAACAATATGATTTCGCTAAAAATCAATTTCTACCCCTTCCTATTTTCATGACCACATTACGAAGTCTCACTTCACTTCTTCACGGAGGGACTCCACGCACTATTGTTTTTTTCAATAAAATTAGTTTAAAGAACTTTCAGAGTAGATAGCGAGAAATCAGTTTAGAAAATGGATAACTAAATATTTAAAAAAAAGTCTTTTTTCTAACTTTATGCTATTGAAACGTATTCGGATTATTTTTAATACTGTCATTTATTACTATGATGATGTTCTTTTCTTCTTTTAGATTTTAGATCATATATATTTTTTGTAACAATGCTTGTAATTATTATTTTGTAAGCAGAGAGGAAGAATGACATATCAACGTATGCATAGAAATGTCTATAAAAACAAAAAAAAAAAACATGGATCAGTCTTGCAACGTTGTTACATTGTGCTGCGTTTCTGGCTATTTCAATTAAATATATTCCACATATGTGTTGGAATGTTGCTATTCTATATATGTTTTGATTCAAACATACTCAATTATAAAGTTAATTTGATATTTAATACGTATTTCTAATAGATACTCGCAATTTGTATGAATTTAATATTTAAAGTTTATCAAGAGTTTATGAATTTACTTATATGGTAGTATAAACTCGTCATTTTAAATTAAGTAATGTATTTTAAACTAAATTGTGATTTATGGGTGGTTATTGACAAATATTTAATTACATAGTTTACCCGTTTTTTGTAACTATTGGCTAGTGAGGATGTTTTTATAAAAGACTTTGTCTCGCTTGAGCGAGAACATATTGTTGTAAGACAGTGGTCGAGCACAGACATTGTACTGGAGGCTGAATAAACTATAGATAAGTGAAATTGATATACTATTATGACCAATATTGGCTACATACGTATATATATAATGAAAATGCCAAAATTGTAATTAAAGTAAATAAAAAAAAATCTACTAACAAATTTGTTTACATTTGAACTATTTATAGAAATAATTAAATGTTTTCTATATATAAGAATTTTAGCTTTCATGTAGAAACGAACTAGGAAACTTTTTTTTTTTTCGAACTGACTAC
>MU158968.1:13586-24396 GCA_015888305.1 Antheraea pernyi
ATCCCGAATTCCTTTCTTACTTTGAGTCCTACCCTGAGTAATCCCTAATCCAGTTTTCATACTTAACGTGTTGTGAAGTACGATTTGACTTAATTTTTACGATCGGCCGCTTGCCTGACATCAACCTGACCCTCCTTGGGATTAAGACGTAATGCCCTAATAAATCATAATACTAGTAGGATAAATATTGAAATAAATATACATTTATTTACTATATACGGAATAAAATTTAAGAACTAAAATAAAAAGCAACTTCCTTTCCACCATTACTTCTTAACAGTACAAAGCTTATGGCATTGGCGATCCTTTTTTTTATTTTTTTTTATTGTAGCTCGTCAAAGTGACTGCACTATGCCTGATGGTAAGCACAGTACAGTCCAAAAACAATGGCGACCACCGAGTGACACATTATCTATCGCCGGTCGCCACTGTCATGCCGGCCTGCGAATAGCTGGATATGCACAGGCTAATCCCGAAACGCGACCCGCAGGAGCGAATCACTATGACGGGCTTTTTCGCCATATACATGGTGGTTGCGACCCAGTCAGGCTGTAAAACCCTACCACCCCGCTTTCGCCATTGCCTCGTTCGTTATTCAGCAGGGTGCACCACGTGCAGGTGAGGTTGGCTTGGATGTCTCAAGTCTTAGATGTTATTTGACACCCCTTACACCCCAAAATCCTTGCTCAAGATGGCAATTTATGCACTCCGTACTACTCCTTATTATATCAAATCCACACTATGTCGTTATATAAGGGAATTTATTATGAAATATTCCAATATTTTCGCTATTTATTGGCAAAAACAATTTTTTTTTCAAAATTATAAATTAATTTAGATGTTTTGAAGGAGAACGTCAACGTCAGTCAGAAGTTAACATTGAGATGTAACTAAAAATATAAAAATATTGTATTGAATCCAAAAACTTTTTCTCAGGACTTCGTACGAGTGTATGGTGACTTTCTCTACTTTTTATAAATATAATATACATTTTTTTTTATATCATAGGAGGCAAACGAACAGGTCGGTCACCTTATTTTAAGTGATCACCATCATCCATAGACACTTGCAACACCAGAAGAGGTGGGTTAACCGGCGTTCTCACTGACCGAATGAAACGCAACAATGCCAGCACTGTTGCTTCACGTCGATGTTTCTGTGATTCGGGTGATAGTAACGCGGGTGAGGCGACCCATTTTGCTGAAAAATTAAAAAAAATGGAATTCATTGGATTTGTATTATCTAAATATACACAAACCCAATGTCATAATGCTTGTCCTCCATGAACTACTCAATCGATCTTCATGAAAGTTAGAATTTATGTATAATTTGGTCCAACTTGACATATAGGATAATCTATTGGCATACTTTAATTGATCACCTCAATAGTTTTTAATTACAAATTAAATAATTGTCAATGTCGATTATTGTTATTAATTGAAAATTTCATCAGCCTCGAACAGAAGGCGCTTTAAACTAGTTTGTTGACAAAAAACTATAGGACCGACTGTTATAAATATCTCATAGACGGCGCTACGTTCTAATTCGCCTGTTCACGTGTAGGAATGCTAACAAGTTTATTTGTGTCTTTTATCCACGGTGTACCATCCGACCGTACTGTTGGCTCTGGGATTATTTTACAATAATGAGAAAAAACTGCAATTGAAATATATATACGTTTATTGTTATAGATTAGCGACTGTGTGCATAATATAAATATATGTTTGACACTAGCTTAGGACGCATCCACGACATCTTTTGTATTAATTGGCTAGTTAACCAGTTCGTGGTCATTCTTTAATTTATCCAAATACTGGGTAGTCCGGGGAAGCTGTTAAAACCTTGCTAGGTCAATAGCGTAGTCAGTTCGAAAAAAAAAGAACCAAATACTCAGTTTTGTTACATATTATTGTACAGTAAGCAAATTCAATATGTCACTTAAGGTATTAGAAATTAAGGAAATAATCAATACATTTTATTTGAAGAGGGCAAGCAATATTAATCAATATTATATCAAGTCAAACAGATACATTTACAATCAGAAATTTTATTTACTATCTGTATCTCAAAATACCTTATTCCAAGAATTTCTCCACCTGGATCAAGAATCACTATGACGGGCCTTTTCGCCATATACATGGTGGTTGCGACCCAGTCAGGCTGTAAAACCCTACCACCCCGCTAATATATTTGTATATATTTTTACACAGAGGAAAACACATGAAAAAATTAAAAGTAAAAATATACTTCACTTACATCATTTCTGTGTAGAAAAAGTCATCCACTTACTTCATCTCTCTTGCGCGTGCGCACTACATCGCTTGCACCACTTCAAGTATTGCTCAAAGCGTAGTGCAAACATAGACTAAATGTTACTTGAACATTTGATTCATAATTTTGTTGGTGAGTTTTATTATAAACGTTGTGCTTTAGCAGTGATGTGTGCAAAAACAGACAGACAGAGAAGCATCTATAAAAAAGATATACTAATTAAGTACTACATACATACACTTAATTTCTTATTATACGTACTTACTTTTTTCAAAAAAATCTAAGCCATACATAAGTATAGTAAAACATAAATATGTGGACCCAGTTTCAACATACGGCCATTGAATATCGGTTTGTACTGGTTACCTAAATAGTCTATATTAATGTAGATACTTATTTGTCGTATGCGGATTGACTTAGGATTTTTTTTTAATTTTCTACGTTATTTTTTTTGTTTGTAGGTGGTAGTTTCCTGAAGTACAGGTTTTGTAGAAACCTATCTACTACGTCTCGGGTTCTGAAGTCAGCATAATTTTTTGTTTGAATTTTTTACTAGAACGTAACATATATTTTATATATGTTGTTTAAAAAAACATTGATATAAAAGTAGAAATGCAATTTATTATTAATATTTATTAGTAAAAAATACAATGCTTTAAACAGTACGTAAATAAACTTATATAGATAGAAAACATAGGATTGTATAAGCAAGATTAATTGATTAATTAAAATAGATTAACGTTTCAGGTAAAAACCATGCTCTTCAAGGGTTAGTCTCATGTTACCCCATAGAGAGTAGCAAGCAAGGCTAATTAATTACTCTCACCCTCGCCGGAAGGGCTACATATTCTGAACTTATGGCCAATTATAAACTTTATACCTGAATAACCATTTTACGCCAGGTTTCAGAGTTTCAAAAGCTATAGATTTGAAAAAACATTTTTTTTTAACCTCTTGGGATTAAATATCATAAAAATAGTTCTTAGTAAATTCAAACATGCCAAAATAAATATTCTAGCCAAGTTTCAGAGTTAGAAAAACTATAGCTTGGAAAAAACAATTGTTTTAAATTTTTAAAGCCCCTGCATAGCCCTCTGGGGGTGGAACATCATGAAATTAGTTCTTAGTAAACTCAAAGATGCAAAAAAAATGTTTTGGTCAAGTTTCAGAGTTATAAAAGCTATAGATTGGAAGATAATTTTTTTTTAATTTTTAACGCCCCGCACAGCCCTCTGGGGGTGGAATATCATAAAATTATTTTTTAGTAAATTCAAACATGCCAAAAAGAATATCCTGACTAAGTTTCATACCTATAAGAGCTGTAGTTTTAAAATGTGTTTTTTTTTTTAAATTAATGCCCCCGCAGCCCCTCTTGGGGTTTGAATTTCGTAAAATCCGTTCTTAGCTGACCTCTACTCAGTGAATAGAATTGTTAGCACCCACCTCCGGTGCTGCTGCATCACATTCAAGAGACGAGACTACAACACGACCGGAACATTGATATTAGCGCCACCATATTATAAATACATAGTTCGCCCATGAAAGGCTAGATGTCGCTGATCTACATATCGACACAGATTAGTCAACACATTTGAGATACATAAATAAGGATAATTATATAAAATTGTTCTATAGCTTAAAGACGAATGCGTCGGTTCGGAAACCAACGATCATTTTTTTTGTTTTTTTTTTAAAGTAACATGGGAGATGAAATATAGCTTACATTTTTAGCTAATCTATCTGTTATATATAGCACAAAGAAAATTTACCAAAACCCGTCAAGAATTTCATTAACTACAAATTTTTGACTTAAGTCCGTTTTCCTGGAGAACCTATTTCTCTTTATGGGATAAAAAGTATCGTAGATGTAACATTGTACTATTAGTTATCACTGTATCAAGTTTCTTCACAATTGGTGATGGTGGTGGTACTTTCAGAATGATACATATTCACGGAGACAGGCTGACAGGCAGACAAAAATTGTAAAAGGATTATTTTTGGCTTCTATATCGATATCAAAGTCTATCCCGATTATAATTTTCAAAAAATATTTTATGTACATATCTGACCTCGTTTATCTAATTTATCTTTAGAATATCAGCTATCTGCTAGTGAAAGTTCTGTCAAAATTGAATTCACCGTTTCGGATATCATCCGAAACAAACAGAGAGACAGACCGACAACAGAAACACAAAACAATTAAAAACTGAGTTATTCGTATGAGTAGCGAATTTACTTTCATAACCATTTACTAAAAAACTGTTATTTTGATAATCCATAGAGACACTTCATTTTGATTAAATATAAATATGTGTATGGCATCTTTACGAGACTATATAGCGAATTTCGTGGTTTTAGTACAGTCGGACAAATTTACCATGTCGTTCCAACCTACAAACTGTGTATTTCTTTTCAATAGATATATTATCAGCAAAGCACTAGATTTTCTGCGGCAAAATAAAAGCATTCATATAATTCAGGAAAATATTGAATAAATTCGGCAGAATTCCTTAATGAAACATTATTAATACATGCGACCGATAATAATATTCGCTTCGAAAAGGGGCGGCTGGTGACAAAATAAACAGATTACCTTCCTGTAAATATCTTTCGACGTGTTAACGATACTAATTGGTGTCGACGGAATCCATACACGTTTAATTACATCCCTCGGCACGTCATATTTATACGTAATTACAATAACGCTTCTTCGTATATTAATAATGACTAATAGAGTGTTTTTTAAACGACATTTTATTTATTCAAATGTGAAAGTTAGTTGGATATATGTAAAAAAAAATGCCTGAATATATGAGTCCTAAATCTTTAGGCAGTCTATTAGAGATTTAGTTTAAAAAACTTTTTGTATAAAATTAAATTTCCTATAAATATGTTATTACCATTTTCCCTGTAATGTCATGAATAAAATAACAAAAAAAAAGAAAGAAATATCTACAAAATTTTGACCAGTGTCAGTTACAGTTGAGTAGCATTAAGCGCTCGCGATGCCTTGTGCTGATTGATTAACTACCATGTTACTCAATGAGATGTGCATTCAAAACTACTCGATGTTATTGCGCAATCAGACTACTCTATGTTACTTTGATGCCTTCTTGAATCAGACTACGATCTAGTACTTTTTTTTTTCTCGAACTGACTATGCTATTGACCTGGCAAGGTCTTAACAGCTTCACCGGACTACTAAGGCTAAATTTTGTTTAAAAAAGCACCCTATTAATTATACTACTATGAGGACAAATGAAGAGAGTTTTATATGATTATTTCTTTGTATTTCTTTATGTCAACGATTTGGTAATCACATCACCTATAGAGACCTACTTCAGGGCCCTAAACCTCTTCCCAAAGAAAGGTATAATCATTACGTTAGCCCACGACGTATTGGCGATTCCAAGCTTCGAGAAATCCAGTGTTCCACCTCATGTTTTCCTTCACCATCAGCAAATAATGTTACCAATTTAAATTAGAAAATGCACGCGAATTGCGAAAAATTCGTTGGTAAATCACGGGTCTAAACCTGCGGACATCGACTTGATATTACCCCGGTCAAACCACTTAACCACTAACTTTGATGACTATTTTTACTAGTTAACGATTTACTAACAATTTCTTTTCAATTTATTCATTAAAGACGTATTTGCCGAAATACTCCCGTGGTGGTCTAGTGGTTTGAGCGATGGAATATTATGTCGATGTCCGCAGGTTCGAACCCCGGCATGTACCAACGAATTTTTCGGAATTCGTGTACATTTACTAATTTAAATTGGTAAAACTATCGGCTGACGGTGAAGGAAAACATCGTGAGGAAAACTGAACCTGAGAACTGTTCTTGTAGTACTACTGTATGTAGGAAAAATATAGAACTGTGGATTTCTCAGAGTTTTAAATCGCTAATATGTCGTAGGCTGGCGTGATGATTACTCCCATACCTTCCTTCGGGAAGAGTTATATGGCCCTGCAATGGGTCTCTTACAGGCTGACGATGACTCCCGTGGTTATGTTGTTAATAAGTAATTTCACAAATCAGAAATTCAATAAACATTCAAACCCTAACATTTTCATATACTTAAAGTACCATTAGCATAAGAAATACTACAGGAAGATTTACCTTAGTCCATTTTGTAGTTTTTTTTATTTTTATTATTTCGTTTATTGCAAGACTATCATTTACATTTTATAATATTGAATAATTAGGTAGAAACATCCAGCTATTCTAGTCCTAGCCGATAAGCAGCAAGGTACAACCAGCTGTATTATTGGGTACTAAAGAAAGAACAACAACAAATGCTAATAAACAACAAAATAAATTGTAATAAATACAAAATATTACTACTGACAGCCTTCATTACTAAACAACTTCCTACTCAACCTTTCTGTACCCGTTCGTTGGTCTGTGAGTTGGACGACATACGTTAACCTCGTTAACTTAGGTTAAATTACTTAAATTAACTTAGGTTACTTATGTTCTATAATCTGTTATTTTAACGCCATCTTGTGTAATATAGTTTAGTTATTGTCAAGTACGCGTCAAACTTTTTAACCGCTGTGAAATAGATGAGTAGAACACAAATTTAGGATCAGAGGGACGCAGATAAGGAAAAAAGGGGAGCAGGTTCACCTGCGCACATACATCGCCCTCTATTGCACCAACGTTGATATATGTCTCCTGTCATTACTAATTGCAGTAGAGTCGCAATCAGAATAGTTTTCTTGTTGTTAATTACATGTTATTGCAATTTTCGTTCTTTTCTTTTCTAATTTATATTCGTAATTATTAGAAGACCTAACCACTTCGACAAATGATGTTTTTGTTAAGAACGTTGTTTATTATACATTGTTTATTTATTATGAATGTATTTTATTTACAATAACACATATATATATGTTCTAGAAGATATATACCACAGATAGAAACAAATACTGCATAAGGGGGATCATTCAATTAAAGTACGCGATCAACCAAAACTCACCAATAAATGTTATTTGGATATAATTATAACTGACGAATATATGATGTAGCGAACTGTTAATATTCTAGCTTCGTCTATTATTCTATTGTTCGGCTAATATTGCCCATTTGTAGTTTTTACTGTTGTTTTACTACCTCCGTAATGATAAAAAAAATATTATCTGTTCATTTTCATTTCTAATCTTTTGCAAATATTCTAAATGTATAATATAGAGACAAAGATGATAAATGTCAATGTTAAATTACTATGTTAATATTTTGGATTTGTTTTGTATTCACTTCTTGACTGTACTATGCGCAAAGCCGAACTCAAAGCTATATTCAGAGCGGCCGAAACATTCGACTCGGACTATACACAAGTTGATTAGTATTCATAACGAACGACATGAAATTTGAGAAGTCACAAAACTTCTTGGGTTCTAATACGGGAGCTACGACTTTACTAGAACAATGAACTCATAACACTCATCGCATCGTACTTATTCACTTTATACTTTAACGAATCCTACGATTTTAAATACAAAGAGCTTGTAACAGCTTCTCTCGTACCGTTACAAAATACAACCCCTTTAATAGAAACAAGTTAAACCACAAGACGCCGCGAGTCAAACCAAGCTTCACATCTCATGTTTATATTCGCACACTCCGTAAACATCGCGTAGAGAAGTGTTCCACCAAAATACATTATTTTAATTAAAGTTGTATAAGACGGAATTACTCGTGAGAGGCGTCGCTTAAATTAAAGCGCGGGAGCTTAGTTGCTTACGCTTCGTCGTCGGTTAAATCATGAAAAGCCTGCATATGGCGGCGAAATATTATGCGTTTTAATTGCAATTTCTTGACGCAACAGACCGAAATTTTAAACATCTTTATGAACTGTATATGACGACGGACTACCGCAGTGTATTATTATGATACTACTGTTCTTCCATTGATCGAAATTCGACCATAATAAAGAGCACTAAGTTTATCCTTCACGTGCTAATTATAGATATAAACTAGCTGATCCGTGCAACTTCATCTCCGTGAAATCGGCTACTTACTGGTTCCAATTTAATTTCCAAAGTCGATCTTCGACCCAATCTTAAAAAACCTGGAACTCGATTACAGCGACGCCCACCGTTTCCAACCGTGAAACCAAACAATTCCAGTATTCACTCAAACACATTCCTAGTAATTTTGATGAGATGGACGTAGCGCCATCTGTCATCCAGCAATATCAATAATTTCGTTTTGCTTTAAATACGAAGGATCGTTGAATCATTTGGATATTGTTCATACAAAAATACTAAAATCTCAAATAAAAAATGGGAGGGTGGGGTTAGGAACGTACAAATTTGGGGTTGTGATTATCTTTTGATGGCAAATATAAAAAAAATTATTTAAATTACCAAAAAAATCGAAAAATAAAATCTGGATGGGGACACCCTAATCACCTAGAGCTGTAAAATATACTTTACAACCTATTCTTATACCTACCAAATATTTATTTAAAATTTCATAAAAATCGGTCCAGCCGTTTCGGAGGAGTTCAAACACTAAATTATTGTTGAAGTGAAATTTCTTCATTTTTTTTACGCGTTAAACGTAAGGTAGGTATGTATTTTTAAATATGTATGTGTAGGTGGCTATCTAGTAGTAGGTGTACAAAAATGAGTAATGTAAAGTATTTATACTACGGGACTTCTTGGTCGCCCAAAAATTCGACCATAATTTATTAAGCGTTCAAGTTTCAATATTAAGTGTAAGGACACGTAGAATTAAACGTCATTTTGTATATATGTACGTCACTTATTTATTATAATCACTTTAAAGCAATTATAAGCACACAAAGTAAAACGTCACTTTGTTAAACAGTTTAAATCAATACTCAGACGCCAAGAGCTACCGCACGTTAATGCGGTGCAAGACAGCCACGAGTCGTTTTGTTTTAACTGACTACGCTGTTGGCCTTGTAAGGCCTTCACAGCTTCACTGGTATACGAGGTCACGAGACGAAGCACGCACGGCCTTTTATGGCTGGCTATCCCTACTCCATTCGTAAGGCGTAGCTAGATGGCGCTACTGGCGGATTGGATAGTTTCATGGCTTGGTTTGGCTATGGCGGCACTTCCGGTGGCAGCACTAGGCATTACGTACGGCGGTGCTTCCGGTGGGCAGTACCGTGGCACGATACAATGTGCTTCCGGTTGTTACATAAGGAAAAACGAACCCTTTGCAAAGGATTTTATCAATAACATTAAAACCACTAAGTCAATAGCTACTAAACAAAAAAAAAGAATGAAGAAAATTAGCTGAGATAGTGAAAAAGAAAGAAATATGTTACACCTAAAAGAAATAGATGGCTAAAGTAGAATTAAACAACAACGATAAATAATTATATTGCGTGTACTGTGTTGAACACGCCTTTTATTGACATTGAAATTCTTTTCTACACATTTAATATTTACTTAGTAAATATTGAAAGAATATATGCATTTAATCCGTAGTAATTATAGTTTAATATAATAACAGCGACCAACAAGAGGACAATATCATAACAGTTGGCGCTGCGACTGAAGCATTCTTGATTTACCATGTGATGTGCAACCAATTTACGGCGCCTTGTATTTCATAATTCATCCGTACGTTTTACCATATAAGTCAACATTACTTTATGAATATTATGAAACATTTTTACACTCAATTTTATAGTTATGAAGTCATATAATATTTTAAAAGAACGATATACATATTTTAGAAAAGATTTAGTTATTTATTAATAACCGTTACCCGAATCACTGAGCATTACGTATTCCTAAAACTTAATAATGCATTGAAATAGAATCGAGCCCACGTGTTATTATGGTGCAGTCGCCATTTATCATCTTTTCGACAAATGTCATTCTTTTACAGAACATATTACTCTCTTTACGTTCTTTCACAGTTAATCACATGTTAATAATAAGTATTTAGATAGAAAGAGACAAAAGAGTATAGGGTGTAGTAGGGGTATTGTGCATAAATATATAAGCATAGCAAGTAATAAGCAAGCATAAGTCACCGTTAGTAAATTTAAATTCGATCTTATTAAATGCGTGTTGCGCCCACGCTTTTGTAATCGATCCCTATTAGCTCCCGCACACTTCGCGGTTCTCAATAATATCTCGAGCCTAGGTCGTCCCCGCGCGGAGCCCTCTTGATATTATTTTCGCGATACAGTGACTCACCTACATCACTTGAACACACATATGAGATTATCTCTCTCACACACGTGCACATATATACACATTGTGGGAGGGTTTACTTTTTTTCCCTCAATCGAACTGAATCGAATAGTTTAGTTCGTTTCATTTCCGATATACACGTATTCATTGGTGAATCATGCAATTTTCATTGCATGGTTCACAAATGCATATATGTATGAATAGCTTAGTATAGTTTAGCTAGGACAGACGCGTCTTTTTCGATAACAGCCCAAGCCGAGGTGTGCGTGCACCCTTGTGTATGTTACCCAAAACAAAAATCGGCTGAGTGCCTTAAGCGCTCGCCTTAGTAGTCCAGTGAAGCTGT
>MU158968.1:28245-51470 GCA_015888305.1 Antheraea pernyi
ATTTAAAATTTCATAAAAATCGGTCCAGCCGTTTCGGAGGAGTTCAAACACTAAATTATTGTTGAAGTGAAATTTCTTCATTTTTTTTACGCGTTAAACGTAAGGTAGGTATGTATTTTTAAATATGTATGTGTAGGTGGCTATCTAGTAGTAGGTGTACAAAAATGAGTAATGTAAAGTATTTATACTACGGGACTTCTTGGTCGCCCAAAAATTCGACCATAATTTATTAAGCGTTCAAGATTCAATATTAAGCGTAAGGACACGGAGAATTAAACGTCATTTTGTATATATGTACGTCACTTATTTATTATAATCACTTTAAAGCAATTATAAGCACACAAAGTAAAACGTCACTTTGTTAAACAGTTTAAATCAATACTCAGACGCCAAGAGCTACCGCACGTTAATGCGGTGCAAGACAGCCACGAGTCGTTTTGTTTTAACTGACTACGCTGTTGGCCTTGTAAGGCCTTCACAGCTTCACTGGTATACGAGGTCACGAGACGAAGCACGCACGGCCTTTTATGGCTGGCTATCCCTACTCCATTCGTAAGGCGTAGCTAGATGGCGCTACTGGCGGATTGGATAGTTTCATGGCTTGGTTTGGCTATGGCGGCACTTCCGGTGGCAGCACTAGGCATTACGTACGGCGGTGCTTCCGGTGGGCAGTACCGTGGCACGATACAATGTGCTTCCGGTTGTTACATAAGGAAAAACGAACCCTTTGCAAAGGATTTTATCAATAACATTAAAACCACTAAGTCAATAGCTACTAAACAAAAAAAAAGAATGAAGAAAATTAGCTGAGATAGTGAAAAAGAAAGAAATATGTTACACCTAAAAGAAATAGATGGCTAAAGTAGAATTAAACAACAACGATAAATAATTATATTGCGTGTACTGTGTTGAACACGCCTTTTATTGACATTGAAATTCTTTTCTACACATTTAATATTTACTTAGTAAATATTGAAAGAATATATGCATTTAATCCGTAGTAATTATAGTTTAATATAATAACAGCGACCAACAAGAGGACAATATCATAACAGTTGGCGCTGCGACTGAAGCATTCTTGATTTACCATGTGATGTGCAACCAATTTACGGCGCCTTGTATTTCATAATTCATCCGTACGTTTTACCATATAAGTCAACATTACTTTATGAATATTATGAAACATTTTTACACTCAATTTTATAGTTATGAAGTCATATAATATTTTAAAAGAACGATATACATATTTTAGAAAAGATTTAGTTATTTATTAATAACCGTTACCCGAATCACTGAGCATTACGTATTCCTAAAACTTAATAATGCATTGAAATAGAATCGAGCCCACGTGTTATTATGGTGCAGTCGCCATTTATCATCTTTTCGACAAATGTCATTCTTTTACAGAACATATTACTCTCTTTACGTTCTTTCACAGTTAATCACATGTTAATAATAAGTATTTAGATAGAAAGAGACAAAAGAGTATAGGGTGTAGTAGGGGTATTGTGCATAAATAGTTTGCACTAAACTCTATATACTATTCTAAATTCTATATAACTCTATAATAATCTTATTACATAAACCATATGTAAATATGTAAATCTATTTTTATTATGTTATTTACATCGATCTGTATAGGGTGACATAATTAATCTCTATATATATTCACATTCACTCGATATTCAATATTACATATCGTTACGTTATGTTCGTCAGTTATATATATATATGTCGGGGAAAATGTTATTCCCGTTGGCATCGTCATTAGTGGTTACGGGTTTAGTGGGCATCATTCGGGTAAAATGCGAGCACAAAACACAATCTTCACAGTTTCACTATATTTTAATTTAGATTCAACAATAATTTTACACTATACAATGATATCGTTGCAAAAATTAACAATTAAGACCGAGCAGCGAGTTCGGGGCACCGATCTTACTTTAATCACCGAATAATTTTTCTATAGCTTAAAACCTTAATAATGTAATAAAAGCTACATATAATGTAATTTACGTAATGACCAATCAGAGCAGAGCTAATGCCTCGAGCGGGGTCGAGGCGCCATCTTTACTTTTATTACTAGTGCATATCGCACCTTTACAGGCAAAAATATTGATTTTTAAATCATTTTAGGCTTAAGCTTTTCTAAATTTTTTGTTCTTCCAACGTTTGCTGGCTGTTGTACTAAGGTGTCGCAAAAAAAGTCTTGTAACACTTTTTTCGGTCTAGCTCCTATCCTCTCAAAGCGTGTAGCGCAATAAGGAACTTCGTTCCTGTGATATATGTAGGTAGCTTAAATATAGCTCAAATTTATAGGTAATCGGTCTGCTATATATAGCACAAAGAGAATTTACCAAAATCCATCAAGAATTTCACTAACTACAAATTTTTGACTTTCGTCCATTATTCTGGAGAACCCCTTGTGTTTTATGGGACAAAAATGTAACCTTATATTATAATATTAGCTATCACTGTGCCAAAATCGGTTCAGTACTTTCAGAATTATGCGTGTTCACAGGGACAGACAGACAAAAACTTTAAAAGGGTTATTTTTGGCTTCTGTGTCGATAACAAAGTCTATAATTATAAGTTCTATAAGTATATAATTTTCAAAAAATATTTAATGTACAGATTTGACCTTATTACAGTTTTATTATAGTACTAGCTGCAACCAGCATCCCCACGCGTTTTTAAAAATCGTATTAAAGAATTATAAAATTTTGAGACTATGTATAACTATAGAAATGCTCTTTAAAGACAATGGTAAGTAAGACTCGCACGCCACTAAAAGTAACATGTAACGTATACGTTACATATATAAATACTAACAGCGTGCCAAATGAGATTTGTCATCAGCAACATATTTGGAACCTTAACCCACCATATAACTACCTCAGTGCTCACTTACACTGTATAAGGAATTAATGAAACAATAAATTAAAATATTATTATAAAAATTTACATTTACATTACATTTAATATACATTGCCATTATTATAATTAAGATTTTGTGACTATATAAAAAATAAACGCTTGTTTGTTCCGCAAGAAATTGTATTATGAAACTCTTTACGTAATACATTTATAATATAGGATCTTATTAGAAAGACCTCTATACCAATAAAGTTATTAATAATTATAATGTCAAATTTAAACAATAAGCTGACAATTATTTATCTTATTAAAAATAAAGAATGAGTTAAAATCTTGCTAAATTTCATGCAGGCAAAGTCGCGGGTAACAGTTAGTCTAAAATAGAATAACCTCAATTACTTTTTATACGGTTCGCTATCTACAAGTGAAAGTCCCGTGAAAATCAGTCTAACCGTTTTGGTGATAGCACAGCGGGCTAAACCACGGTTAACAGCTAGTCTGAATTAAAATAAATTAAATTACTTTTTATAAAGTCAGTTACCTGCCAGTGAAAGTTTCGTCTTCCGCTGCGTTTTAGCGCAAAATAACCATTACACGTGTACGTATTACCGCCCAACGAAGTGGGCACGGGTCGGCTAGTTTTTTCTAAAATAAATTAGAAGTACATTAAATTAATTAAAATATGCATTACTCACACTACTGCTTCAATTTTACACAACATATACACACATGTAAATAAAAAAGACATTTTGACATCTGTCAATAAAGGACTTCAAAAAAGGTTGTGAAGGAGGTTGCTATGCTCGACTGTATGTATTATTCTACTCTTACGTTCCAATTACCCTTTTTCATTCTACATTCAACAATGATATTAACCCTAATAAAATTCAAACTTAAAAAAATCAATGAACTATGGTCGAATGTCGACCACTGGGCGCACACTAGTTAAGGATTAATACATCAGAGGGAGTTTGAAGATAGCACCAGTGACAGAGAAGTTAAGGAGTAATAGATTAGCATGGTACGGTCATGTCATGAGGAGTGATGAAAACCATGTAACTAGAAAAGTGTTAAGGTGTTAAAGTGTGGAAGGATATATGAGTAGAGAAAGACCGAAAAAGGTATGGATGGACTGTGTGAAAAATGATATGTGCGTAAAAGGGGTGAATACTGAGATGATATTTGACAGGAGAGAGTGGAAAAAGAAAACATGTTGTGCCGACACTACTTTGGTGCGATAAGAGTAATGATGATGGAATAACTAAGCAACAGCAACGCGTGGCCCCGTCAGTTAATATATATAAACCTTCGGGAAGAAATTCTTTAGCCATATTGAATGTGGTAGAGCCACGGTGTAGCTATTACTAGTTTCAGTATGAATGAGCCGGCTCGCCCGGGGTAGTACTTGCATTGCTCCGTTTCGTTCGCGAGGCCCACCTCCTTTCCTCCTTTCCCTTCCCCTTTCTCCTTTTTTTGCGACATTTTTTTTTGCTAGCCAAAAAACCAAAAATAATAACGGCTTGAAAAAACTCTGACTAAAAAAAGTTTAGAATGTCGTTGACCATAGTTACGTCAATACTCTTGAATTCTGAAACCTACTAAAATCTCAGTCACATTACATTTTTTTATCGATTTTGAGGAGTTCCAAATGGTAATAAAATATAAATTGAGACAACTTTAAAAAAATATCCTCTTTACAATAAAAAAATAATCATATCATTTTATAAATGAGGAAGGTTTGAGGTAACAAACATTAAAAAAGAATATAACTGGAATTGAAAACCTCCTTTTTGAAGTCGGTTAAAAATATTCTCTTAATTATCATAAAATTCGCATCTCTGCTACATATAGCCTTTTCTATCGTTCGTCTCGTGTTTATGCGATGGTTCGTAGCGGTCTGCGTCCCCACTACACTACCGTAGTATACGGGCCCATACACGGACTCTGCATACCATGGAGACTAGACTCCGTGCCCTATACTATAATCTTAATTCATAATTTACATATTACGTTTACATACATTACACGAAAGAGACGGATAAGTTACATGTGGCAGGGATAAGAATGTTGTGAGGCGGCGATCCTGGCCACAGCAGGAGTCGCGCAAGTCGTTGGGAGGATCCGGCGGCTAGGACTGCAGGTGGCGCTCAGTAAGACCGAGGCCCTGTTTTTTCACGGGCCTCGGAATGCACCACCTAGAGCGTCCCAGATCGTCGTGGGAGGCGTGTCCATTGGCGTCGGGTCGAGGTTAAAATACCTCGGCCTTCTACTCGACAGCCGATGGACCTTCGAAGAACACTTTCGGCAGCTGGCCCCCCGTCTAATGGGCACAGCGGGCACGCTTGCCCGCTTACTGCCCAACCTGAGGGGCCCAAATTCCAACTGTCGGAAGCTGTATCTAGGAACCGTGCGGTCCATGGCCCTGTATGGGGCCCCGGCGTGGGCGTATAGCCTGACGGCCAAGAGTATCGCACAATTGCAAAAACCGCAGAGGACGTTGACCGTTCGGGCCATTCGCGGGTACCACACTGTTTCCTACGAAGCCGCCTCCCTGATGGCCGGATCACCACCATGGGACCTGGAGGCGAGAGCCCACGCGTCGCTATATCAACGACGCGTGGAGGCGCTGGAGATGGGACGTAGACTCGCGCCTCGGGAGATTGAGGCACTGAGGTCCCAGCTCCTCGAGGTCCTGGTGGTCCAGCAGTGGACCCAACGACTGCAGCGACCGAGCTTCGGCGTGGGTACTGTCGAAGCCATTCGGCCTGTCCTGGTTGAATGGATGTCCAGGCGGCATGGCACCCTGAGCTTCCGGCTGACACAGGTGCTCTCGGGGCATGGTTGCTTCGGGAGCTACCTGTGTCGTATAGGCCGGAAGTCGTTGCCAGGGTGCCATTACTGTGGCTGCACGGAAGACACCGCGCAGCACACTTTAGTCGAGTGTTCCGCCTGGAAACAGCCACGCCGCGAGCCCGTCGCGGCTATTGGCCCGAATCTCTCACTCTCGGCCGTCATCCGTAAGATGGTCGAGAGCGAGAGCGGGTAGAGCTCCGTCGCCTCATATTGCGAGGGGTTATGCTTGCAAAGGAGGCGGCGGAGAGGGAGAGGGAGCAGACCAGCCAGCTCCCCTTCCGCGGTCGACGATCACGGTGGCGCAGAGTCAACGATGACCTGAGGCCGCCGTAAAAATGGCCTGCGGGCGGCGGACACGAGCACGTCCGTCGCTCTGGCAGAACTTCTGCATAGGCCCGTGTGGTTGAGACGCATTGTGGCGATGCGCCTCCCACGATCGTCGGGGAGGGCAACTCTCGCCCTCCCCTGAGAGGTCTACGATTCTGACCCCTCGACCGCGGCGAGGCTCCTGATTAGGGGCCGACACCTGCTGGGGAGTAGACGCAGTGCCAGTTCGGCAGCTCCTGCTCCCCGGCCTATAGGTGATTGAAGGCACCATGGGGTTTTAGTCCGTGCAAGTCGGACATACCCCACCCTCAGCTGCCCGGCTAGGGTGGGAATCCGTAGGGATTTCCCCATGTTAAAAAAATAATATAGGAATGTTAACATGAACATGTGATGTACACAGAATGAATAACGTCTTAGAATATTGGTGTAAGAATGTAGTTTTAAATTAATAGCACCAGTGACAGAGATGTAGAGGATTAATAGGTTAGACATGCATGGCATGCACAGGCATGTTATAAGGAGAGATGAAAGTCATGTAACTAGAAAAGTTTGAGTACAATGGTGGACGGATATAGGAGTCGAGGATGACCGAAAAAGGTATGGACAGATTGTGTGAATCATTATATGTGAATAAAAGGTGTAAATACTGAGATGACATCTGACAGTGGAGTGTGGAAGAGCAAAACTTGTTGTGCCAACAATAGTTAGGTGGGATAAGGGTTAGAAGAAGAAGATCGATCTTTACATAAGCTCGTTCAATTAATTATGGTACCTACTGTTTCGGGGAAGTCTTTGCAAAGTCGTCGCGAATTAACAGGGATACAGAACCCCTTTAAGAATATTAAGAGAGTTTACGTTGAGTAAGATTTAGAAGTTTCTATTGCATTGACGCAATAATAATTCTTCATTCTTGAAAAATTTGCTAGTGCCTGTGACTTTGCTCCCGTAGAAATAGTAATTTTGGTACTTTCTTTTTATTTACATAGTATTCACATAGTACATAGCCACAGTAATCACATAGTACATACCCATAGTAATCACGTAGTACATAGCCATAGTAATCACATAGTACATAGCCACAGTAGTCACATAGTACATAGCCACAGTAGTCACATAGTACGTAGGCACAGCAGTCACATAAATACCTGCAAAAAATAATAATCGTGACGTATGTATACAATAATACCGCGAAGTTGTTCCTTCATAGAACAACGGTGTAACGTAGTAATCACATAGTATCCAGCAATCACTCGCAGCAACCACATAGTACATAATAGGTACAGCAGTCACCACATACAATAACCACGCAGTAATCATATCATATATAAACTGTGTTAGTTTATCGACCAGTAGCAGGGTCTTTTACATGCAAAACATTTTATGTAGTATTAAGTATTAGACTTATTACAGCACTGTTTAATTTAAACAGCCTAAACACGATATAACACATGTATTTGTACTCCATCCTGAATAACGAATGCCCGACATACCTCCGAATGCGCGCTCTTATAGTTTCATTCCCACTGATTTACTTGCTTATGATTGGTCGTTGTAGATTGACAGTATGACAGTATCTCGACCAATCATAAGAAGTACTTTAAATACAAAATCTATAAAAGTGATTAGTAAATATTTATCCAATAGGCGATAGTTCGATTGGGCAGTCATCCGAGACGCACGCGTTCACAGTCGCTCTCCAAAGCATTTTTTCGATCACTCTAACGTGTCGCTCTATCTCTGTCGCGAGTGTCGGTTACGTCGTGCATCGCGCCACGCCACGCTACGCGTCAGTGTTCAGTGTGTTCGTTTGTTCGCGATTGCTTTGAAAGTACCGTCGCGAGCCCGATCACGTCCCGTTCGTGACGTTGCAGTTTGGTCAATCGTTGGGCGCTCCATTTAGAGCGCGGCAAACCGTACTTATTAGTGCGACCCGGTCGACGTAAGAAGACCAGTCGTCTGGCCACACGTGGATACCTCTGTCATCTTCGCCCAAGGTGCGTCAAGTGCCTGGGTGATCACTCTACGAAGGAGTGCGGACGTGGGCCCGGCACTCCCGAACCTCCCAGCTGCGTACTCTGCGGTAACGCGGGTCACCCCGCGAACTATCGCGGCTGTCCCCGCGCACCGCGCACGCAACGTCCCCGGCAGGCGCGACAGGTGTCCAGGGCACCTGCGGCCAGTTGAATTTATTAAAGATAATTTAACATCGGATATCTTAGACAGAATTCCGGACGTGTTGGTGTCTAAAGCTGACGTGGATTTGGCCATCGATTCCCTGGTCAACTTCCTTCAGATCGCCGTCAGGGAGACCTCGAGAGAGGTGCAAGCGGTGAACGATCGCCGCTTTATACTCCCGGACGACGTGAAGGCGTTGATCACGGAAAAGAACGCCGCGACTCAAGCTCATGACACTTACCCGTCTAGAGAGAATCGCGACCGATTGAGATCTTTACGCAAACAAGTTAAGGCCCGTATTTCAGAAATCCGCGACGGAAGGTGGAATCGGTTTTTGGAAAAAATCCAGCCGTCGCACCTGGCGTACTGGCAGTTAGATCTATTAAGTCAGACGAGACAACCCCTATGCCCGCTCTAGATAGAGGCGCCGGGATGCCTACCGCGTTCGATAGTTTACATAAGGCGGAGTCTCTTGCCGCGAGTCTAGAAAAACAATGTTCACCGAACACAGTTAATACTGACACCACGCATATTGAATCGATCGAGTCATCAGTAGAGCACGCGCTCGCGTCTCCACCGGCGGATACCCTAACCCCCATTACATTCGAGGAAGTTTCGGATGCCATCAAGCGTCTTAAACTTAGGAAGTCCCCAGGTCCCGATGGGATCAGGAACGAGGTTCTCAAGCTCATGATCGTATCATAGCTCTATTGGTCTGCATCTTCAATGCGGCCATGTCCCAGGGTCACTTTCCAGCCGTCTGGAAAAAGGCCGTAGTGATAGGAATTCACAAGTCCGGCAAGAAAGCTACGCTTCCCGATAGCTATCGCCCCATCAGTTTGTTAGACACGTTAGGGAAACTGTACGAGCGGCTCCTTCTGAACCGTATCCAAGCTTCCATATCAGAGTTAGATCTATTGCCACCTGAGCAGTTCGGATTTCGTGCCGAACACTCCTGCACAAACCAAGTACACCGCCTCACGGAGTACATTTTCTCAAAATTCAATGAGGATCCGGATCCAAATCCGTACCCGATTAAACCTAAACCGAAATGTACAATGGCAGTCTTTTTCGATGTCGCCAAGGCCTTCGATAAGGTCTGGCACTCGGGGCTCATTCATAAGTTAATTCTTCTCCGCGTTTCCGATAGGCTAGTTCACATAATACGCGACTATCTTACCGATAGGTCCTTCCGCTACAGAGTGGAAGGAGAACACATCTTGCCTTTTAAAGGCCCATCTATATAAGTCAAAGCGATTACTATTTATACATAATTCCGCAAAATAATTTAAGTAACACAAAAATAATAAAGTATGAACAAATTAATGTTATTTAAGCTATACAACAATTTTGTTTAATTATCCTTATTTATATATCTCTACTATGTTCACTAATCTGTTTCAACATGTAGATCAGCGACATCTAGCCTTTCATGGCCGAAGTATGAAGTCAAAGAATATGCTATTTATTATTCATAATGATCAAACTAATGATTCAATTCTATATAATGATATTCTTAGTTACGTCTTATTAAAATCTATACAATAATAATTATTCTTATTATGTATCTTTATTATCATGGCGCTAGTTTCAATGTGTCTCTTAATATGGTGGCGCTAGTACCAATGTGTATCTCTAATATGATGGCGCTAGTGTGAATGTATATTTATAATATGGTGGCGCTAATATCAATGTTCCGGTCGTGTTGTAGTCTCGTCTCTTGAATGTGATGCAGCGGTACCGGAGGTAACACGTTATTGTAATTTTAATGACGACGCGATTTAAGTACGAGAGACAGGTAGATATGTAAATGGACTTAATACATTCAGATGATTTTATTAGCCACTGTTTTTTTACATTAGGTTCCACGCGGATGGATTCTAGCACAGCTAGTTAATTATAATACGTCGATTTCTTTCTACTTCATATGAATATCTACATATAAATGAATTATATATACATATCAGTCGAGAACCCTGGGGCGCCACAAGAGCCTGCACCAGTGCGATCGCAGCTGTCTTACGTCGCGATAGTGGCGCCTATATCAACCTCAGCCGCCCAATCTCGAGTATTAACTCCGCGCAAATACAGCCGTCAGAGGGAAACGCCACGACATCGAACCCGATACTTCGGCAGTGCTGTCCGCCGATAGTTTTTGAGAGCTTGCCCAACTGGACAGAGCATCCCCAACGACTGGTCTACAAGCTGGGCGCGGACCGATCGTGCGCTCGCATGGATACGGAATGCACTTCTTCGCGGTGAACACAGACGACAACAGCACCATCTGCGATTACCTTGCACAACTGGAGGGTGAAGAAAGGGTATGTGGTTCACATACTAGCTCACCACCGAGAGAATTCTAAAGGTCATGAACAATTCAGGCACTCGTCCTACTACTGTCATCGCCCGAAATCCTGTGTGAGGCGCAAGGGGCCGCGCTTCGAAAGCAAATGTGACCACTTGAAGGAGGAATTGGCGTCCTGTGTCAACTGTGGGGAGCCCCATTCTTCAAATAGCTCCCGCATATGCCTCGTATTCCGCTAAAACAAATGCCCGTAGTTTAAAAAGTTTTAGAACAGACATGAAGTAAGGTCCTCTTCGTTTTTTATTAGTATTTGTTTTGCTATTATTAATTCATATGTTAAATGTGACCATGAAGTTACACACGACTAAAAGGTGTCACCCTTTGAACATTCACCTGGTATATGTATAAGTCACGTTCGATGCAGTCATCGCGTCCTTGTGAACCCGGGCAAACCAAACGAATAAACAGACGTCTCAAATCAAATAAATAAATAATTTATTTGTCGAGTATCATTAAACCGAACCAGTTGATAAACAAAAAAAATGGTTGTCTGTAAAGTCGGCTTACGGACGATAATTTTACCTGATAATGTCATAAGAAAACATTATCACAAATCCACACCGGTATCTAAACTGTGCACACTGCCCGTGTCCAGTACGCAATCTGTTTAGTTTGCACCAGTCCCCTCGGGGCAGATCGAAGCACTTTAATTTAACGCACGGGTCGATGGCGCATCTTGCTTGGCCTAACTTTGTCGCTTGCCAGGTTTTTTGCCATTCGCTCCATATGCTGGATTCCCCATTAACTATTTCCGAAATAATATTGTAAGCTGGTCGTCGGGATTTTAGTCTATGGTGTGGGGGATTAAAGAACTCACTATGCATAGGTAGGCTATTGTTCTGCTTTACTTTAATAAGCTCTCTCAGTAAGGCCTCATTCCTTCTCAAAGCTGGTGGAGCTATATGACAAAGTACCAGTAGCCATTCTGTGGGAGTATATATTAACATCCTGGATATGGTACGCATAAATTTATTCAGCTCGCAGTCTACTTTTTGCACACGAATGCTACCCAGTCATACCGGGGAACAATATTTAGCTACGGGATACACCAACGACAAGGCTGTAGTTCACAGAATATCGGCATTTGCCCCCCAACTAGTTCCTGTTAATTTTAAAAGCACGTTATTTCTAGATTGTAACTTACGTGAGGTCCCCACAACATACTCTCTGTATTTAAGTGATCGGTCTAGTATAACACATAAATACTTCGGGTAAGGATTGTGACGCAAATATACCATTGAAAGAAACCTTCAACCCACGCCTGTCGGATTGATCGTATAAATGGAAGCAGGATGTTTCTGTTTTACTTAGGTTAGGTATCAAATGCCAAGTTTTGAAGTATTCTGACAGAATTTCCATGTCTTTTGATAAGGTAATTTGCATATCAGAGAAAACCTTTTCTTGCGTTATCAGGCAAAGTCATCAGCGTAAATGAATTTTCTAGAGATTGTAGCTGGCAAATCATGGATGTATATATTAAATAACATCGGGGCTAGAACAGAACCCTGTGGACGGCCATTATCTAGCTTTCTGACATCGCTAACCGCAGAACCCAGATGTACTCTAAATAACCGCTGTGAGAGCATGTTGGATATAAGCTGAATAATTCGTGGAAGCATCTTCTACGACAAAACACAATATTATTAGCAAACAGCACACACCAAGGTGAACCCTCCTGCATATTTGATGCTAAAGCGTCCATAACAAGAATAAATACATAAGAGGGTAAATCTGAACCCTGGTGCAAATCTACAGCCACATTGAAATTATCGGTGACTCCAGCTTTAGATTTAACGTGTAATTTGACTTGACTGTACATACATATAACGAATAAGTTGTAGGTACTTCCCAGGCAGCATATGCCTTTTCCAGATCAACAAAAGACATAAGTTCATATGTACACGTCTGTATTTTTCGCATAGTTGCTAAATGCGAAAATGGCGTCTGTTACTGCATGTCCCGGTATAAACCCAAATTGATTCCGAGTCATTCCAGTCTCATCTCTTATTCGTCTCGCTATCACCCTTTCGCTTAGTGTCATGATAGTCTAGTAGGTTTAGTCCACAGGTTCGAATCTCGGCATGTACCAACAATTTTTTCAGAATTCATGTATATTTACTCATTTAAATTGGCAATTCTATCAGCTGACAGTGAAGAAAAACATCGTGAGGAAACATGGACCTGAGAGATGTTCTTGTAGTACCACTGTATATGGGAAACATAGAACTGTGGATGTCTCAAAGTTTGAATCGCCAATACGTCATGGGCTGTCGTGGTGATAATGCCCATACCTTCCTTAGGGAAGAGGCCTATGGCTCTGCAGTGGGTCTCTTATAGGCTGATGATGAAATCTTCATACTATGTGACATGAGCTTTACTCATCGATAATTGTTACAGTCCTGTATATCACCTTCATTCTCAAAGATAGGCTTATGCTATTGTACCATTAATTTGGAATCGCTTCCTCTAGTAACATTTTATCTATAATAATATTATAACGGGGTAAAGTTTGTGAGTTTATGGCGTTGTAAGGTGTAATATCTGGATCTACTAAAGCGATTTTGAAAATTATTTTACCAACAGAAAGCCACGTTATTTATGAGTGTCATATTAACCTGAAAAATGAAAAAACATTCGGATTGGAAATTGGAAAAAATGAAAAAGTCGGATTTGCAAAATAAGTCGGAGAAAAAGCAGTCGAACGAAAACGTTTCTTACGAATGCTACGTTAACGATGAGAGATGTATGATTGAGTTCCAGAGAAAAGTTCCGGAGCTTGATAATGCCTACAAAAATGCCTTTAAGTCATAAAGAGCAGTTTTTAATAATAATAAATATTTACTGCCAAACGGAGTGAGCACGGGGCAGATAGTTAAAAATAAAGTCAGTCACATCAATCCATCTAATTCTCATTTTAATCTAATTTTAAAAACTTCCATACTTCTATAGGTGTGCCAGCTGGCCCTATTGCTTTTCTATTTTTCATAGCATTTACAGCTGTTCTTACTTCATACTTGCTTATTTCATGCACAACGCCTAAATTTCTTCGAACTACTTCTTCTACTTTTAACTTTTCGGTCCAGCCATTTTCTTCATTCATCAGTCTTTCAAAATATTGTAAATTTTGTAATACCAAGAAGATGAGCTTCGAAATAGCCTAAGGTGGCTTTCTGTTACTCCGGGGGAGTCCCAAAGGGTCTTCGAGAACCTTTAAAATTTTCGTTCAGATCCAGCTAACAACAGTAAAGATACAATGCACGTACCTCGTGATCTTCTCTGTTTGTAGCTGGCCGCTGAGCTCACAAATGTTAGATATTGATTAATTTGATGACTCAGCTGCTGATTGTTACATGTTCGTCTCGATCGTTCGATGAAAAACAGCAGATGGTGGTGAAACTATTACAGGTTTCAACATGAATGTATCGGCTCGTCCGGGGTAGTACCACCCGCTCATAGAAAACCGACGTGAAGTAACAGTACTTGCATTGTTGCGTTTCCCCTCTCCTCTCCCTCCCCTAACCCTTCCCCCAAAGGGTGGTAACGCACTTGCGACTCCTCTGGTGTTAGTGTCCATGGACGTTGGTGATCACTTAGCATCCGGTGAACCACCTGTTCGTTTGCCACCTATGACATAAAAAAAAGCAGAGATGAAAAATATTGATCATTCGTCAACATTTTCTTCCATCATTTATTATACATTTAATGTGTGTAATTAATTATTTTGTTCTCTTATACTCTTTTGCTAATCGATAGAAATATTTTTGTTTGTGAGCTCTCCAGTGATTGGTACAAACCATCTTGTACTTTAGCAATAGCAACCGCTGTTTTTTTATTTTTCTTACATTCTGCATAAATTATTCTCTTATTTTCATTAATCATGCTATCCCGGTATTCAATACATTACCATCCCTCTAAAGCTGTCTTCTTCTTTCAAAGCCTACTTACCTAAGTACCTCTTCATTCCACCAACATGTCTGATCATTCGTCAACATTTTCCTCCATCATTTAATGTGTGTAATTAATTATATTGTTCTCTTATACTCGTTTGCTAATCGATACAAATATTTTTGTTTGTGAGCTCTCCAGTGATTGGTACAAACCATCTTGTACTTTAGCAATAGCAACCGCTGTGTTTTCATTTTTCTTACATTCTGCATAAATTAATCTCTTATTTTCTTTAATCATGCTATCCCGGTGTTCAATACATTACCATCCCTCTAAAGCTGTCTTCTTCTTTCAAAGCCTACTTACCTAAGTACCTCTTCATTCCACCAACATGTGTCCTTATCTATCTTGTCTTCCTTTCTTTTCACCAAAAACATCTCTCGCGACGTCCCTTATACATGTTGCCATTTCATTAACAGTATTCATATTTTTCTAAAACCCAAATCGGTTGTGTGCCTTAAGCGCCAACCTTAGTAGTCCGGTGAAGCTGTGAAGACCCTGCCGGGTCAATAGCGTAGTCAGTACGAGAAAAAAAAAGCGAAAGAATTTAGAATAAAGGTTGTTAATACTAGAAATGAAAAATATGAATACTGTTAATGAAATGGCAACATGTATAAGGGACGTCGCGAGAGATGTTTTTGGTGAAAAGAAAGGAAGACAAGATAGATAAGGACACATGTTGGTGGAATGAAGAGGTACTTAGGTAAGTAGGCTTTGAAAGAAGAAGACAGCTTTAGAGGGATGGTAATGTATTGAATACCGGGATAGCATGATTAAAAAGAAACGAATTGAGAAATACGAAAATAAATTGATAAATAAATAAGTAAGTGAGTAAACAAATAATTATATCACGAAATAAATAAAGCAATAAATAAATAGAAAGGACAGGTCTCACTCAGTTCTAGAAAACAGAACGCAGGTGTGTAGCACATGTGTGCGGCGCAGGTGTGCCGAATCGGAACAATGGAAATGAGCACTCACGAAGTAATAACTGACGTCACTAAATCACGAGTATCGAAATCGCAGAGGGTAACGAACGCGACGTCCGTCTCCCACCGTGGTCGGATCGGAACTCCCATGTTAGATGACGATTTGGTCCAAGATGAGTAAACGTGCTAAGCTTAGGAAGGACCGGCTCTCTAGTGCAGGTGCCGGAACACACCAACAGAACAAATCTATGTTATGATTTCATCACAAGGGTTTATGTAAAATGAATATCTGACATGTATAAAGTTAGAATGAGATAATGGTATGGAGTAAACACTGACTCGGGTGTGACGGGACTGCCTTCCTCCTCGTGCAGGTCCGGCAGCCGGTCGAGGCCGAGGTACTGCCGCCGCAGCAGATCCACCTCCGCCTTCAACGGCCGGTAGTCCTCGTGCAGCCGCGACGCGTTCGTCAGCTTCCGGCCCATACTCTCCTCTGTTTGCTTTATCACTGTCTCCATCTATAAATATTGTAAGTCAGCGTATCAATATCATCTGCAAACAATATATCAACTACAATACAAATAAACCAGTAAATTATATTTCAATACTAGCTTCTGCCCATGTCTTCGTCCGTGTAGAATAGTTACTTTGGGCTAAAGTTTAAAAATAAAACGATTTTGAAACATTATTCACTTGTGATCTGCTCCTATTGGTCTCAGTGTGATGATATATAGCCTATAGCCTTCCTCAATAAATGAACTATGTAACACTGAATGATTTTTTTTTAATCGGACCCTATTGGTCCAATTCCTGAGATTAGCATGTTCAACCAAATAATCAAACCTTCCACCTTTATAATATTATTACAGGTTTCTATTCTTCTGCCGTACTTAACTCGAGCCGTCATTCAAATTACAATAACTTCTATAGAGTAGACCAATTTTAATGGAACAAAGACTAAAATACTCTCGAGGATACACTTTATGATTTTCTTGGTGAAGTTTATCGTGAACCCAGTACTTTAGCAGTGAAGACGCTTTGTCTTGGATCGTAACGGGGGGCGGTGGGCGGGGCTTCTTGTCCGAAACTGCGGAACCCGCAGCCGCGGGCGAGTTGGGTCTAGAGGGCGCTGGTGTCGCCTTTGGCACTTTCGCGCCATTTGACGTTTGCGATCTTTTTAGAGGGCGATTTGTCCTCCGGATCGGAAGGTGAGTTCGGGCGCTTCTTGTTCTTGCGCGGTTTGCGGTGCGTGACGGTGGTGAAGCCATCGTCCGCAGCAGGGGCTTGCTCAGCCTGAGGGGCTTGCTCGGCAGGGGGATCCTGCTGAGCAGGAGGGTCTTGCTCCATGTCGGAGCCGGAGTCGGAGTCGGAGTCATCGCTATCGCGATCGGCTGGGATTGGGAAGTTGTTAGAAGCCTCGATCTTGGTATAGATCGAGGGAGCGGGCTTCGAGGAATGAGGGAGCTCGGTGCGATGCTTTGCAGCGTACGCATCGTAATCGTCTTCGAGACGAGGACAGATAGCGGCTATGAAGCCGCGGAGGCTAATGAGCTCAGTCTCTAAGAGACTGATCTCTTGTTCAGCGGCCATACCGGGGCCTGAGGAGGGGAGTGGCGTGGGGGAAGACATGTGAAACCTCCCTGCCATAGGGGCAGGGGGGCGCGCCTTAATGAATTTAACGGACTATCCCGAGTCCGGATCAAAGGGAGTTGTTTAAAACTAAACAAAATAGGAAAACAACGCAAATAAGTACCTGAGCGAGACAGGGGAAAAATAACATAAGTCTACTTAAATAAACAAACAATAAAAAGTAAATAAATTTAAAAATAAATCACTGAAGAATTAAAGAAATACGTAAATAAATAGATAAATAAATATACCAAGAAATAGATAAATCAATAAATAAATACAAAGGAAAGGTCTCACTCAATTCCAGGAAAAAGAACGCAGGTGTGGAACGCAGGTGTGCAGCGCAGGTGTGCCAGATCGAGACAACATAATAACTGACGTCACTGAATCACGAGTATTAAAATCGCACTCAGCGCGCGCAGCAAAACGGACAACCGCTCGAGTCGACGGTCCGATCGAAACTGCCTAAATTCTTTCGCATATTCGTCCTTCTCTATTAGATACCATTTAATTTTAGAACTTGAGTAGAGAAAGCGAGTGAAATCAGACAATTTTAATGAATCATTAATTTTAATATATTTTTAAATATTAAAAAATCAAGTGATTTTTTTTTACAAAGACAATTTTAATGAATCATTAATTTTAATATATTTTTAATATATTATTAAAGCTTAAAAAACAAGTGATTTTTTTTACAAAATGGCGTCTCTGCAGGATATTTCTTCAACCGTCTGTTGAGAGGCATCGAAAACTGCTGCAGATATCAAAAATTTATATTTGTCTGAAACAAAAAAGTTTTTTATATTCGATTACTGATGTATTTAAGGGAAGGATAAAACTATAAAATAATAAAGAGATTTTTGGCTATTTTTCAACGATTTTGACCCCTTCCATTAACCCGATATCTTTGAACTTTCCTTTAAACATCCTTCCGATAGCACTATAAAGAGATACCTCTGAAAATTTTAGCCTAATCGGTCGATAACTTTTCGAAATACAGCACGAGCAGTGTTTGAAAACACAGTTTCGAGATAATCGCGTTCAAAGTTTCGATACGGTATAAGTATAAGTTAAAGTGACTTACCGATCAATCGGCGATTCCGGATCCATAGAATAAATCTGCGACCTTCCTAAAAAGCTGATTATCTTTGAGCTGTACGAACTGCTTTTGTTTCAGAAAGACTCATCCGGTACGGTTTAACTATTCGTGCCTCATCGGTATTTTCAATGAAAACTTTACAATAGGTGCCAACAATTATACCCAGCTCGTTCATGAGTTTGAGAATTTAGGTCCTGAATTTATTTGTCTATTACCACACCGACACGTAACAACACTTTTGTAATCTAGGTCTCTCGCTCTTGACTCTCCAAAACTTATTTTCTCCTTGCATACAGAACAAATTTTAGTATGAATATCGTCAGTACTGGCAGTTTTTAATTTTTTTTCACTGGCACTTTCATATACACCGTCCCTTATACTCGGCCCTAAATCGTTCCCATCATTATGGGTAAATTGACTGCCCGGGTAATATCTTTTTACAAAATTTTTATAAGCGATATTACCACGCGTTCTTTTAAGATAGTTTGGCATTTTATTTTAGAAAATTCAACTGCACACGATAAAGTTTAGAGTTAAACTGACTCAACTGCTCGCATTACTATCGTTTCGTTTACCTGCAGTTACACACTATATAGATATAAATATTCATGTAATTCAAATCTCATAAAAAGGAGCCTCCCTAAAACTTATGAGTCAATATACAAACGTACTGAAATAATATACGAACGCTCCGACCCAAGCTCTCCAATTACCTGTGTTAATGACGGTATGCGAGCTCTGACGTTTTTGACAATAACTCAATTTATATACAAAATTTAGATTTTTCCTTGTAACAGTTTATTTTTAAATTAAACATTTATTTGTATATTCAAAAGATACCTTAAATAATAAAAAAATTAACGATCAATCGCAGTCTCTGTTTCTCTATCTTATTTCTTTCTGTTTACCACCTCCATAGTCTGTTCATCTCATTCTCTTAAAAATTGATCAGATTACCAAGTTTCATTAGTAACGTGTACGAACTCACACTCGATTTTTTTTAAACTACTAATTGTAACTTAAGAATCTGTTCCTACGCGTCACCGTTATAGCCTATATCCTCACTTACGGCCAAACTTGGACAGAAATTATTTGAAAGGTCTGCAGTTTATACGACTTCGATATCTGAAAACCAGGACCTGTTATTGGGTTCAGTGTTTATTTAGATAACTTTCTCATAACGGCGTTAAATAAATATAGCTTGCTGTGTATTGCGTGTCGATTGTGTAAACACACGAGTCAAAATCAAACCCAGGCACGTTGAATACCAAACGTTTTAATCGATAGAAATGACACCGTTTGAAACATACTTTTAATTGTTTATTTTTTTGTTGCTAGACGAAATCGTTACATATTATAAAACAAAGTCCTATGCCACGTCTGTCTATCTGTCTGTACGCGATAAACTCAAAATCTACTTAACGGATTTTCATGCGGTCTTCACCAGTAGATAGATTGGATTCATGACGAAGGTTTAAGTGTATAATTTGTCAAGGTTTTTTTTTATTATCGTAGCAGGATAACATCCACTGGGCCCGCTAGTATAATATAATGAAATATAACATAAACAATTAGGTCATGATAAAATAGTTCTGTTACATTTTCTTATTTATCAACTGATTTTCTTTGTTAGCTATTGACAAGCTTTAGTAAAATACAATAAAAAACAGGATATGTCATAAAGATAAGACAGAAGTGATTTTTATATTACGGGGCGGTCACCATATAGATTTTTTTTACATTAAATCTGAACAAGAATTGTGTATTCCATATTATGACCACGTTTAGATTACTGAACGGACACTAGTCTAGATGCAAGCAGATGGTCCACTTTGATAGTGGTGTATTTAATTAAATATTCGGAGGCTATAAACCGCTACCATACTCCTGAATGGTGAGGAGACGATATAAGTTATTACAACAAGTAAAATATATTACCTATTACCCTTCCTAATAGAATAAAGACGTATGTAAAACTTTGTGTTTTTTTAAATGTTATTTATGGATCGAATAGTATATCTATGAAATATGCCGATATTGTCACTTAAAAAAACGAGTTTTTATAAATTTAACGTAAAAATAAGTAATTGCAAATATACATTAACGAAAAAAGATATTGCTAAATACACGTAAATACTAAGTTCTCCGCGCAATTGTCATCGATGCTGTGCATGTAACCATTATTGATTGGTAAACTATTTTTAATTGGTTGTTATTTTTGATCAAGAAGAGACTGGATATATTTTTCACATTCCCTCATAATCAGAGAAATTTACATAAGTATATATTTTATAGAACCTTGCTTTATAAATTAGTAGCTTTTGTTCGCTCGTTTTAATGTAGTTGTGGTCCTTGAGAGCAGTAATTTTAGCAGTTTAGATTAGTAGTTTAGTAGTTAGAGCAAAGTGACTGCACTGTGCCTGATGGTGAGCACAGTACAATCCAAAAATAATGGCAACTACCAAGAGATGCGTTATGCCTCGTCGGTCGCCGCTGTCATGCCGGCCTGCGTGAGCGAACAACCTCCGTCCGTGTTCAGAGGTGACCAGTGTTAATCATCTCACCGGTATCCGAGCCATGGCGAAAGTCATTAACTACTGGATATGCATGAGCTGATCCCGAAACGCGACACGTAGAATGAATCACTATTACGGGCTTCTTCGCTACATGCTTGGTGGTTGTGCACAGGCCACAGGGTCTACGCACGTTTGGGTAGTGAATACGTTCGCTAACGCTTCATCAACAGTACCTTACCTTGTTGTGTCGGGTTTGCTTCACTGCTGATGTAGCCGGGTATGTGGCCGCTAAACACAGTACACTCGAGTTCGGTGGTGGAGACCGCGGCACACTCACAATTTGGTTTTGTGATGAACTTTGGTTACGCGAAAAGGTTCGTTGTTTATGCGACGACGTTGTGGGGTCTCGAGCAACAGTAATTTTTTTCGTTAGATGTCGCAAATGCAGCAATCACAGGAAGCCATGCATGGATTGGTTAAGAAACCAACCCTTGTGATTGGTGCAGCGAACGTAAGCGATATGAACTTAGAGAGAAATGATTTCGTATTGACGATGTTCGCACAGGGGTCGTGACCCAGTCTGGCTTTAAAACCCTACCACCCCGCAAAATATGTGTATATTTCACAAGCGGTGGAATTGAATCCTATAAAAAGAAAGCGAGAAGAGTGTATGTCTCACTATTCTCCAATACGGCAAGCGAGATACTGCTCTCACTTTACTTGACACAGTGTTTACGCCCGCCACTGCATCGTCACACCAAAAGTTTTCGAATTAGAATTTTAAAGCCCTCCCATAAAGTGAATTCACTTCAAAAATATGATGATAAATGGAAATAGGTTATTAAAACTCAGCTATAATCATTAGTGTTCATTACCGTAATTAAGTTTCAGAGAGCCTTTATTTTCTTCACTTGGAGCAGTACTTCTGTAACAATTGGCGTTTAAGCACAGACATGATTAACATAGACCGTCTAATAATGGCCTTTTGAACTTCATTAAAATATTAAAAATATACTTTCCACCGAAATGTATACTGTATTTTGGTTGACCAACTTTTAGATAACGTTGGCAAAAAACAAACTACCTTTCGTTTTTGTATCATCATTTGTGATTAATTGCGATATATTTACAGAAAAGCAACACTTTATTTTGAGACAAATGTATACAAACGTTTGGAGTAAAATAACTCGACCGTCCGAAGAGAAAAGTTTAGGTAAATAACCACAAAGTGTCGGTCCGAAAAAATCGCCCGTATGTTTACGAAACGTTACAGGCGCTATTACGTGAACCCGTACCAGTGAAAGCCGAGCCGCGACGCAAAGCAGTACCGCTAGTCGCGAGTGTGTGTGCTTCACAAAAAAGAAAAAAAATCATGGAAACTATACGCAAGTGATTCTGTTTACGATTTTTTTTATCACGCGAACATCTTCGGGAACGTTACGTTTCTCATTATTAAAGGTATGAATTATTATAATGGTTTATTTATCAACCCCTGTGACAATAAGAAATGATTTTATTATCACATGAAAACTATTTTTCTTAAAACTACAGTTATTGAAATCATCATCAATTATCACATGTAACACTAGCTATGCCCGCGAATTTGTCTGCGTCGAACACTTTGTAAGACAAATCAGTGATGAATGTATTAAGTCCTTTTACTTATATGCTTTTCTCTCGTACTTAAGATTAAATACTACTCGAGGATATACTTTATGATTTCAAACAAACAAACACAGTAAAAATATTTCAAAAAATGATTAAAATGTATCTATCTTTATATTATTTATTATTATTCTAAGACGCCTGTAACAATTTCTTTCACAATCTATAAAGTACAAACAATTAGATTTACATTCTTATTATATCTATATATTAATACGTGAAGCCTAATCTTTGTACCCCTTTTTAACGGAATTGGGCGAACGGATGAACGTGAAACTTTGCATAGTTAAAGTTTATATGGAGGAGAAGTGCAGAAAGCTATTTATTTTATATAAAATGCATTAGAAGTACATTAAATTAATTAAAATATGCATTACTCACACTACTGCTTCAATTTTACACAACATATACACACATGTAAATAAAAAAGACATTATGACATCTGCCAATAAAGGACTTCAAAAAAGGTTGTAAAGGAGGTAGCTATGCTCGACTGTATGTATTATTTTACTCTTACGTTCCAATTACCATTTTTCATTCTACATTCAACAATAATATTAGAACATACAACTATTATTATAATATTTATCCCTTTAAAAAATCAATGAACTATGGTCAAATGTCGACTACTGGACGCCCACTAGTATGTATAGATAAAGATATCGTCATACTTTCTTTAAATAAGAACTGGAGCTACAAAACGAGCGAAGTATATTGAGTACACTTTGAGTAATGCGCGCACATTAGATTTAGTTTAAAGGATAGGTTTTATGATAAAATATTTAACCTCTATAATCATCTTAAGGATTGTAAGTAATCTTTCTTCGCTTTATCTATGGAAGAGC
>MU158968.1:51528-115397 GCA_015888305.1 Antheraea pernyi
AAGAGCGTAGATATATGTAGGTAACTTAGATAATATGTTACAAGCCTTATATATGCAAGAAAAAAGTCTTGTTAAAATCGGTGCTAACGTATCGCTGATTAGCCCGGACAAACAATTAGTTTTATTTATGTGCTAGCTAACCCCACCACGCGTTGCTGTGGCTCAGTTACATGTTGAATTCAAATTATGATAAAGTATGTGTTATCATGGGGTAATAAGTCTGTCCAAAAACTTGATACAGAACAAGTTGTTAAGATTAACAGAACACTCACATCATAAAATAAGGTGGAATTGAGGAAGAAATTCAAAAATAAAACGTGGCACCATCGTTTAGATATCTACAACAATCAGTCCTACAGTTTTCTGTCAGCAAACTAATATAAAGCGCCATCTGTTGGATACTGCTGAAACTTACAATTAATAACAATAATCAACATTGACAATCATTTAATTTAAAATTAAAAATATTGAGACCATTAATCTAAATTTAAATTACCGTATCTCTCAAGTTGGACGAAATTATACATAAACGCTGACGTTTCATGAAGATCGGTTGAGTAGTTTCGAAGTTGATTGTGGACAAACATCAAAACGCTGGTTTTTTATATATTTAGATATAAACTACCCTATGCACCTTTTTGTATCCCTGACAAGGTGTATACAAATATAATGGTCACTTAAGTAGTTAATTATTATATATTTAAAAAAGTACAAAAAAATGTAGAAATGTAGTGTACAAATTTATGTGTATTAATAAAGTGTAGTGTTTTTGGTGTATTCGGGGTAATTTTCGAAACGGTTCAACCCATTTTGATGCGACTTTAATTAGATAAAGATAATAGGCTACATATAATTACTCTTTTTGTAGGAATTAAGGAGTAATGATAAATTGTAGTGATATAAATATAATATATATTGTTAGCAATTTTGAACAACATTGTTAGCAATTTTTAAAACATTTATGATTATTAAAAAAGAACTGGCCAATTTAGATATAAACTGTCAAGAATACATTTTAACAATTAATCAATCACATGTCAAATAACCGACACGAGTTCTGACAGAGCTATCGCACGATATGACGGCCACCGAAAGAGTGAATCAACCCTTTTTTTTTTTTTTTCTCGAACTGACTACGCTATTGACCTAGCAAGGTCTTAACAGCTTCACCGGACTACTAAGGCGAGCGCTTAAGGCACTCAGCCGAAGAGTGAATCAACACGGCAAGCACCGCCCCTTATATGGGCCGACGCAGTAAAACTACCCGACATTTTCATTTATTTCCAACAATATAATAATAAATAAATATATATAAATATAAATAGTAGTGAAAGTGTTATCGGTGTTAAAGGGACAGCTTGCTAAGTCACATTTACAAAACTTTACAGACAATTTAAATTTTGAAAGTATTTTATAGTAGACTTGAAAACAATAAGAGTGAATGATTTTGAAAGGAAATATTGTATGTTATAATATATGTATTGGTAATTGTTTTCTATATAAAATATGCCTAATAATAATAACCACCGACGTGGTCAAGTCACGGACTTAGCTAGTTATTCACTATTAAAGAAGAAATACAACAACAAATAATATTTGATACAACGCGTTTTACACTTATATTAGATAGTCATATTATGAAATGTGTATTTTTGTGCCCATAACCTACAAAAAAATAATTTGAAAAAAAATGGACTTAACCAGTTTTCGCTTTAAGCCCTTGTAATAATATATGTCGTTTTCGTGAAACAAATAATTTATTGTCACATGAACGTATCCGTGTGCACCAATTAGTATGTAAATAACAGGTGAAAGGTTAGACACACGCAGTACTCTAGGATATAGCAGTTCATGGTGACATTTAACATATAGAATAATAATATCAAACAAATACTAATAGACAACAAAGATAAACTTAGGTAAAGTTTGTCCTAAGAATTTTAAAAGTATCTATAATAACGTAAATCAATCTAGGTTGAATGACCGGTGATAAAACATGCGAATGGCGACCCGGAGTTAACAACTTTCGATAATAAAACGGACAATAAACCCTTTTGTTTGTTCAAACTTCGAAAAATTATCCTTTTTTAGTTGGTTGGCTTCACTTTCGATTCACTTTCACATCACGGTCATTGACACTGTGCTTTGTGTATGTTTCTAGGTAATTAGGTCAAATATTAAGCACCTGTTCTTTAAATTGATTTAGAGTGAGAATCGAGTTCAGAGTGTCCTCGGGAGATGACGCCTCCGTCTGTGTTTCCGCCAAGAACGAATGTAACTGTATAAAAGTATGTTGTGCTGTGTTATCATGAAAAGGTAAGCCAGATCGCGTTTGTTGCCGGTTCTTCTCGACGATGTTTTGATATTCTTAAATGCCTTCTCAGGGCTTAAAATGAATAAAGAATATTTGAATTTGCTTATTTACTTATCTATATATTATGTTTGAACAAAAAACTATCTCATTTCAAATGAAGCATAATTTTCATTATCATATATATGACGAAGAAAGCGGAAGCTAGCGGCTTAGTCGGGTGATGGGGTTTTTATCTAAATCTACCTATCTAGCTATCACCCTCAAGTCACCTAACATTGACTGTGGTCAATCGCTGTTGTAATGTGATAAAGTGTTGATGACCGACCGTATTGTGCCTGCGCGTTTTGCGTCAGACTAGTTACGCGTAAGTATGTATGAGCCTGTGTACATCTAATATTGATATTTTGTATACAGTTTGTGCAGCACATCATATGCTTGATTAATTAAAAAACTATATAAAAAACGTATATAATTATTATTCGGAGTACCAATAGATGTGAAAGAGAGATTAATGTTAATAATTTCAATTTACAAATTATGAAATTCAAATAATTCAAACTATAATTGATTTAAAAATTCAAATGAGAACACAGTTTAGATTCCATTTTTTTGAGTTTTTACCTCTGTCAACAGTCCTTATGACTGGATCTTTTTTTTCGTAGATACGTCTATATTAATTTGAAGAGATGATAATTAACCGCTTTTTCGTTCGCAGACTATATCTATAATGAGTTTTTGGTGAACGAAAATGTAGTGATGTTTTTAGTTCGTTTCAACCCTAGTAAGACACAAGTTTGCGCGTTCACTACTAAAAAAACTCCATTCACTGTGGCACCACAATTCCAGGACACACCGCTTACCATCGCAAAAAGTATTGGGATCCTTGGTGTCAACATCTCTAGTGATGTTCAGTTTCGCAGTCACCTGGAAGACAAGGTTAAGCTGGCATCCAAAAAGCTCGGTATCCTGAATAAGGCGAAACGGTACTTCATCCCTGGGCAAAGACTGTTGTTGTACAAAACGCAAGTTCGACCCCATATGGAGTACTGTTGCCATCTCTGGGCGGGAGCACCTGGATATCAGCTTGGACCATTTGACTCGGCGCAAAAACGAGCTATGAGAATCGTTGACGATCCCAAGCTCACAAACGGTATCGAGCCACTAAGTCTACGGAGAGACGTCGCCTCTTTATGTGTGTTCTACCGTCTGTATAATGGGTTGTGTTCCGAGGAACTGTTTAACATTATGCCTGTAGCTGCTTTCCACCATCGCACTGCTCGTTGTCGGCAGGGAATTCATCCCCATACATTGGAACCGAAATGGTCTCGGACGGTCCGGTTTCAAAGGGGTTTCCTTCCACGAGCGATCCGGTTGTGGAATGAGCTTTCTGCTGAAGTTTTTCCTAGAGACTACAGTATGGGGTGCTTCAAGGGGAAAATAAATAGGTTACTTAAGGGTCGGCAACGCGCATGTAACGCTTCTGATGTTACAGGCGTCCATAGGCTGCGGTGACCGCTTTTCATCAGGCGGCCCGCATGCTTGTTTGCTACCGACGTAGTATAAAAAGTGATGAGAACATGGCGTGATGGTACAACTTCTTCTGATTCCTACTTGACTAGCTATCATCCTCAAGTTTAAGGTCTATCGCCCAGAACGTCAAATCAAATCAAAGTATACTTTATTCAATTTAGGCCCTGAGAAGGCGCTTATGAACGTCAAAGCTATCAACGGCGCGGAAAACAACCCAGTCATCTAGAGGAACCGGCAAGAAACTCGATCTGGTTTATCTCTTCATGTTATATATTTTTACAAAACATTAATAGTTACATTCGTTTTTAGTGGATGCACAGAGAGGGGTGTCATTTCCAGACGTCATAATCGTTCGCATATTTATCCACCCTATAATATCTGTACATAATACGTATAGCATATTCCGGCAGTTTCAATTGAGAGCCAAGCTCTTAGGCAACACCGTCATTTAACATCAGATGATCAGCTCAAAGCTTAACTATATTTTTCATTTCTACGTCGTTGATATATTTTAGATGTTGTTAGACAGAATTTTTGCCCTACAAAGTCTCGAAAACTTTCACAAGGTCACGATGTTATGATTCGCAGTGCTGGCTTACGAAAGTAACGGATGAGAAAAGATTACATGTGGCAGAGATGCGAATGTTAAAATGGGTATGTGGTGTAATTAAATTGGAGAAGATCAAAAATGAGTATATCAGAGGAAGAATGAAAATAGGTTAGCATGGTACAGGCATGTCGTGAAGAGAGATGGAAGTTATGTAGCTGGAAGAGTTTTGAGTCCATGGTATGGATGCATAACACGTGAACACCGTGAAAAGATGATAGAAGAGAGTGGCTACGGAAAGAGGTAAGAAGATAATGAAGTTAATAAAGCAGTAACAGTTTTTTAAGGGAAGTGTTAGGTTTTACAACAAAGTCCCAAAGAATATTAGCGATTTGCCGGATTGTGAGTTTAAGCTCTATGTCAAGCGGGTTTTGGTGTCAAAAGGCTATTACAGTGTGGATCAATATGTGAACGATGGTAATGTCTGAAATTGACTCCTCTCTCTGTCCATCCACTAGAAATGATCGTGATGTGTAATGTATACTAAATATTATATATGTGTGTGTTAAAAAGATAAGCCAGATCGAGTTTCTTGGCGGTTGTTTCTTTCATGATGATTGGTTTATTTTCCAAATCTGTGGTAGTTTTGACGTTCATAAGTGCCTTCTTAGAGCCTAAATTGAATAAAGTATTTTTGATTTTTGTAGTGCAGGATTTTTATTTATTTCTTTGCCACCAATCTTCTAGTATGTTATTACTATTTATAATCTTCGCAGTATATATGATACTAGTTGTACGTGTTCCTGTGGCTCAGTTATTACATGCTGAATTGAAAGCCGAGCGGGGTGAGCGGCGACCACGTGACTTTTTTCTAATACTTACATTTTTAAACTCGTGATATCTTTTGAATGCAATGTTCGAAATGAAAAATTCCATTTTTTACACCTTTGGGGTACATTCTTGAAGTTTCAGCAAGGATGCCCAATAAAAATAATGTAGCCTATTTTACTCGGGAATAGTGTAGTTCCCAACGGAGAAAGAATTTTTTAAATGGGTCCAATAGTTTTGCAGCCTTTCAATACAATTAAACAAACAATTGAATCTTTCCTATTCTCATTTAGGAAAGAAATATTTATTAAAACAATTAAGAATTTAAGAAAATCGTTCGAGTAACAGAGTAAGAAGATGTACTCTTTTATCTCTCTCTATTTATATAAGTATAGGTGTCTAGTATTAAAGTTATACAGATATTTTGTAAAATCTAGCTTATTTATGTATTTGCGGACATATATTACATTATCAAAGATGTGTTGGCAGGATAGAGTTAAGCTACTGGATTTTTTAAATTGTATTGTTAGCAACCAATATTCCAGATTATTACTGCCATGTCGGGTTGGTAATAATATTTATTACAAGTCTCTTGCTATAATTTCAATATTCTGACAAGATAGTGGATCGATTTTCTAGGGAGTTTTAGTGGCAAGTCAGAATCTATGCTCCGTGGTATTGTTTCCGATCCACTTGTGCACAAGATTTTTTTTTGGTGGTCAAGCCACGCTGAAGCTATTACTGGTTTCAGTATGAATGGGTCGGCTCGCTCGGAGTAGTACCACCTTCTCACAGAAAACTAATGTCAAGTAACAGTGCTTGTATTGCGTTTCGCTCGGTCAGTGAGAGCGCTGAAGGCCCACCTGCCCTCCCCCCCTCCGTCCTTCAAACAGAGGTGGACAACGCACTTGCGACTCCCCTGGCGTTACTAATGTCTATGGATGGTGGTGATCACTTAAAATCAGGAGACCTACCTGTTCGTTTGCCTTAAAAAAATGAATAAAATATTAAATCCACTACATGAAATGACAAGATTCTGCCAAAAACTCCGATAATGCTTTTACTATAAAAGATAACGTAAGGTCGCACTCCAATATTCTTCCTCCAACAAAAACTCAGATCCATTGTGACATTCAAACCCAAAAAATTATCGTAGCGTGTAAATTTCAATTAGCAAGTCAAACATATCACAACCTTTGTTTATTCTGACGCGAACATTACATAATGAATTTCATATAAGATCTTTAAAAACGTTATCCAACGCGTTGGCAACCTGGTAATGGGGTTTTAAGAACGTCTTTGAATTTTAAATATTTGCGCATTTTAACGTCGCGGGAGACCAAATTGATTGTGGTAGTCTTGATGAAACGATGTCTTTTTAGGGTTTCGCTCAGAGACAATCACGTGTCCTAGAAATAGATAAAAGCAAAATCTAGAATACTGTATTCCATTTAAGCCTTCAGAAGGCGCTCATGAATGTCAAATCTACCACCAGTTCTGACAAACAACCCAATCATCGAGAAGAATCGGCAAAAAAAAATCCGATCTGGTTTATATATTTTTACAGAAATACATTGTAGTTACATTCGTTTTAGTGGATGTACAGGGACTGGTTATTTCCAGACATCACCATCGTTCACATATTGATCCACCCTTTAATAGCCTTTTGCTTTGGATCTTTGTTGTAAAACCTAACACTATTGTCGACTGAAAATGTTATAGGTATTATTAAACCTGAAGCATGTGGATACTAATTTGCCACTGTTTCTAGTATTTAAATTATGTTGATCTTTTACTAAATCTAGCTTGTCCATGTTTTTGCGGATAAACATAGATTTCTAGATTTCTGATAATAAGCCATAGTGAAGAAATCACACTGCTACTCATGTAAAAGTTATATTCAAATCTTCCTACAAGGTATAGAATCAAATGCATAAAATCCAACCAAGACGGGCGAAAAATGAGAAAAAAGGCTGGACTCGCACAGACTAAAGCCCCACGGTGTACCGACAGACCGTTTGTGGGGGCGGCAAGGGATCGTTCGAGCTAATCTTGTAGTTAGTAACCTTGTAGTAATCAACCTCAGGTCCGGCTACGGTGGCGGGAGGAGTTGGACGAAGCGCCTCCTCCTCCCGCTTGTCCTCCTTTGGCGGAGAGGGCCACTTTGAGGGTCTGCCTCGCGGGCCCTGTCCGCCTCCTCCTTCTGTGAGATGACCTCCTCGCAGAAGGAGGCCATCGTTCGCCAAGCTTGTTCGCAGCCGAGCATGGCCAAAACCACGCTCGGCAGCGATAACTCCATTCCCACGGCCGCCGCCAGAATGCGGCGCTGCTCCCCCTACGCAGCACACTCAGGCAGCGTGTGCTGCGCGGTATCTTCGTCAGCGCCGCACTCGTGGCAGGCGGCCGTCGGCTCCCTGCGTGCGATCCGGTGCAGGTACCACCCGAAACAACCGTGTCCGGTGAGTACCTGCACCAATCGGAACGTCAGGGAGCCCCACTCCCTGGCTATCCACTCCCACAGGACCGGGCGGACGGCGTCCACTGTGAACCGCCCGAACCGCTCGTCCGCCAGGTCCTGCTGCCACCTTTCCCAACAGCAACACCTCCGTTTAACTGCATTCAGTACAACTGAGTGATATTGCAGCGCTGATCAGTGAAGGGCCGTAGCAATGTACAGCCGTGTAGTCGGTGGCTTAAAAAATATTACAGAACTAATAAAATATCGAATTAAATATATAACAATGCATGAAAAAGATTTCCAATCTATAATCATACTTTCAATTGTTCCAGATAATACTGAGGAAGCGATATAAAAAATGAGTGAAAATATAATCACAACTGAGAAGATGAACGCGTACCAGTAAGTCAAATTTGTTTTTATAACAGTACGACAAATATATTAAATAAATAAATAAATACTGTTTAACAGTTATCGCATGCTGTTAGTAATTCAATCAAACACACTGCCACCTTTCTTAATTACTAGTTATATTCTGACTCTCATCGGAACAGGACACACTTACTCGTGTCACATATGGAGCATGGTTCAGAGTATTTGAACACCACTTCGATCATCGTTGATTTGAATCCATGCTAATATGCCCGCGCTGCTAGTGAAGGGAAACATCGTGACTCAACCATAGTATGGTGGTAGGGCTTCACCTAAACTTTGACCGCCCTCAAATTGCATAACGATCGCCTCTAGGTATGTTCCAGTAGCTGCACTTGAGAGCTAGTTAGCTAGATAGACCCTTACGTGTTTACCGTCTTGGACCGCATCTTCATTTAATATTAGATAAGATTGTGGTCAAATGCACGTATATAAAACCTATAACGTATGTAAAAAATATGGTCCAACAGAACCACCATGTTACCACTCAGAATTGTAAAGAGGAATTATTGAAGAACGTCATATATATGTATGTAAGGAATTCATTTATAATTGACTTTTGCTAACGCGCTACGATTTGGTACCAGCTAATTTAGCTAGCTGAATAATACCAATAAACTGATAATCATAGATCATTAACTGTATCGATACTAACCCAAAAATGCAAACGAAACTATTATAGCCCTAGTCATGCTGTATGGATCTGAGTCAGCATTCAGATCTACGAGGGGCTACGAGAAGACCAACTCTCAGGTGTAGTTACTTGAATAAACCTATACATCCTTGGCGGCAGAATTTTAAATTAAGGATAGCGGCTACCAAGACAGACATTAGAAAATCTTTACCACCGTAGTATGGTTTCATCAGGACGCCTTCTTTCACCGAAAGCTCCCACTCAGTTTCAAGGATTCAAACCTACGTCCATTTTGGCAGCCTCTGAACTTGCTAGCACTGACCCATCGTCATTTTAAATATTCCTCTAAACTAATAACCACTGTTTTGTAATTAGAAAACACATGGAATTCCTCAATGGCAATGATCCGTCAATGATCAATCTGAACAAAGAAGTTTTCGGGAAACGCGAAAATGGTCTAGTGGAATCGATAGCTGATTTCTACGAAGGTGCAATCATTCTGGTGACCGGAGGTACTGGCTTCGTTGGGAAAGCGCTTCTAGAGAAACTGTTGAGAAGTTGTCCAGGCATCGACACGATATATATTCTAATGAGACCAAAGAGGGGCTTGACTGTAGAACAAAGGTATAAGGAACTACTTAAGAATCAGGTAGGTCGGTCTATCCAACTTTTGCGAAGGTTTGTACAATTTATTTTTTGATGCTCCGAAAAATTATCATACTATAAAACTTGTGTTAATAATTCATTAACTTTGATATAGTTAAAATGTTAATTACTTTGATATTATACCTTTTAAGCAGAATGTATTTTCCATAAAATGGTCAGTTGTAATTTAATCTTATAAATCGAACTTTAGAAGTAAACCTATTTATATTCATCAGGTCTTCGATAGAATTCGAACTCGCTGGCCAGATCGCCTTAGTAAACTGTACCCCATAACCGGTGACGTATCTGCTCCCAACCTTGGTGTGAGTCCTGACCAAAGAGAACTACTTAGAAGAGTTACAACACTCTTCCATTCTGCTGCAACTGTGCGGTTTACTGAACCTCTCCATGCTGCTACAACGCTAAATGTGCAGGGTACAGCATCTCTGCTAAAGCTGGCGGGCGATATGTCTCAGTTAAAGGTATAATTCGCTTTTATTAATTTCAATTTGGCAAAATGCGCTTTTTGTTACAAAAGTATTTATAATATGCATACTGATGGTCATATTATATGGACCTGAATACTGGGTTATGAAAGAGATAGCTGAGAAGAGATTACATATGGCAGAGATGCGAATGTTAATATGTGTGTGTGTGGTGTAACTAGAATGGATAAGAATAAGAATAAATATGTCAGAGGAAGTTTGAAAATGGCACCAGTGACAGAGGAGTCTTTTTTAGCTACATAACTTTCATCTATTCTTGCCCTTAGCATGCTAACCTAGCATAGTACGGGCATATTATGAGAAGAGATGTAAGTCATGTAATCAGAAAAATCTTGAGTATGAAAAAGGTGGACGGATATAGGAGTAAAGGCAGATTTACAGTTGGTTAGTTAAAGATTAAGTGGATGTCTGTCATTAAACTATTCTGGTTCCAGGCCCTAGTTCATGTTTCCACGGCATACAGTAACGCTCCAAGGTCTCACATAGAGGAGCGAGTTTATCCCCCACCTTACGATCCTGACAGCATCATTAGGTGTACCAAAATGCTACCGCCGGAGACTGTTGAGGTTATTTCTGAAAGTTTACAGGTATGGAAAATAATTTATCTGTTTTATTATATTATATAGAATTTCCTAACCAAAAATTTAAAATAAAGGAAGCTTAATTTTCTAGGGCGAGCATCCAAATCCCTATACGTTAACGAAAGCATTAGCAGAATCTATCGTACACAGCCAAACTAACCTACCTGTATGCATCATCAGACCTTCAATAGGTGAGTTAACTTATGATTATTATTATAGTTAATGGTTATTTACAGTTAGAATGCGATTAGGATACGATAAATTTTGTACCTATTGTGAAATCGATTGGAATGGTTAGATGGACTCAAAAATTAAGTTTTTATACTACAGTTTATCTCGTGTTCTGGGGACTGTTAAGAGACCTCAACAGTTCGATATTTACAATCTAATATATTTACGGATCTTTTTCTTCGCTTATACTTGTTATGAATGTCGGACTATTCGTGATCTTATAGAGCTCACTCTTATTCGCTCACTCATAACTAAGCCTACAGTGAGTGGTCACTGGACGGACTTTTGTGTGATGAGTATGGTTGTCCTCTCTCTTCTCAAGTTTTTTATACATTATAGGGTTTACAATCTTACCTGATGTTAAATGACGATACAGTCCAAAATACTAAACACGTAAAACCTAGACAGACCGAGTTTCAAGTGCAGTTGCCGGAACATACGCATCGGGACATATAGAACTGTAGATTTCTCGGAGTTTAAATCGTCAATACGCCGTGTGCTGGCAAGGTGGTTATACCCATACCTCCCTTCGGGAAGAGGCTTATAGCAGTTCAGTGGATCTTTAATAGGCTAATGAAATGAAAAATTAGGTACTACATCTATGTTGAATAATCGAAACACTAAAAGGGCATTCAATACTGTCGTCCTTGCGTAATGGAATTTAACCGAAAAAAAAAACATTAGACCTAAACATGAGTTTAAAAAAAATAATATACCAGGCATTGGTATAGAGACAGGTGGGATATTGTCCAACTGTGTTACGGCCGTATCGATTTCGTTCATGATTATTTAATTACTGTCCTTGGTATTAATAGGTAAAGGACAGCTGTGGCGTGTAGAAATATCGCTCGATAAGACATATACCCTTGTCTCGATATTCTTAAAGACAGATTTAAGACACTGACTTTGCCCAGTAACCGCGATCTTTAGATACGAGATGCTTAGTAGGAATCCACATCAATTTGAAAAGCGCTGATGAAGAATAAGTTTTATTTTTATCATTTTCAGTCACTGCTGCACTTCACGAACCTTGTCCAGGATGGATCGACAACGTCTATGGGGTTACCGGTATTTACAAACATTGTTATAAGTTTTTTACGTCTTCTTATAAGTCACGGTAAAAATTATAAGATCAATGTGTAGCGGAGTTAGAATCCATTTGAACATGATTTATTTATTTCATTAGTGTTCTTTATATCGGAACGGACTGTAAAGAAGTTTTCGGATGCGAGCATGGTACACCAGTTTATAGCGTTATGGCACTATTGAGTATTGAAAATTCTATAGTTTCCTACTATCTAGTGGTGCAAGAATATATCTCAAATGATTGGGTTTGTTCATGTTTGAAATTTAAAATATCTACATTCGTCTTTTTATCTTAAGAGTCGGTTCCTTTAATGTTTGGTTGGTTAATTTCTTTAATTATTTGGTGATATTGTCATCTAATATTAAATAAAATTTTCATCATCTTACCATCATCCACCTAAGTAGGGTCGACAAAATATATTTTTCTCTACTATTATCTGTCAGATGGCATCTCAACATTTACACCTTTTATACACATTTCATTTTTTCCTTTTTACATAATCTGGATATACCTTTTAACGGATATACCTTTTTTATTTACATGTTTTTCTTCTCTCCTCATGACATGCCAGTACTGTGCTAACCTATTACTAATCGAAGTCTATTACCGGTGTTATTTTCAATCTTCAGTGAAATATTGTGGCATATAATTACATAAAAAATCTATGAATTGTTGTAACATACTTAAGGCATGAATGCAAATTGGCGATTATTTGATCATATTTACTGGTCTTTCACTAGTGTATATGGAAAATACAAAAAATCATTAATACACTTATGGGATTAAGTTTTGACCGTGATCTTACCTGATGTTAAGTGAGAATATAGCTTAAGATTGAAAAACTCTCTCAGAAGTACTGATCCTTAAAAGCTGTAGAAATACGTTTATAATTTTTAATGGTGGTAGAGCCACGCTGAAACTATTACTGGTTTCAGCATGAATGGGATAGCTCGCTCGGGGTAGTACCACCCTCTCATAGAAAACCGACGTGAAGTAACAGTGCTTGCATTGTTGCGCCCAGGCCCACCTCCCCTCCCCTCTTCTCTTCTCCCTCTCCCTCCCCTAATCCCTTCCCCCAAAGAATGGCAACGCCCCTTGCGACTCCTCTGGTGTTGTTAGTGTCCATGGACGGTGGTGATCACTTAACAGCAGGTGACCCACCTGTTTGTTTGCCACTTATGACATAAAAAAAAATTGCTCGAAGGTAGTAACGAATCAGGTAGGCGTTGCAAAAATCTATATCGCTATTTTTCCTTTACCGAAAGATCTTTGTTCGAGCCAACATCACTTAAAATTCTCTTTTGTAGGAATAATTATGGAGATATCTCGTGGTACGTATCGCTCTGGATACTGCAGAGAGCGGTACGTCGTCGATCTTGTACCTGTAGACATGGTGGTGAATTCGTGTATCCTTGCTGCTTGGAGACAAGGAGCCAAACAGTAAGTTTTTGTTTACATATTTCGATCAAATATCGTTGGTTAAATGTGTCCCATATAAATATTTTGAGGTTGGGCTAATGAAATGGTTCTAATTCTAGAATTATTTTGCCCAGGTTAGGTATAAAAAGCTGCCTGTTTTTAGAAGTATATATATATAGGTTAAAGATCTTTGAAAATAAAGATTGGAGCACAATATATGTGGTAGATAAATACTAATAGACGTGGATCTAAATGTAAAAACACCTGTAGCAATTTTCTACTTTAAATATTATCTATATATATCTAAAAATATCTATAAATATTATCTAAAATATTAGTCTATAAATGCTCAAAATATAATCATGAGGCACAAATAACTACTAATCTATTTGGTTCTACTTAGAGACATGCCAAATTCTTAGCGTTCTATGGATTCAATGTGCGGGTGCCGGGTCCATAGTGTAGTACAGTGTGGAACTCGGAACAATGCTTAGTCCTTGCAATATCGCATATACACCTATATTAAATAAACGTTCGTCTCCTACACACTTATGTATTTGTCCTAATACGTATACTTTCCTTTCTCTGCAGACCAGGCCACTGTCCAGTTTACAATGTAACCTCGGGATCAATTAATCCTCTACAGTGGGGCGAATTTACGAATCTATGCTTGAAGTGGGCAAGAGAGAACCCTACCAAGTGAGTAATGTAATTAAATTTGTCCTTAGAACACCCGTGCCAACCCGGGGCCGGTAGCTAGTATTATATAAATATCAATCTTAACTAAATAATTGAATTTAAATAATAATTAAAACGCTTTTCAGATATGTCATGTGGTACCCAAATTTCGCGTTCACTGAATCCAGGTTACTGAACACATTTTGGGAAGTGACTTGTCATTTCTTACCCGCTTTCCTCTACGATCTGGTACTCCGTGCTCAAGGGAGGAAAGCTATGTGAGTTATATCTAATTAAGTTTGATATTTATGCTGCTTTGTCCACGTGACAATTTTTGTTTTAAACAAGAACACCTTATTTCATTTATTTTATTACACTTTTGAGACCGAAATATTTAAGTTAACATTATGTTCATGTAACTAGAAAAGTTTTTGACTATGATGGATATATGATAGAGTAGAGGAAGACCGCAAAATGTGTGGATGGACTGTGTGAAAAATGATATGTGTGTAAAAGGTGAGAATACTGAGATGACATCTGATGGGGAGAGTGGAAAAGGAAAACATGTAGTACCTATACTACTTAGGTGGGATAAGGGCAAGAAGACGATGACTTTTAAGACCGAGTACATGGACATAACCTTATTAATTTTACAAAAGTGACACCTAGTGACAGTAAAGTCTATTACAACATAGATTATAATTAACACTGCTAATATTACAGGTTATTTATATATAAAAAAAAATATTTAACTCATCAATCTGCATTTTTATGAATCTTTACTTACACTTTTTTAAATGATTATTGGTTTACTGTAACGTCTCTAGGAATTAATCTTTTAATTGAAATATAATAGGGGCCGGTAATTTCGACGCCATTTGCTTAAACAAACGTTTACCACATTTTATAATAGATGGCGCTTTTCTATGTTTCTATTGTCACACGATAAAGTATCTGGTGTACGGCGATCACCAGAGTATCTACTATACAATGGCAGTACTCGCTGGGATAGTGACCTCTAGGCTTATCAACAGCTGAATTTTCACTGGTTGATTCTAAAACGCGTCAAAACATGAAGCCACACACCTTTTTCTATTTGATTTACTCAATCTCAGCGGGAGGGAAAGGGGTTAAAAAAATCACCAAAAACGCTTCACGTAATGAATGCATGACTTCAGAATTCTTTAAGATATTGATCAATAATCGAAAAAAAATCCCGATTCAGTATGATGAAGCTGGCACGACGCTTCAAGCTGGCGGCGGCGACTGGGGAATATTTCGCCAATCACGAGTGGCAGTTTGGAGTTGCGGAGCTCTCAGCGCTGTACAGTGAAGCAAGCGTCGCCTCAGACTCGAGCGTGTTCCCGTTCTGGCCGTCGAGCTTCAACTGGGAGACGTACATCGGAGCGTACATGATGGGTATCAGGCGATTCATTTTAAAGGACACCGCTGACTCTTTGCCTCATGCAAGGAATAAATTGAACAGGTAATATAAAAAAAGAACTAAACTCGTGTCAAAAACTCTAAAAGAAACACACTGCACATTTACAAAATTGTAGCAAATTTGGTTGTATTAAATTACGATTTATCAAAGTATTCAATACATATATTTTTTTTTTATTGTAGCACGGCAAAATGACTGCACTGTGCCTGATGGTAAGCACAGTACAATCCAAAAACAATGGCGACCACCGAGTGACACACTATCCATCGCCGGTCGCAGCTGTCATGACAAAAGCATGCATGAAACATGACAGGCTGATCCCGAAACGCGACCCGCAGAAGCGAATCACTATGACGGGCTTTTTCGCCATATACATGGTGGTTGCGACCCAGTCAGGCTATAGAACCCTACCACCCCGCAATATATAATTAACCAATGTCTTCAGTTACATAAACAAGATTCGCTAGGTTCGGACTACTTCCCCCGAAATATGTATTTTGGTTTTTCTCTAAGTAAAATCTGTATCGAGTACTGTAGATATATTGTAACATTGTAGTTCTAAGAAGTTTGAAGTATCACGAACAGATACATCAATGAAGGCTTCTACTTATAGGCAGTAACCAAAATAATAACCAGAAATATGCATATTCAGTTACTACTAAAAATTACTCTAGTCTGCTGCAAATAAATCATATAAATGTATTTGTTTGTCTCTCTTTAATATCACTCGACCGTTTAATCTAGTATCAAATTACAACGGGGTAAAAGAAGTTTTCAATCAAAAGTAATATGTGTACACTGTACATATATATATGTATTCAGCCGGGATAGTGCGAGACATTTCGACAGGCATATTTTTTTATGTCATAGGAAGCAAATGAACAGGCCAGTCACCAAGTCGTCACCGCCGTATATAGACACTAACAACACCAGGGGAGTTGCAAGTGCGTTGCCAGTTTGGGGGAAGGGAGAAGGGAGGATAAGAGAGGGGAAGGGAGGGAAAGTGGGCCTCCAGCGTTTTCGGCAAATCTGTGAAACACCCGTGTTTTATGCGAGAGCCCGCACCGAGTGCTTTTAGTTTATACATAGCTACTAGTTGATCCTCACGATTTCATCTGCACATCTCAGATGTTTTGTTATATCTCAAAGGGATTAGGCAACGTTTTCCACGAATAGTCACAGCTAGCTTGACTTTATCCGACACTTCCAACAAGTATCGTTATATTTCGATTAATTTATAAAAAACATGGCAAATTTTTTTTATATTAAGTTATATTAAGTGATCACCGTCGTCCATAGACACTAGCAACACCAGAGGAGTTGCAAGTGCGTTGCCAGCCTATGTTAGGGGGGATGGAGGAGTGGGGTAAGGGGGATGGGGGGAAGAGGAGATGGGCTTCTGACGCTCTCACTGACCGAATGAAACGTAACAATGGAAGCACTATTAGTTCACGTGTCGTGTCGTCGGGTGGTAGTACCGTGGGCGAGCCGACCCATTCATGCTGTAACCAGTAATAGCTTCAGCGTGGCTCTACCGCCTAAAAAACTTTGTAACTCTTTTCAATTTTATATCACTCTGCCTTTGTAGTATATTTTTGTTTCGTTTCTTGCTCATCTGTAATACAATGTTGTATTTTTAATGTAAAGTGTTTATGATTAACTGTTTACATATTATGAGCTCTGTAATATGTTTTATTAAGCCACCGACTACACGTGCGTACGTCCATGGTCCCCCATTGAAAAAAATCAGCGCTGTAGTATCACTCAGTTTAGCTGCATCATGTTGCTGAATGGGGGTGTCATTATTGGACATATTTAACTATATATATGTTGCCTTCATTTATCTTGTGGTCGTGATATTTTCCAAATAATAATTCTTTATTTACAGATTATATTGGGCGCATAAAGTATTCCAAGCAGCGACGGGTTATTACATATTCAGAATTTTATCCGGACGTTTACGATAGTGTTAAATTATATTACTTGTACATACAGCGTGCTTTCGTATATAGGAGTTCAATTAAAACACAGGTAGAAAGAAAAAAAAAAAGATAAATGTAATAATATAATGTATCATTGTAAAAAGCGTCCATCAGTATGTACAGGCGATGGAAGTGAAACGTCTTTGGCTTATATGTATTAAATTATATATATGAGAATGCTCATAATCTATATACTATACTAACTCCTGTGGTATAAATACTTACCTATACATTTACTCATCGTGGTAAACGACAAGACCCGGACAGACATTTCTAAAAATGATCGAAATATATTTTATTACTTATTCTTTTTTTCACAAAAATACAAAAAAATACAGGCACATTAAATTTATATTCTTATATATCATTACATAGTATAAAACAAAGTCACCTACCGCGTCTGTCTGTCTGTCTGTCTGTCTGTTCGCGATATACTTAAAAAGTACTGAACGGATTTTCATGCAGTTTTCACCAGTGGATAAAGTGATTCATGGGGAAGGTTTTGGTATTCGTCAAGGATTTTTTGATAGTCAGGGGGGGACAGCGGCTGCCGGGCCCGCCAGTAGATTTATATTTACAAAGATTGTCATAATTCAGTAATTAAAACACATATACGAGGAAAAGCAATCTAACAATTGAAGCATACTTTTTAACAGTAACCTATGTCTGTCTCATTCTACAGTCGATTAGAGTGTGATAGAGATAGATATAGGCCTGACTGAAAGTGTTAAATAGACGAAAATGTAATTTCTTCCTATATTGTTTTCTCCTCCGAATCTCAACGGATTGTAATATGTTCTTCAAGAACAGTTAAGAAGGATTTTGGCTATTTTTATAAGTTTTTCTATTTATGTATATAATATGTATATTCATCAAATTTCTATGATGGTGTCTGATAGCAGTGTCATAAGCATTATTTTATTGATTTTAGAAGACACATAATGCTTAAAATATTTCTCTAGATAAAGTTATAACGCAGCAATCTATAGACATTGATGATTTACAGATAAAATGGAGTCAAACGTGTGTATGAACTATAAATACCTTCTGTGTTTTCTCTTAACTTTACTATTTCTTATTTAAGTATTCGAATAATAATTAATTATTATTTTGTAATCTAATAACATTAATTATAAATTAATTTTGTATGCATAAAATTTATTTTATTATTTTATTGTGTAACATAATAAAATATTAAATGAAAGTAAAAATTAAACATTCTGTATATGTGATATCTATTCATGTGGTTTCTTTTTAGCACGCGTGAATTCGTATCTCTTTCTCTTCAACTTTCTAAATTGCGCGTTATCCGTGATCCCGTTATAAGACCATCATCGTTTTAGTTATTATGTAAATATTGTTTCTAAATACACAAGCACGCTGTATATACCTATAGTTGATATTAAAAAGATCAATTTATTCAGTTTTAGATTATATAAAGGGCCTAACCCGCCGAATGGTGCAATAAAGATTTGCAATTAGAATTATTTCAACATACTGTAGATAACTTCACTCTATTATCGTCTTGCACAAATAGAGGAATAACTTTGCAGGAAATATAATTAAAAATCTATCATTGAGCACTAATTAATGAATTTGAGTCTTATATCTTGTGTCATACAACGAAATGTTCAAAAACATTGTTTTTTTTTATTGTAGTCCGGTAAAATGACTGCACTATGCTTGATGGTAAGCACAATACAGTCCAAAAACAATGGCGACCACCGAGTGACACACTGTCCATCGCCGCTGTCATGCCGGCCTGCTAAAAGCTGGATATGCACAGGCTGATACCGAAACGCGACCCGCAGAAGCGAATCACTATGACGTGCTTTTTCGCCATATACTTGGTGGTTGTGATCCAGTCAGGCTATAAAACCCTACCACCCAGCTTTCGCCATTGCCTCGTTCGGTATTCTGCAGGTTGCAACGCGTGCAGGTGAGGTTGGCTTGGGTGTCTCAAGTCTTATGATGTTATTCGACACCCCTTACACCCCGAAGTGTTATATAATACAAAGGAAATAAACACTTAGAATCGAATTGAGGGATGAGTTTCAACTTGCAATAACTTCTAATGCCTGCTAATATTAGTTATCATACTGTATCACGTTCTGTTTGTTACATTTTCCCTCTGGTTTTCTACCTATTGTGTTTCAGTTTTAATGCTAAATCTTGGTAAAGAATATTGGCTCAATTTCATTCTAAATGTACTTAACACATGCTTACACATGCAGATATAGTCGCGGAATAGGGCTAGTGTTATCGCATCAAAACATATAAATAGTCGAAATCATTGTATAACACATGGTATGGTCACGTTAAGAGAAAGCCACCAGACTACGTGAGAAATTTGGTATTGCAACTGTCCCTTCAGGCTCAGAGATCCAAAGGCAGGCCCAAAACAGATTGGAAGGGTGTAGTGCTGATAGATATGAAGGAGTGTGAAGTTTCCGAATGTGATGTCTGGGACAGAGCGAAGTGGAGAAGAAAAGTAAGGAAGGCTAACCCCACCACCATGTGGGACTAACAGCCAGGAAGAGAGTCAAAACCATTTGTTTGAGACATAACTTCCGCATTGCATATAATCAAAAAAGGTTTAGTTTGTTGTACAGAGATGGCGCCACAGTAGTGATAGCTCGCGCTTTCGTATGGTCGTATGTCGATCCGACATAATTCAATTAACTAGGTGTCCAAAATAATCAATGGTCTTGGTCGTGCTCGTCAAAAGCAAAGTGTCAAGTCGACAAAATTTCCGTAAATACAAATTTTTCTCTAAATAGCGTTGTATAAACATTTGCCAGTGTCACTATTTTTGTGTTAATGTAACATATAATTTAAGTTCAATTTAATTATAAATAATATTGTTTACATAATTTTATAGAAATGTTGAATGTAACCTGGATTTATTATAATGTTATAAAGGTTTAAAATTTTGGTTAGTGATTTTACCAGAGGCGTAGCTACCGCTGTATTAATGGTACAGGATTGAGGAAATGAGCTACACCCAATTTCAGCCATTCCTTATGTTTTACGTTTTTCAAGTTCTTCGAATTTTGTAAACGTAAGATATGAAGATTATAAAAAAAAACTAAAAACCCTTATGGATAGCAGAGTTTAAACTTCGTTCGGGGTTTATAAAAACTAGAAATCTTTAAAAAAATTAAACATGTTATATGAAAAATTAAAATTGGATTTAGTTCATTTTTAAATGTTACCACATTCCATAACGAGAAATACCACCAAATTTATGTAATGTATATTAAATTTACTAATAAGGAATAAAAACTAAATACAATAAAACGCATTCGTGTCATTATTGAGACTAATTTAATATCAGAAAAGTTTTTAATATAGATTAATATGTAGACACATTTTAAATTTATTTCATTATCATATTTTTTTTAAAACACTTTTATTTATTATTCAATATATTTTACAGCTTCACCGGACTATAAATCTGTCATGGCGTAATATTGACGACATGATTTCTCTTTCATAGGCCATTGGTAGTTCTGTTCACGTGACAATGTTAATGATTTTTTTAATGACGAGGAGATGAATAACTATGATATCGATATTTTTATGTTAAAATCAATCGAAATAAAATTAAAGGTCATTATTTTCTATGTATGTCTACACATGCAAGCAGTTTTTTAGATATACGTGTAAATAACGTAATGAGGAAAATGAAGAAATTTATAATGTTTCTTCTGAAATATAGTAATGGTGAATAAAATGTTGTTTTAATATTCCCAATTTTTTTATAGTAAATATTTTTGACGTGATAACATGTTATAAATCGCTGAACGCCAGCTGCATGCACGAAAAATCATGGCTCATTGTCACGTCCCACCTGAGCCGAGCGTGCAAGCGTAAGCGCGGTACAAACGATAGAAAGGCGCGATCGGCCACTAAATAAAGTTATTTCCAAGCAATAATTTTCATTTAACATGCGGTCTAGAATCTATAGAGCTTCGCAGAGACATTAGGTCTCTGTATGCTTTACCGCATTTACAATGGAGAGTATTCTCAGGAACTTTTCGATATGGTGCCCTCATTGCCGATCCATCTCCCGCCGTTAGCTGCCTGCTAATTCGTACACCATAAAACCTACCAAAGTGGTGACAACTGTAAAGTTCTCTAGAATCTTTGTTACGCTTATTGGAATCGGTTATTCAGGACGGTTTTTCCTTAGGGCAATGGCATGGAGCTCAAAATAAAAGTGAAACACGTTCTTCAGGTTGATAACACAACAGTGTCCCTGGTGTAGCATTTATCCATAGACGACGGTAACAATTTCCATCAGGTGTTCCGTCTACTTTGATATCTGTTAAAAAATTACACATTCAGGTAGACTGATTGGCAACCAAATTATTTTATTATAATAAATAAATCTCTTATTTCAAAAAATATCATCTTTTACATCACGATGAATTGTTTTTTTCTGTAAACCGACCTACCGTTGTATATTTTCAGTTTATCGATTACCGCGTCATCTATCGAATTCAGGCAAAACTATAAACAGACAGTTTGTTAAAATAAATATCGTGTTTTAATATAACCACAATCGTGAAGTTTTACTGGGATCTTAATCTGCAATGTAGTGGATTTTATATTTTACTAGCGGACCCGGCAGACGTTGTCCCGCCTTTGTTATAAAAAAATCCGTGACAGATTATATACCAAAACGTTCCTCATGAATCACTTTATCCACTGGCGAAAACCGTTTGAAAACTTTCGAGTTTATCGCGAACAGACAGACAGACAGAAGCGGTAGGGGACTTTGTTCACTACGTATACCAGAAATAAACTGCCTAGATCCTTTAATAAAAAATAATATATTTTTATGTACAAACATTTTAGCTTTGCCATAAGCTCAGGGAAATTTTAATTGAAATAGAGTGAAAAACATTCACAAAAAAGACGACTACTTGGTTTTAATTAGCTCTTTCTCGGGGATAACTTACCAAGTGATAATTGATCAGTTATCGAGTGGGATGAAAAATGATTAATTACTAAAATGACTATTACCAAATAGGGGTTGGTGTTACAAGGGTGAAAATTTAGGATTGTATGTATTTTTTAATGCCTCATTATAACAAATTAAAATTTAAAAAAATTGTCCAAAAAATAAAAAAATTAATGTTAGGGGTGGACAACCCTTATCACTTAGGGGTATGAAAAATAGATAGTAGTCGATACTCAGACATACTGAATATGCACATAAAATGTAATAAAAATCGGTCAAACCGTTTCAGAGGAGTATGGTAACTAACATTGTGGCACGAGAATGTTATATATAAGAATTTATAATCTTGTGTTATTTGTTTGTATATTTTGTACCTAATATTGGTGGTGTTATACGTGATATAATAGTTCGGTTGTTGTGCACAAGAGAATTGGATGGGAAATAATACCCGTGGTATCACGGATTCCGACTAGCCACAACAACTCCCTGGAAAATTCTAATAAGTCCGCCATCTTGTTACAACATTGATATTATCTTGCGATAACACTTGTTGAAAAAAATGTTGTTAAAAAATAAAAGAAAAAAAAACACAATCGGTCAAGTCGTGATAGATATACTAAAGGTTGGGCGATGTTTAGTAAATAAAAATATTTTACCTCTTATATCTTAAGATACATAGTTAAAGTTAACGCTAAGTTACAGCTCCCGAATCACACTGATTGGTTCTTGGTGACATTTTCCTAACTTAATCAGTTGAACACAGAAAATAGGATTTAACAAGGGTAACAGAGGCTTCTACCCTGGGTCACCAGATGAAAAGCTCGTGAACAATACAAGACTGAATTTTTTATCCGACTGCGTAGGAACGTAAATATCTCTAATTGTGTGCATGTATATCTGACATGCTTTATTGCATAAACGGCTGGATATATCTTAACATATTAGGTGTACAACTCGTTCATTATATGTGTAACTCAAAAATATATACAGAGTTTTTTAAATTAACCCTTAGTTTCGCTTTTCGCTGGGGTGTAAGGAGTGTAGAATAACATCATAAGACTTGAGGCACCCAAGCAAACCTCACCTGCACGTGGTGCACCCTTCTCAATAACGAACGAGGCAATGGCGAAAGCGGGGTGGTAGGGTTCTACAGCCTGACTGGGTCGCAACCACCATGTATATGGCGAAAAAGCCCGTCATAGTGATTCGCTTCTGTGGGTCGCGATTCGGGATCAGCCTGTGCATATCCAGCATTTTGCAGGCCGGCATAACAGCGGCGACCGGCGATGGATAGCGTGACACTCGGTGGTCGCCATTGTTTTTAAATTATACTGTGCTTACCATCAGACATAGTGCAGTCATTTTGCCGTGCTACTATAAACAAAAAAAAATATTAATCATTCTACCAATTTTTAATGGGAAAAATAACCACAAGAAAGACGCCTACTTTATAAAATCTTATAATATCAATAAATAATGATTATTTACCGAATGTATACACGAGTGAGTGCATCACATCAGAACGTCTGCATCTATTTGATTAATTATTTGTATGTTATACGTGTAATTGTTATGACAACGTTGAAAACTCTCATAAAAAACCAACCCTCCCCTCTGCCCTCCTTCCTTCACCCTAAGGGAATAAGCCCCCTTCCCTCACAAACAGGCCGATAACGCACTTGCGACTCCCCTAGTATTGCAAGTGTCTATGGACGGTGGTGATCACTTAACATCAGGTGACGCGCCTGTTCGTTTGCCTCCTATGACATAACAAATAAAAAAAAATAAAAAAATTGAATATTAGAAAAATCTCTTCTTTAATGTTTTGTAGGTTTTAACGGTCGATCACAATCACATCTGTGGTCAAATTAATGACAATGTGATCTAAGTTGGTAGACACGCTAAACCTAGACAGGGCTGGCTCTCGAGTGCAGCTGGAGGAACACAGCAACAGGTGCTTGGTAACAGATTTCCAGCTTGAGGTTGGTAGCTAGAGGCGGTGGACTTAGAAAAAGCACTACCACCATATTATGGGTTCATCGCGATGATTCCCTTCACTGCGCGCTCAGACTCAGTTGCTAGGATTCGATCCTCGTCCATCGACGCGGTGTCTAAACACGGTATCAACTAAACCACCATCGTTTCAAATCAAATGGAAAAGTGAAAAATTAGAGATACAATATCTACATATAAAAAAGTGAACAAATGAGATAGAGTACGATAGAGCGATCCTCGGAAATATTGACAAAATTGTCAGATTGATATTCAGTGAACGTTTAATGTCATTACATGTTCGTACTGTAAAGATTTGTACTCATTTTCTTCATTAACAAAAAGAGTGAAGCCGGGTTTAACACAATGTCCTTTACTTGATCAAATAATAATAAGTTGTACCAGTTATGAAAATACATTTTTTTTAATGAAATTAGTTTTTTTTTAAATATTTTTTCACCATTAATTACTTAAACAATAACGAAAACTTAATATGCATGTAGTAGATTTTTATATACTTTATTTCAAAATTACCTGTGATCTATTTGTTCTCACCCTTATCCCATTTAAGTAGTGTCGGCACAACATATATTTCCTCTTCACTCTCCCCTGCCAGATGTAATTTCAGTATTCACACCTGTTATACACGATCCACCCACAACTTCTTCGGTCTTCGTCAACTCCTATATCCATTCACTTTCATACTCAAAACGAAACAAAATAAAACAAGAATAATAAAAAAATACAACTTTATTTAACACCATAAAAGTTTTTTACCACATATTCTTTACGATTTCTTATATTTAAGTACATTCGAGTAGCTTCTTATAACAAATTAAAAAAATACATTTTCTTATATTACGTCACAAAAGCAGAATATCCTACCAACACCATACATATATCACAATAAAAATTACCTAATTTCACTGGACAAATATATTAAAATAGCATTGAAAAACATACGAGTACGAGGACAGATATAAAATATTTATCACTACATATTATAAAATAAAGTACTCTGTCACGTCTGTCTGTCTGTTCGAGTTATACTCAAAAACTACTCAACGGATTTTCATGCGGTTTTCATTAATAGATAAAGTGATTCATGAGGACGGTTTAGGTATATAATTTATCAAGGTTTTTTTCTAAATGTCAGCCGAGATATCGTCCACCGGACACGCTAGTATTACATAAGAATGCTCTTTGTATAATCGTGGAAGTGACCTTACTAAGTGAATCAAGTGATTTAAGTTATGCGGGAAAATCGCCTCCTCTAGTTTGTTCCTCCCTCTGTATCACGGTGAGTCTTGTACAGGATGGACAGAGAACAACAACAGTATGAATTCGTGAGGTACACGTGCTTAGTACAGATGTGTATCTTACTAACTCCTATATGTATGAATGGTTTAGCTTAGTTTAGTTGGATTCGCAATGTTGTATAACCAAGGTAACAACCCAAGCCGAGCAGTGCGCACTTGAGCTAGTTGTCAAAATAAAAAGTGCCTTAAGCGCTCGCCTTAATAGTCCGGTGAAGCTGTAAAGACCGGTGTCAGGCCAATAGCTTAGTTCGAAAAAAAAAACAAAGAGTGGGTTCTCGAACCCGTAGCCTCCATCTTGGCACTAACTATCTTTTACCCAAGTCACTCCTCATAATATCAGCTGAAAGTACCTTTATAATTGGTCAAACCGTTTCGGATATTAGACGGAACAGACAGGCAAACATTTTTAAAATAGTTTATTTATTTATTTATAAGTACCGTATATACTGCGATATCATTTAGGATACAGCTGTTATTCTGATATGATATATTGGATGATATGTGTGGACAAAATAAATATGGCTACATATAATATTTATAATTTTTTTACGTCTTTTACTTCAAAATGACAATGTCACGTTATGTCTAGATAAAAACAATATTTCGCATTTAATTCGTAAATACTGAGAGTTGAAAGACTCAGCTCGCGAACGCCATCTGTATTTCAGTTATAAATTTACGAATAACTACTTTATACGTCAAAAGATATAAAGTAAGAATCTGAATAATTCAATTATTGATTTCTAACAAATTTCAATAATACAATTGGTAACCGGAGCCGCAATCCATACTGCGGATTAATCTGTATATTAGGCTGGTTTTTAAAGATTATATTACTTTCAACGCCCTAAGCTTCTTTTTGATGCAAAAATCATTAAATACAGCACTTGCCGCATTCTCTAAGTTCAATTTCTAACCAATCTTGTATTTTATATATATATATATATATATTATACATATTATTATATATATTTTATATATATATTTTATATATATATTTATATATTATTTTGCACTGAAATATAAACAATTTCGAAAAACAAATGAATACAATTTTGACCCCACAATTGTGTATTTCATAAGAAATTTTGCAAAAACATAACTTTACCCAATATAATAATAAACTCGAATCATCTCACGGTACTCGTTGTTTGTAACCGAAAGAAGTGTTTTCTTCATCAAAAAGAAGCCTTTAGGTAGATTGAAGTTAGAATTTTTTTTAATGACCCATCCGATCTATATTGGTGGGCAAACTACTTATAGTCAATAATAATTGCTTTATAAAATAGTTACATATCTCTATAGGAAATTATTATCAACTTACTTCGCTAATTATCTATTTTTAAAAAAATTAAAGCACAGGTTATATCATATAGTCTGTTCCAATTAATTTTAAAAAAGACAAACACACTGACATAACAAAATTTGTTTGTTTGTACTTAAATTTAATATCAAAGAGTCATATCAAATAAAAATACAGACCACTTACAATTAAAAGTGTTCATTATTACAATAACTAATATAGCATTATTTCTAAGCAGTAGTTAAAAAACTAATATATAATTATTCTGCTATCGGTTATTCGTTGCTCGTTATTATTATTGATAACAACAGCGGTCAGCTGGCGTTATCGCATTGTGCAAATAGGTAAGCATTATGTAACCAATAGGTGTGAAAGAACACTTCACGATACTCAAACATAATCGACTGACCGTTACAAGAATCATATCTATTTTATAAACTGGTATGTAAAATCAACTTTCCCTTATAATAATACTAGCGACTATACCGACTTCGCTTGGGTGGAATATACTAACGTGACGTCATACGTGTCTCGACGATTTAGATACAATTTTTATCGCTTTAATATTTACAGCTCATAAAAGTCACTTAAGACCCATACAAACAATTTATTTTGTTGTTGCGTTATTTTAAATGTATGATATTTTCTAAGGTATTCATTGAAATTATATATTACAAAGGGTAGTTATAACGTAAATTAAAGACTTAATATAATTAGAGCATTTAATTGAATAAAGATTTATATTTTTTAATAATATATCAAAAATAAAAATGATTATTGTGAATTATCCTTAACAGATAGACACACAAAATCTACGGCTTTTTATAGAAATGTTTAATGTACAATTCCGTTGTACATTATTTTTGTGTATCCCATAAACTTTAGCCAGTGTCACCCGAAAACTTCTGACAACTTTTGAAGTTTATCCGTAAGAAATTGCATATTTGACAGTGAAAAGTGTATTAAAATAACTAAGGCAATACGCAAACAGATAAGAAAAGCGACGTTACGTTATAAAAACCATAGATGGAAGTCTCTAATTGAATCTTTATCAATTAATCATATCTTGATATTCAATTAGCAAATGATAATGCTCATATTAAGATCAATTGGAACATACTACATACATTTATTGAGAATTAAACATTATTATTTAGTAATTGACATATCGTCACGCGTCCATACTAAGCACTGTGGGAGTTTCATTAGAACCTTCAGTAAATGATGAGAATGAGAAAAACCACCCCGAGATCCAGTAAAGTATCAGACCCCAGAATATGATCCTGGTGATTAGATCCACCCACCACATACTGAAACAATTTTCATTATATAATATAAGCTAGCTTCTGCCAGCGACTTTATTCGCATGGAATTTACTTTGGGCTAACGGTAACACGAAGCGGAAGCTCTCAAAAGGAAAAATCACCCGATTTTGAAACATTGTTCATCGGTGCTCTACTCTTATTGGTCTTAGCGTGATATATAGCCTTCCTCGATAAATGAGCTATCTAACACTGAAATAATTTTTCAAATCAGACCAGTAGTTCTTGAGATTAGCGCGTTCAACCAAACCAACAAACATACCCTCCAGGTTTATAATATTAGTGTAAATTATGAATGACAGATTTCTGCTCATTATCATCGGCCTGTAAGACACCCACCGCAGGGCCAGAGGCCTCTTCCTGAAGGACGGTATGGGTAATTACCGCGACAGTACACGACGTATTGGCGATTTCAAACTCTGAAAAATCTACAGTTCTATATTTTTCCCACATACAGTAGTACTACAAGAACATTTCTCGGGTTCAGGTTTCCTCACGATGTTTTCCTTCACCGTCACCCGATACTGTTACCAATTTAAATTAGTTAATGTACGTGAACTCCGAAAAATTCGTTGGTACGTGTCGGCGTTTGAACCTGCGGACGTTGGATTGATATTCCACCGGTCAAACCACTGGCCCTTTCGACTTTCCTGCAAATGATATTGCAAACTCGAATCTATTCTATTTTACGTTGTTTTTATACTTTTCATAACATGTCATGAATGTTGCACGAGAAAGGTTAACAGTGTTTCTAAAAAGAGAATAGAGTTCCTACAAATATATTTTATGTATAGAAGAAAAAAATACAATACAATTGCAAAGCAAAATTCCTTACAAGGTTTTTTTGTAAAACAATATATTCGTTCACTTCCCCTGCCCATGTACATCACATAGTTTGCACCAATTAACATGTCGCGCAATGCGTATAATTTTTCATAAAAAAATAATGTTTTTTTTTCAACTAAAAACTTTGAAGGGAAATTAATAATACAAGAGGAGATTTCTGTGGAGATAAAATAATGGAGGTTGGTTTTTAATGTCTCTACTTACACCCTCATGTGCCTCCTCGCTGCCGGGAGCGTGTCGTCGTACTCTTTCAAGATATAGATTCTTGCTGCTCTGATACAGTCCTCAAAGTACTTCGAGATGTCCACACCTATAATGTACATTCAGTTTAAACCTAGTTCCGAAATTATTGCAATTAAAATCCAGTGGTTTGGTTTTTTTGGCGAGATCTAGTCTCTTATGTAGTGGCTTTTGTATGTTATTTATAATTTTATGTTATTGGACTCTACATTTTGTAATATTGGTGATGTCTTACATAATATAGTTCGATTATTGCGCACAAGTAAAGTGGGTGTGAAATAATACCATGGAACATGAATTCTGAGATGCCACAAAAACTCACTGGAATGTTCTAACAAGACGACCACCATCTTGTTAGAATATTGAGATTATCGCAAGAAACTTGTAATATCATTATGTATTCAGTAGATAATGACAGTAATAATTCACTAAAAGATTGGTTAACAAAAATACCATTTAAAAAAATCAGGAGCTTAACTCTATCATTCCAACATATCTTTGATGATATAACGTAGGTCCATAAAAACATAAATAAGCTAGATTTTATAAAATATCTGTACAACTTAAATACTTAGTCCACGAGAATTAAGACTATGTCCTCAGTTAAAATTGCGATTTTTTATGCCAGTTATATAATGCCAGTTGTATAATAATAGATATACAAGTTGAGTGACTGAAGTTATCTGTAATGTTAGGGTCCACAATGAAACTCCGAGGCCCTTGTTGTCTTGATTCGATAATAAGTTCAAGAACCATGTAAATGTGCATGTTCTTTAAAAGTTATAAAATGATTGGATACGGGACGGTAATCCTTAAATTTTGAAAAACAAGCTTTTGGTAATGGATATTCGAGAATATTCCAAATAGCAATCAGAACGCGTTAAAAGGATAATAATTACACGCAAGGGAAACACACCAATTAAAATTACACTAATAACGATTAAGCTTAGTCATGAGGTAGGCAAATCCAAATATATAATAATACAACGTATAGTTAGAGGCAGCACCTACTGGCGAACGAATTTTAGGACTTTAAGGTACCCGGAGTTTAAACTATAAAACGTAAGTATCTACTGGAAAATGAAATTTAAAGTAGAAGACCATTACCAGGACGTTTAAAGATCCCACGACATTATTGAGCTTGGCGTTTAAATTTATCCCGAGGAGCTCGAGGTTATCGGCAACGGGTATAGGTACACCCTAAAGAGTAGGTTTTAGATAGAATGGGCTACGTTTTATGGAGAACAGAGGAAAATCCTGAAGAAATATGACGGGAATTAAATTGTTCTTCAATAAGACGTTAAAGCTTTTACAAAATACTTATCACTGCGGTAATATATCCCTGTATTGAAAAATATAGAATACTTACCAACGGCATCTACTTTATAATCCCTTCTCTCTCTAGTATTCAGTCTTCTCCTAACAGTTTGAGCGATATCTGATTTGAAATCCCATTGATTGTTCGTGTAATATTCAAATACTTCGAAACCCTTGTTGATACGACGTTGGACGCGCATTAAACTGAAAGTTAAAAACATCATCATCATGATCCTGTAAGAGGGCCATAGGTACTGTAGGGTCATAGGCCTCTTTCCGAAGAAGGGTATGGGCATAATCACCACGCCAGCCCACTACGTAGAACGTAAACTCTGAGAAATCTACAGTTCTATATTGTCCCCACAAACGGTGGTCCTACGAGAACATTTCTCAAGTTCAGGTTTCCTCACTATGTTTTCCATCACCGTCACCCGATAGTGTTACCAATTTAAATTAGGATAAGATGACGTCAAATGGACCACCCATTTACCACTTGGTGAGAGAGTTTTATTAAAATTATATTAACTAGTGGGCGCCCAGAGGTCGACATTCGATCATAGTTCATTGATTTTTTAAAGTTTGAATTTTATTAGGTTTCTTTTGTGGAAGGGTATTTAGTATGGTATAATATAATTGTAGAATGTAGAATGAAAAAGAGTAATTGGAACGTAAGAGTAAAATAATACATACAGTCGAGCATAGCAACCTCCTTCATAACCTTTTTTGAAGTCCTTTATTGACAGATGTCAAAATGTCTTTTTTATTTACATGTGTGTATATGTTGTGTAAAATTGAAGCAGTAGTGTGAGTAATGTATATCTTAATTAATTTAATGTACTTCTAATGCATTTTATATAAAATAAATAGCTTTCTGCACTTCTCCTCCATATAAACTATAACTATGCCAAATTTCACGTTCATCCGTTCGCCCAATTCCGTTAAAAGGGGATACAAAGTTTAGGCTTCACGTATTAATATATATGATAATGATATTCCATCACGTCACTGATAAATGGGAGGTACCGTTGACGTGATCTTATTCATTAGTAAATGTACGCGAATTCAGAAAAAATACGTTGGTACATGCCGGGGTCCGAACCTGTGGACATCAACGACTTCAACTTTAAAAACGTTAGGAGTCAACACCACAAAATAACGAGTTCCCAAAGTCAGCGTTCTTTCATTTGTTAAGACGCGTCACTTTGATTAATGTAAACTCAAAACGAATTATGGTCGAATTTCGAGCACTGGACGGCCATATATAACTTGACATGTGTTAAAACTTACACAGGTTTATAGCCGAGGCAGAAGAGAAGTGTATCCACGATGACGGCGGGGACCCAGTGGAAGAAGAACACGCATATATTATGGTACAACCTCGAGTGCTTCATAGAGCCGCCGGGGTACCTGACCAACAATACAACGCTACTATACTTATCAAATCATTTAACCTTACGGAAAGTATGTAACTGTATTTAGTCTGATTTTTAAAGATGCTGTCATAAAATCTGTAATTTCTGGAACTGCATTAAGAACAATTTAGATACACATTTCTTATTTAACTAACCTTAACAAAAGGAAAGCTTTTCAAAAGCACTGCCAATTGTTGTAACTCTTTTACTGAAGTAATTTATATGTTTTTCATCGGACAGATAGAAGATCTACTCAAAATACTGTATTAGCGCATCCATCATAAATAATTATAGTTATCTGTCATACGAGCACATACACACACTATGATACTGATTTATTTATTTTTTATTTAATTATTACAATGACTTTTTTTTACATTTCTTAATATCTAATTTCCACCAAATGATAAGTTAATACGCGCCACTATTATCATTAAGTGAATCTATAATGAACTGGCTTTCATGAGACAAGCATTGTGCAATTTGGGGCCATAGTTAAGACCAATATCACAGTATAAATATGAGAGACAGTACGGAAACTTTCTACATACGCTCGTACTGGCACACTCACACAAACATGCTCATCGACGAGACCTCTAAGCGGTTTCCGCTGTCCATAGAGTACCTTTTAATATCTCTCGTCGAGGCGCTTGTTTGGGCGAGTGTGTCGTTTTCGAGCGTTTGTAGATAGTTTCCGTACTGTCTCTCATATTTATACTGTGCCAATATTTTGTAACGGATTTTAGAAATAATTACTAGCTTTTGCTCACGGTTTCATTCTTTCCTGTGTACCTGACTACGTGTATGCAAAATTTCATAAAATTAATACTAAAAATACTTTATTCAATTTAGGCCCTAAGAATGCGCTTATGAACGTCAAAACTACCACCTATTCGGACAGACAACCCACTCATCGAGAAGAACCGGCACAAAATCCATAAAACCCGTTTGACGGAACTTTTAAACTTACAGTCCGACGAATCGGTATTACGCTTTGGGAATTTGTTGTAACACACTATTACCTAAAAATCTGTTACTGGGCTTACTAAGTCTGAAACATGGGACGACCAGTTTGTCCCAGTTTCTAGTATTTAGATCATTCATTCAAACAAACTAATTCTCTCATTCATAATATGAATACAGAATAAAGTGCCATTCATATTTACAGAATAATACACGTAATAATTGAATAACTTTAAGTCAGTTTCATATATATGAAATGGTAACTCACCAGGCGACTCCATTAAGTGGCATTCGGTTCATGATGATCTCCCTCCCCGCATCTATCATCTCGGACCACGTTACCTTTATCTCCGCTGATGACGTGAAGTTGATAATGTTCGATTCCTTATCACTGACATATAAATTCGAATAAACATTTGAAAAACCTCTCGCCTTTAAGTTACTTCAACACATCGTTTTTTTTAAAGAAATGGCATTGCCTACAACCCCTTGGTTAATTCTTTAACTCCCCGTACTCAAAATGGTGGATCATGTTTTTAATATTCTTTTTTAATGTCACGACATCGTAAATTGTAAATTTCATTGTTTAGTACAAAAAAGTTCGTACAAATGATAAAATAATGAAATTGTCATGTTAAAATACATGATTTGTTAATTTTCAAAGTTTTGTAATATATCGGGTTTTTTTAAGCTAATGCTTCCAACAGTCTGTTGACCTGTGCCCCTGTGCCCCTGTGCCTCATGTGCTCCAGGTGTTAAATGGAAAATATGGCATATTTAAGTATTTTTTTATAAATAATAATTTACCATTATTTTTATGTTTAAACTAGCGGGCCCGGCAGACGATGTCCCGCCCTAATTATAAGAAAATCCTTGACAAATTAATACTAAAACATTCCTCATGAATCACTTTATTTACTGGTGAAACCCGCATGAAATTCCGTTCAGTAGTTTTTGAGTTTATCGCGAACAGACAGACAGACAGACGCGCTAGGAGGTTAATGCAATTAACCTAAAAGACAACTTATTTCATTCAAAATGACTGAAACATTGACCAGAAAACAGAATAAAAGTAGGTTAGAGAAACGAGTCTACAAGAATACATAACGTCAAAAATTAAGCTAACACACAAAGAAAATGTATATAAGTTCCGCACACCATGTATATAGGCTTGAAGTTTTGCCAACTAAATCGAAGATTTCAATGAAGAAAATATAGTGATGAAACGATACCATAGCGGTAGGGTTATTTCTAAGCTGGCTGTCCGCTACCACTCTCAAGTTGAAAGCCTGTTAGCAAGCATTTGTTGGTATGTTCTGGCTTGGTGGACAAAAAGATGCAGATTTTTAAATAAATGTATCTTGTAACTAGAACTCATAAGATTAGGTAACGAAGGGGCAAGAAGAAAGAGATTGAACTAGTATTACTAAAAGACGTACAGATATAGCAGTGAAGAAAGACCTAAGACCTGTATAAAAACTGTAAAAAAGGAAAGGAAAACTAAATGAGTGACAGAAAAACTCAACATAACACAGCATAACTCATTCGCAGCGCGATTTATTCATACAAAAAACTCACCCATATACTATGTAGTTCCATATAGCAATCATGATGCCGTTGATGAAGACATCCACCGGCAGATAATCAGCATAGCTGTTACTCTTACAGTACATTGAACGGATGACGCCCTTCCCAGCGCCTAATAACAGATATTTCTTTAAGTTTTAACTGAGATATTGCCTGTTTCAATCTAAAACTCAAAATTAAATTCAATACTGTCTTCATTGCGTTGCATAAATCTTTGTCAATTAAAATAAAATACTTCTTTTATTTTTGGTAGCCAACCTTCTAGATTATTAGTGTATCTTAGTGTCTTGTGATAATTTTAATGTTCTAACAAGATTGTGGCTCCCTCGTTAGAACTTTCCAGAGAGTTTTTGTTGCATCACAGAATTCATGTTCAGTGGTATTATTTCCCATCTACTTCACTTGGGCACAATAACTGAATTATATTACGTAAAATACATCCAATATTACAAAACACGTAATCAAAAAATACAAGATTATGAATAAAATATAAAATCCACTACACGACAAGCTAAATTTTTTTTTAAATGTTTTTAGTTTAACTGTTTAACTGGCAAACGAACTTGTGAGTCACCTGATATTAAGTGATCACCACCGTCCATGGACACTAAAAACACCGGAGGAGTCGAAAGTGCGTTTCCAGCTTGTGTTTGGGGGAAAGGGAGTGAGGCGGGATAGGAGAGGGGAAAGGAGGTGGTCCTCCGGCGCTGTCACTGACCGAACGAAACGCAACAATGGAAGCACTGTTACTTCACGTCTTATTTCTATGAGAGGGTGGTACTACCCCGGGCGAGACGACCCATTCATACTGAAACCAAACCAATAATTAAAGCTTCAGCGTGGCTCTACCACTGCCATTCCGTCAAAACTCTAGTAAAATACTTATTGGTTAAAATAATTGAAGACATGAGTTGGGTAATGTGATATGTTACAAATTTGTAATTTTAGAGAAATATGTTGCAGAGTTTAGTTAAAAGTCTGATTACATTACATATATAGTTTGGTTTGGTTTCATTTCTATGATTATTTGCGCTAACCTTGTGAGAACTGAATGTCCGGTATTTACCAAATTGGCTTTTATGTCTTGGGTATCATTCCGATCGTTACTTTATAATGTTTATAGTGTTAGAGATGCCAGTGTTGTGGTTTTAATTGTAGAACCATAATCAAGAATGTTACAATATACTATGAGCTTGAATACAAACATGGACGCTTTGAAAAGCAAAAGAACTTACCAATTAAAAGACCCGTTGGTCCATTAATATTGTCGGTCCAACCGGGGATGGGCTCCTGCCAGATCGGGATCACTGAAACAAAGAGTTATTAAAATATTAATTTTAAATAATTTCAGTATATGAGAATTTTGCAAATTATACACCTTATTCAAGAAAGTAGCAAGTATACTAGATCTAGATATACTTTAAAAAGTTGTGACAACTTTATATTTCTTTGAGAACAACTTCATTCGCATTTTTCTCACAATAATCATATGATTTTTTGTAACATTGTTGTTTGTTGTCGTAATGTGTGATTATTGTAATTTAGTAAATAAAATGTTGTTCCGAGTAAACGAGCGCGTGGGAAGCGCGGTTCCAGATACTGTTTCTTTGCTTAGTTATATTTGCGTAAAACCCTGTTTTTCTCTAAAATTAAAACTGAACCCATTATGACATCAGTTATCTACCAGTGCAAGTCCTGTCATAAATAGGTCTAACTATTTCGAATATTAATGAAATAAACGGAAAGACAACAATAAAAAAAAATGTTATCTCTTATAAGTATCGTATATGTGTGTCCATTTATTAAAAAGTTGGTATTCTTGTCATTATAAAAAGAACCTTCAATTATATTTTTTACTAGCTGTACGCGCAGCTCCGCACGCGTTTTTGTTTAAATCGTATTAAAGAATTATAGAATTGTGAGACTATGTACAATTACAGAAACGCTCTTTAAAGACAATTTAAAGACTTTAAAGACTTAAAGAACTTAAAGAACTAGACGAAGACTAACTAACTAACTAACTAGAAGAAAGAAGACTTAAAGAAGATAACTTTAAAGACAAGTACGACGGACACGCCACTAAAAGTAACATGTAACGTGTACATTAGATATATAAATACAAAAAGCGTGCCAAATGAGGTTTGTCATCAACAACACATTTGGAACCTTAACCCACCATATAACTACCTCAGTGCTCACTTACACTGTATAAGGAACTAACGAAACAAAAACTTAAAATATTATTATTAAGATTTACATTATATTTAATATGCATTGCCATTATTATAATTAAGATTTTGTGACTTTACAAAAAATAAACGCTTGTCTGTTCCGCAACAAATTGTATTATGGAACACTTTACGTAATACGTTTATAATCTAAGATCTTTTTAGGAAAACCTCTATATCATTAATGTTATTAATAATTACAATGCCGAATTGTAAACAATAAGCTGATAATTATTTCTCTTATTAAAAATAAAGAATGAGTTGAAATCTTGCTAAATTTCATGCAGACAAAGTCGCGGGTAACAGCTAGTCTAAAATAGAATAACACCAATTACTTTTTATTAGGTTCGCTATCTACCAGTGAAAATACCGTGAAAATCGATATAACCGTTTTGGTGACAGCACAGTGGGCGAAGCCACGGTTAACAGCTAGTCTAAATTAAAATAAATTAAATTACTTTTTATAAGGTCCGCTATCTGCCAGTGAAAGTCCCATGAAAATCGGTCTAACCGTTTTGGAGAAAGCACTGTGGGCGAAGCCACGGTTAATAGCTAGTCTAAATTAAAATAGACTAAATTACTTGAAATGATGTCTGCTATCTGCTGGTGAAAATTTGGTGAAAATCGGTCCAATCGTTTTGTAGATAGCATTGCAGACGAAGCTGCGGTTAATACTTAGTCTAATTTAGAGTAACCTAAGAAACCCGCTGTAATTTCAACTATGTGTCAGTGAAATTCCCGTTAAAATCGGTTTAGCCGTTTTTGTTATCAGAAGTGTGTATACTTTCATACCCAATCAGTGAAAAAAATTATTTTGATATTACATACAGACGCTTCATTTTTATTATATGTATATTTTATTATATGTATAGATAATTGTAATTTTATATAGCCCATTATTTTTATTATGAAATTTAGTAAAGTTTCAGTCAATGCTACTGAACACAGAAAGAATAGTAGATAGATAGTTTAACAAATGTTCGACGTGATTCTTTAAATTGACATAACTTTTTTATTTATGAACCGATTGACATGAAACAAACACTAAATGTTAAATAAAGCTTACCACGATATATTAGTGAAACCCACATCTAAATCGGATAAGGCGTTTCCGAGATTAGCGTGCACAAACGCACAGACAAACAGATAAACAGACAAAAATTCTAAAAATCATTGTTTTGGGTTCTATTGCATTTATAAAGACCCCTAATAATAGTTTTTCTCATATATACTTCATGTACAGACAGCGGTCAGTTACATTTTTATTATATGTAGTATAGATAGATTGTTAGGTTATGTAAAAACAATGATTATATATCGATTTAAAAATCAAGAATCGACGTTCGACCAACATCGATTTCTAGTGGGATCTTCGGTCACTCTTATTAATTCTCTCCTTTTCAGTCCTTTTTATTTAATACTTTGTGATGATGAGTCTACAACGACTATATAACAAAGATTGTTTGAAGTTATGAGGCACTTTAGATTTTGATTACGAAGCTATAAGGACAAGAGATATAATACATGTGAAAATTACTAAATGATCACTGTAATTATTATGGGCATGTTGTATGTTCATGGCACATTTTTGTTTATTACATGTTAAAAATGGTACGTACCTATGGAAGGTCTTAGAACCATAGCTGGCATGTGTTCCATTGCTTCAACTACTAACGCTTCTCCTAATGCCTTCGTAAATGCGTAGGAGTTCGGTAACTTATCAAGCAATCTGTAAATTTGAAAATTAAATCGGGTGTAAGTAAATAATACAAGACCAGATCAGTCATGAACTTCAAAACATCTCATCGGCTTGTAGTTACAAAAGAACTGTCTGCTAAAACATTCCACATTTTCGAGTCCACATTCTAAAAGCAAAATCAAAATATCCTTTATTCAATGTAGGTTCTGAGAAGACGCTTATGAACGTCAAACTACCACCGGTTTCGACAAGCAACCCCCTCATCTAGAAGAACCGACAACCAACTCGATTTTGTTTATCTTTTTATGATACATATTTTTACCAACATAAATAGTTACATTCGGTTTTAGTGGATGCACAGAGACTGGCGTCATTTCCAGACGTCACAAACGTTCACATATTGATCCACCCTATAATAAAAAAGTAGCCTTTAGCTATTAAAACCCGCTTAACATGGTTCTTGAACTGACTATCTGGCAAATCGATAATGAGTTTTGGGACTTTGTTATGAAACCTAAGACTATTAGCTAAAAAACATTTATTGGTCTTAGTGATCTTGAAACATGGAATGATCAATTTGTTGCTGTTTCTTTTATTTCAATTATGTTGGTCTTTTACTAAATCCAGCTTATCTACGTTTCTGCGGATATACATTAGATTATCAAGACTGTATTGGGAGGGCAGAGTTAAGATACCGAAACAGTAATAAACATATATCGACCTAAAGGTCAAACATTCTAATTTACAGTGTCAATAGGAATATCCTAGAATAAAATATGTTTTGTGAAAAGATATTGTAATTATTTAAAGCATAAGAATTTCAGTTCCCTCACTTTTTTTTTTTTTTTTTGGTTTCGCTTTAAGATGTTTGGAATTAGCAATATAAATGGAGAAAAGGGTGGTGGCAATTTGATACGAGACATTTCTCTTTTTCTTGACGCGTTGCAGGAGCATTATATTATATAAAAATTCGCAAAGATTTGTCAGTCATGATTTAGAAGTCCGAGACTCGTGGTAATTGCAGAGTCCGTTAAATGTCTTGAGATGAATGATCACATACTTGACAAAATTATCAAGTGATTTGATAGTAGAGTCCTTCTTTATCAAGTCCAAAAGTTCAAATGAAGATTGCCACAAATCATTATATGCCCTAGTTTCTTCGTACTAAACCTGAGGCATTCTTGTAGCAAACGTTCAAAGTTTCGTGATATATTATCGCAGGGGTAGGTGTTATCGTCAATCATTTTAAAACAATTAAGGTGTTGTTTACAATAACCATGTTCATTTAATATTTGTGTCATATGGAAGGAAACTACAATAGATGTACGCAATTTTATAATATCCTCCACAATGTCTAATTTAGTGCATAAAGTTATTACTTGGGAGTGAGAGCGGCCACCGTCTCGGTGTCCATCCACTCGACCGCCTGGATCACCTGGTGCGGGTCCGCTGGAGGCGGGTACGGCTTCTCCTCCAGCAGTTTCTCGTGGAGATGACAGTACGATGTGGAAACGTGGATGAACAGCTGTGGATTTTAATATAATTTGATGAGAGTAGAGCTAAATTAATAGACGTACTAGGTTCTGTTCGCTATTTTGCTCACTTCATTAGAATTTCGAAGAGATATTGGGTCTCTATATGCTTTACCGAATATATAATGAAAAGTGATCTAAAGAACTTATTGACATGGTGCAGTTTATTGCCGTTCCAAGCTCGCGCCACTCGCCCCTGGCTGGTTGCTCATCCACATAACCTATAGCCCATCGGAACGGCGACAACTGTACAGTTCTTTAGAAACTTTATTATGTGCACGCTATCGTTGTGCAATAGTTTACCTGGTGCGGTGTTCCCCCAGGGCTATGACATGAGGTAGCCCGGGGGGGAGATTGGCGGGAATTGGTGCACCTGGCCACGATGGCCACAACCCTCGTGGTCAGGCGCATAAGGAGGTTGGGCCTCAGGGTGGCCCTCGAGAAGACCGAGGCCCTACTCTTCCACGGGCCTCGGCGAGGGCCACCACCTGGGGCCCATATTATGGTGGAGGGCGCCCGGATCAGGGTGCGGGCCCAGATGAAATATCTGGGCCTCACCCTGGACGGGCGTTGGCGGTTCGAGCCCCATTTTGCGGGGCTCGGACCGCGAATTGTTGGGGCGGCGGCGGCACTCGGCCGGTTGCTCCCCAACATAGGGGGGCCGAGTGCTGGGTGTCGCCGACTCTATATGGGAGTCGTGCGGGCGATGGCCGCCTACGGGGCACCAGTGTGGGCTGATGCCCTCAGTGCCGACAACGTGCGCGCGCTGCGTAAGGCGCAGCGCACGGTGGCACTGAGGGCGGTCCGGGCATACCGCACGGTGTCCTCGGCGGCGGCTTTCACGCTCGCCGGCTCCCTACCCTGGGAGCTGGAGGCGGGTGTCCTCGCCGCTGTGTATCAGTACACGGCGGCGAGAAAGCGTAGTGGTGAGCCTCCGGCTCTCAGGGAAGTTGAGTTTAAGAGGCGGGAGATCCGGGAGGTGGCGGTCGAGAGGTGGATGCAGGACCTGGTGGACGCGCGCTATGGGCGTTATACAGTGGATGCCGTCCGCCCGGTCCTGCGGGAGTGGATGGGACGGGAGTGGGGCTCCCTGACGTTCCGGATGGTGCAGGTACTCACCGGGCACGGTTGCTTCGGATGGTACCTGCACCATATCGCACGCAGGGAGCCGACCGCCGCATGTCACGAGTGCGGCGCTGATGAGGACACCGCGCAGCACACTCTGTCCGAGTGTGCTGCGTGGGAGGGGCAGCGCCGCATTCTGGCTGCGGCGGTGGGGAATGTAGGAGGGAATTTGTCGCTGCCGAGCGTGGTTTTGGCCATGCTCGGCAGCGAACATGCTTGGCGAGCGATGGCCTCCTTCTGCGAGGAGGTCATCTCGCAGAAGGAGGCGGCGGAGAGGGCCCGCGAGGTAGACCCTCTAAGTGGCCCTCTCCGCCAACGGAGGACCGGCGGGAGGAGGCGGCGCTTTGCCCAACTCCTCCCGCCACCGTAGCCGGACCTGAGGGGATGGGCCGGGGGGCCCATCTCCTCATTGCACAGGTTCGGCGGACGAGGGGGGGCAGCCGGTGTGTACCCAGTTGCCTCTCAATAGGTAGAAGCCCGGCGGTCACCTTCCGCCGGGCGGACCGTTGGGGCGGCTCTTCAAGGGGAGAAGCATAGATCGATCCCTTGCCGCCCCAACAATACGGTCGGACGGTACACCGTGGGGTTTTAGTCCGTGCGAGTCGGACATAACCCACCCTCTCCCCCGGGGGGGTGGCGTATCCATAAGGGATTTCCCCACGTATAAAAAAAAAAAAAGGGCTATGACATGATACTCTTCAAAATGGGTTTGAAACACGCTATTCAAAGTCGGCAACACAACAGTGATGCTCCTAGTGTTACAGTTGTCCATATGCTACGATAACCATTTTACATCAGATGGGTTATCTACCTGTTTACTGCTCTTTGCCATAAAAAAGCTTCAACGTAGTTTTGATCTATTCTTTGGAAACAAATCAGTACTTCTATATGAAAGGTATCCTATGTAATGTTTTAGTTTCCTGATAATGTATGTGCACTATTTCACGTCCAGGTTTCATTTCAGGTTCACAACAAGACCATTGTCATGTAGAAATAAAATAATTGTGATCTAACGAACAACTTTGAACAAACGGGTACTCAAAACATATGTGAGGCAAGGACTTGTTCCTCACCGCTACAATGATGGATCTAGTAGTTACGGCATGAAATCATAAAAAACAAACAAAGAAACAACCAAACTAACGAACGAACTAACAAACTCTCACTCGCATTAACAATATTAGTAGGGATTCACAATTATGTGGTTTAATATGATGATACAGTTTCTCCCAATTATTAGATGCAGAATATAATTATTACTGTCGCGTTACTTACAAATAGCGTAGAATCTATTTCATAACATATATTATGAGGTAATGACAACTCAGTGGTTAGCGTATTAGGCTATCGCATCAATCGACGATGGTTTAAATTGCAACCGAGTCAGAGTTTATGGTATAACAAAACATCGTGGTGAAAGCAAAGTTTGGTGAGAAAGCTGTTTCTAAGCCTGCCTAGCTAACTACCACCCTTAAGTTGGATATCGTCAAGCACCGGCAGCTGCACTTGAGAAGCAGTCCTCTGTAGGTTTTGCGTCTTCACCATCTTAGACTATATCGTCATTTAAAATCAGGAAAGAATAGTGTCCAGCCTATAAAGTAAAATAATAGCAATTATTAATAAAGCTTTTTCTACTAATCTTTTAGAACTTCACTACTATCTTCTTTTAAGAATAATTTATTTTTCTCTTGTTCAGTCGCTGATACCAATTAATTGGTTGAGTAGAGATTAACAAAAATGATTTACAAAGGCATCTTTATTTCTAAGTATTTAGTTAAAAACTCACTTTTAACTTCTTGCATTGTTTCCCTAACTCCACCATTAGTTTTGTGCCTCGGACATTCAGCAACACGGCCTTTTTGAGCTCTTCATCAAATCTGAAATGAACTTCTTAATTAAGTCCAAAAGACAAATTAGTTTAAGACTCCATATTAACATTTTAATGGAATCGTGACCACAAACTAAATACTACATAATATAATATGCGTCTGTTAAAAACATTCAAGCAATGAATTTAGTCACGCCTTTGCAATGCAAAAAGGTTGAGTTTTCTCTGTTGTTAGCGGACAGGTTAATTCACAGTATGCTCCGGTGTATTCTGCCATAATCATATATGATAACAAGCTATAAGATAATAACAAGCTTCTGTTAGCGACTTCGTCCGCGTGGAACAGTTACTTTGCGTTAACGATAATACGCAACGGAAGCTCTCAAAAGGAAAAAAGAAAAACGAGTTTGAAACATTCTTCATTAGTGTTCCGCTCCTATTGGTTTTAGCGTGATGATATATTCCTCTGCGATAAATTCTTCCTCGATAAATGAGGAATACACTGAAGGAATTTTTCAAATCGGACTAGTAATTCCTGAGATACCTCGTTTAACCAAATAAACCCTCGAGCTTTATAATATTAGTTAGTGTAATAATAAAACCTTAAAGTGCAATCAAGTCTCTTATTTTATCACATTTGTCCATAATAACACCAAATCTTCAGTGACGAGGAGCCGAAAAATAATATAGAACTAAGCCTAAAGTGAGACTTAGCTGTAAACTTCTATGAAATACATAATATATTCCTGACGACACGTTTTCAATTCTAGATGTTTCCAATATATTTTTTAAACAAAATAAATAGCCAGAAAGGATACATATAACAAATTACATATAGGAGCAAGTACGCCTTTTGAGAGTCCAGGTTTTTTTAAAATAATTTATAAGTTTTATCGTTTGAGCACAATCCCAGCAGATGTTAAATGGCGACATGGTCTAAGACGGTAAACACGATAAACCTAGAAGCGTTGGTTTCAAGTACAGCTGCTGGAAAACACCAACGGGTGCCTGGCAATAGACTCTTAACTTGAGAGTGGTAGTAAAGTGGATAGCCAGCTTAGAAAAATCCCCATCACTATGCTATGGTTTCAGCACGTGTTCCTTCATTGAAAGTTCCGAGTTAATTACAGGAATTCAAGGAACGACGCCATGTCTGAACACGCTATAAACTGAGCCTTAAATTGAGGCAATTACAACTCCAAGTGTTTGCATTGATACGGTTTCTATCTTACTGTGTTTTACCAACAACGTTGTCGGTTTGTGATAGAAGTACCTGTGGTGGAAGAGCTGCTTCCGTTCGTTCTCACCTGATGGTAGCAGCAGCATGGATGATAATGTCGACATCATTGGTGATTCTCTCTCTATCTGCTGCGCTGAGTGCTAAGTCCGGTTCGCCGACGTCTCCCGAAGCAATCGAGACCTTCTCTAAGAGCGACCACCGCGCAAGTTGCGCAGTTTCTCAAACAACTGTAATGACGTAATTTTTATTATTACAATTTACAGAGTCGTATGTAATGTAACAAGGTACGTGGAATGTATGGGAAGTGGAAGCTCTACCTATGCTATTTTTTTAAATTGTAGCTCGGCAAAATGACTGCGCTATGCCTGATGGTAAGCACAGAACAATCCAAAAACAATGGCAATAACCGAGTGATATACTATCTATCGCCGGTTGCCGCTGTCATGCTGGCCTGCGAAAATCTGGATATACACAGGCTGATCCCGAAACGCAACCCGCAGTAGCGAATCACTATGACTGGCTTTTTCGCCATATACATGGTGGTTGCGACCCAGTCAGGCTGTAAAACCCTACCACCCCGCTTTCGTCATTGCCTCGTTCGTTATTCAGCAGGGGGCACCACGTACAGGGGTAGTTGATTTGGGTGTCTCAAGTCTTATGATGTTATTCGACACCCTTTACACTCCAAATATTATTACTGTGAGGTTAGTCTATTTCGCTTACTTCCATAGCTTAATACCTTATGATATTTTACTGTGGGGACGACAGATTTAGTGGACACAATATCTTTATGCTTTATAGTCTATACGTATAATAAAAATGAAGTGTCTGTATGTGATATCAAAATAACAATTTTTTAATGATTATCCGCGGCTTTGTCCGCATTGCTATCTCCAAAACCGTTAGCCCGATTTTCATGGGATGGCAGATAGCTGACCTTATAAGAATTAATGTAGGCTATTTTATTTTAGCCTACCCGTTATCCACGACTTCATCCTCATGAAATGTAACAAAATTATGTTGTTCACTGTAAACATGTGCATTAGGCGTGTGCTGTACTGGATTCCCAGTATAAATATAATTGAAATTCATACAATTATATATATGTATGTAAATTGAATTATATTGTCTTTTTGGCCAGTTTGGCGAGGATTTTATTTTATTTACCGCGCTTGCGTCTACATAACTCAATAACTATAGCACAACGTATAAGAATATTGCATCGAGATCAATGAACATTATTTAAATTGTCAAATATTAAAAACTGCTTACAGATAAATATAAAAAAATAATTATCAACTTATTGTTTACAATTCAAGATTATAACTTTGAAGATAGAAAAGGTCTTTCTAATAAGATCTTAGACCATAAACGTATTACGTTAAGAGTTCCATAATACAATTTCTTGGGAAACAGACAACCGATTATTTTTTGTATACTCACAATAACTTAATTATATTGACAATATTGGGCATATTATATCGTTATAATATCATTTTTAAGTCTTTCTTTCATTACTTCTTTGTACAGTGTAAGTGAGTAGTGAGGTAGTTATATGGCGGGTTAAAGTTCCAAATATTTTGCTGATGGTAAACCTCATATGACAAACTCTTAGAATTTATATATATAATATACATGTAACAGTAGGTGGCGTGCGTGTCGTACTTACAATTGTTTTTGAAAGATCATTTCTATAATGTACATGTTCCTACAATTTTATATATTTTTTTAATAAAATTTAAAAAACGCGTGCGGAGCCGCATTTATTAACTAGTTAGGTATAAAAACTGGCAGTTCAAGCAATATACAACATGGGACCTCGCGAATCATCAAAGACTAAGTTTCAGGAATTAGGTATCATGACTCTGCCCTCCCAATACATTCTTCATAATTAAATATATGTTTGCAAAAACTTAGATAAGCAGAATTTCGTAAAAGACCAGCATAATTTAAATACTAGAAAGTGTGTCATACTAATCACCTCATGTTTCAGACTCAGTAAGACTAGAACACTTTCTTATGTAATAGTGTTAGTTTTTACAATAAAGTCCCAAAGCATGTCAAGCGGATTTTGGTGTGAATAGACTATTATAGGGTGGATCGATATGTGAACGATAGTAATGTCTCGAATTATCACCTCTCTCTTGAAATGCATTGAAAACTAACTTGTGTACGTTAAAAAGATAAACCCGATCGAATTTGTCGTCGGTTTTTTTCAATGACTGTGTTGTGTTGTTGGTTGGGAACGAATGTCGACATGGCCGTAGCTAGGAAAGGAGGCATTGCCGTACCCTACATTAAAATTACAATGCCCTATCTTAAAAATACCAAAACCTAAGATAAATTATTATAATTAAATAGTTTTCTCATCGTTTGAGATAGAAAACATCTAGCGATAGGTGTCTAAACTTTTTCGAACATACTACAGTTTGTAGTCCGGTGAAGCTGTTAAGACCTTGCATAGCGTAGTCAGTTTAAAAAAAAAACTACATTTTGTGACATTCGAGTTCAGACCAATTATAATTTTTTTACTTCCGCTCTACCTGTAACCAGTGCTGCCCTACCACAAATTCGACTCTAGCTACAGCCCTGTATGTCGAGCAAATAGGAAAGGAAATGATCGTAGAAAAAACAAGGGTCTAAAACACGGGCGTATGAAGTAATTTGAAACAAAAAAGGAAACAACTTTTTTTTTATATGTTATAAGTGGCAAACGAACAGGTGGGTCACCTGCTGTTAAGTAATCTCCACCGTCCATGGACACTAACAACACCAGAGGAGTCGCAAGTGCGTTGCCACCCTTTGGGAGTAAGGGATTAGAGAAGGGAGAGGGAGAGGTGGAGAAGGGAGGGGAGGTGGGCCTCCGGCGCTCTCACTGACCGAACGAAACGCAACAATGCAAGTACTGTTCACGTCGGTTTTCTGTGAGAGGGTGGTACTACCCCGGACAAGCCGACCCATTCATGCTGAAACCAGTAATAGTTTCAGCGTGGCTCTACCACCGTTACAACTGTAGGTTCCGTGTAGAGCAAATCATTCCTGTCTTTTCTGTCTATTGTAATAAGTGATAAACTTGTGGATACTTAAAACACTTATCTTTAACGTAACTAGCATAAGCGTAAGATACTAAACTTAGTTTGTTAGTCTATTTATAGTAAAAGCCCATGATGAATTTCTGTCGACGTCAGTGTGTAGGTACTAAAGATGCAAACACGGGAATTTACGTCAAAAGTAGTTAGGGCTGTCACTGTATACGTACATTTTATTAAGTTACAAGAGTTCTCAAAATCACAATAAATTAACGGTCGAATTGGTAAACAATAAATAATAAACAATATTCCTTAAAAAGAGGCGCTGTGAGGCACATATTATATCTTTGCTCCGGTAGCAAACTTAGTTATTCATAGTTATTATATGGTTAAAATTCCTAGCATACCCAGATCCGTGTTGTCGATGTTTTAATGTCTGTGTCTATCTAACTAGTATCGTTGTACGTATTTTTATAGACTGTATTTATTTCGTCTAGCTAGCTAGGTTAGGCGTCGCGACGTGGTAAAATAACAAACTCGGAAGTGCGCCGCGGACTGAAAAAGTTTGGGAACCCCCGCCTTAGAGGATCGTTCAAATTATTCTCAAATATACAACCTCTGAATTCTGTTAGGAACGTGAAACTATTAACTAATCCATAACTTTATGAATCAGATACCGACGACATTTCATTTGCATAATAGTTTTTACCATGTCGCTTAGTTCATGGACCACAAATGAAAATCAACAGAAGACTATTTATTAATTTAAGGTCTACGAAACAGAGTTCGATGAACAAATATTGATATGAACCCTGCTAAATGCGAACACAATATGTACAAAATAAGACAAAGTATTTCATTGCATTAAAACAAAAACAAAAAACAAAAAAGAACATTGAACATTTAAATACTTTTGTTTTCTAATGAGGCCAAAGGAACACACAAGAATATATCAAATTTGAAACGTAAACTGTTATAAAAAGAAAGCATGCGATACAAAAGACAATATTGACCTACGTTAGTTCTTGCTAATGCTAGATTAAAAGTTTGCCGATTAAATAAACGACCGTCTATAGTACATTATGGACTCTGTACGTAGGACAGTAAAGGGTATTTTTTTAAGCAAATCAGGAGATTCTATGAAACCTTGTAACATTTTGTATACAAACATTATATCAGCCACCTTTCCGCATGTCCGTAACGGTTAAATATGTGTTTCAATATGTCGCATCTGCTAATTAGTTTATGACAGTTGTGGGTACTGCCCGCTCGTCGCTCGTGCATCCTGTACGGTCCAGCTAAATTTATTTAGGTTTGAAGTGAAAAGTTACCGATTTAAATTAGTCGATATACGCAAATTCTGTAAAACAATACAGATCGAGATACGAGAATGCAAACTGCGAATCGATATTCCTTATTTGCCCTATTTATATGTCCAAACATGAAACTTGGACTGTACTCATGCGTAATTTCGAAAATACTATTCGCATTCATACACGAGCTTAAAAATGGCCTCCTACGACTTTATTAGAATACATCGTTGCTTTATATAAATATAATATACATCTATATATACCGGGGGAGTTACTATTGACCTACGTCCTTACTATTGACTAAATCAGGGGATTTTCTAATGACCTGCGTCCGTACTACTGACTACATCGGGGAACTTACTATTGACTGGCTTGGATCTTGATTATTATTGGCTGCCAGCTTTCACTGAATGCCTTATAGGCAACCAACGTAGTCGTCACAGTGTCTAGTGGGCTATTTACGCCTAAGGATAATTCGTAACTACATTCGCTGTTGCATTTCTGTATCGGCTAAGGTTTATATTCACATTCATTTTGACATCGTGACGTCAAACTTTCACTTAGACGCCATTTGAAGAAATAAGCAAACATACAGACAAAGACCATTTTTTTAACGTTTATTGTATTTTTAGATTATTATTACACATTTAATTTCGAAAAGAAATCGCGACAGCGATCCGTAACCAGACTCATTTTTTTTTTATAACTTGATTAACGTATAATTGTAGCCTTGACATGATGACCGAGGATTCGGCCGACAAGGAATTAATTCATATTACTAAAGCTAAAAACGCGTAACTCCGGTGTTAAACGCATCGGTTGGTCGAATGTTGAAACATGCGGCGGTAGAACCGCCTGTCGCAACGCGCTCTGGCCCAACAGTTGACTCCGCAACGGGCTTGCGTAACATTAAAAGTAGGCTATCTATTCAGGTTAGGCTTTTTTTATCTCAGTATACGCTGACTTTCACTCTATAATCTCCGATATATTATGAATTATTGCATAAATAATTGTAGCTTAATAACCAACATTTAAAGTTGTAGTAGGCTATATAAAAATATCCTATATTTTATAATATTAGTTACCATTGTGTCAAGTGTCATCAAAATTGGTTCAGTACTTTCAGAGTGATACAGCGACACAGGGACAGACAGACAGGTAGGCAAAAATTGTAAATAATTATTTTTGGCTTCTATATCGATAACAAAGTCCACCATGTACAGATTTGACCTAGTTACAGTTTTATTACATGTAAATATAGATAAAGGTATCCGTCTGTTCATCCCAGCATAATGAGACTAGTCGTGGTAGTCTAGTGATTTGAACGGTGGTTTATTTATATATCATAAGAGGCAAACGAACAGGTGGGCCACCTAATGTTAAGTAATCACACCGTCCATAGACACTTGCAACACCAGAAAAGTCGCAAATGCGTTGCCACCTTGAAGAGGGAGTGAGGAAGGAGGGAAGGGGAGGGGAGATGGGTCCTCCGGCGCTCTCGCGGTGGTATAACAATCCGTTGTCCGCAGGTTCGAATCCCGGCATGTACCAACGAATTTTTTCGGCATTCGCGTACGTTTACTAATTTAAATTGGTAACACTATCGGGTAATGTTAAAGGAAAACTAGCTAAGAAATGTTATAACAGTACAACTATAAGTAGGAAAACATAGTACTGTGGATTTCTCAGAGCTTGAAGTCGCCAATACGTCGTGAGCTCGCGGTGATTATGCCCATATCTTCCTACGGTAAAAGACCTATGACCCTACAGTAGGTCTCTTACAGGCTGCCGATGATGACGAATAAACATTTAAAAGTAATATTGAATAGCTTTGTGCAGTAATTCCTGTCGTATCGACAAGTCGACGCCTTTATTGGGAAGTAGTCTAATATAAGTGAAGATAATTGAGTTTTAAAAAGTGTCAAAAATAATTATAATGGTAGATAGTATTTTGTAAATGTGTAAAATCGAACCATAGCTGAAAGGTATGTTCGCCGAAAGCGAATAGTTGTATTTTTTTATAAATGAAATAATTACATATTGCTTAAAGAATACTACACTATAAAATCGTCATTTAATCTCATTTGTTTTGTTACGATTTTATATTTATGAAATTATTTTAACATTCATTGTTGTATGCGTGTTGCGCTAATATTATATCGCGTGTTGCCTATAAGAACTAATCAGAGAATAGGCAACTTGCCTAAAGCGTTGTCGTAACGCCATCTATACATTCACCAGATGCAACTGGGTTTTATAGTCTTTTGTTATAAAATGTGGCGTATCCGGATGCAAGGTATCCTTCAACTAGGCCCCAGAGAGTCGGCCGCGAGAAGACTCATAACCATACTTCTCCACCTAGCGGATTAGATGCTGCTCAATAGTCGAAGACGATGCAGGCCAAGAAGCTCCTCGCGATGATAAGACATTGTGATCACCAGGGACAGTAAAGAACTGAAGCTGAAAAAGCATGCATGGCGTTATTGGAGAAGTTCTTACTCTCCATCGACTAGGTTCATTATGTAGCATACCGTTTTATTTGGAGTGGTATAAAGCTAGGCGTGGCTTTGATAACCACAAGAATGCGCAGGCGACCTACAAGGACACGTCTTTGGTTCCGTGGCAAGGTATTTTTGCCTGGCATGTCCTTCAGACCATAACATACTTTATTTTCTAATTGTCTACGCTACTGGCCTGTCGGGCCTTCAGAGCTTCACGGGACTGCATCACTTATTCTCATACAATTTTATAAATATATAAAAATCCATCGTCATGATATTTATTCACGATGAACTCGGAAACTACTCAACCGATCTTCACGAAACGTTGCCATTTATGTACAATTTGGTCCAACTTGAGAGATACGATAATTTATATTTCGACTAATGGCCTCAACATTTTTTAATTACAAATTAAATGATTGTCAATGTTGATTATTATTATTTATTGTAAGTTTCATCAGTCTCGAATAGATGGCGCTTTAAATTAGTTTGTTTACAGAGTAGGACCGACTGTTATAGATATCCCATAGATGACGTCACGTTTTAATTTCTTTTCTTTTCTCAATTCCAGTTTATTTATTGTGCACGTGTTATGTTAATCTATTTACTACGTAACCTCGCTTTTCCTGTATCAAGCTTTTAGGTAGACTTATTACCCCATAATACCAAATATTTTATCATAATTTGAATTCAACATGTAATGATTGAGCCACATATATTATTATAATAGTATTAACTATATTTGTATTAGCTAACATTTTTTAGCTAACACGTAGCGAAAGCTCACAAAAGGAAAAAAAACTATTTTGAAACATTCTTTATTAGTGCTCCGCTCTTATTGGTCTTAGCCTATAACCTTCCTCGATATATGACCTAACTAACACTGAAAGAATTTTTCAAATCGGACCATTAGATCCTGAGATTAGCGCATTGAACCAAATAACCTTGCAGCTTTATAATATTAGTATAGATTTATTATGTTGAACACCTAATGTTTCTCAAAACATGATCATAATTTGAACCATAGTGGAATTCATAACAAATCAGATCAATGTCAGATGACAAATACTCATTCAACACGTTAAGGGAGTGAGTAGTGACTCGTATGAAAGTGTGATAACCCCTTTCTCCCTTTATATTGCCAATTCCAAATGATCTCTGTGCAAACCCAACAAAATGAAAAAAAAATCAGATCCATTCCGATGTGGTTCCGAATGTCACGCTCTCGTTGGTTTTTAATTGTGGTGTTCATCGACTGTGACACGGAAATAATTTAAATTTCAAAAATATATATACACTTATCTTACACAATACAATAGAACATGTTAAATATCGAACAAAAATTCCTTTGAAATTTGAGATGCAAATTTGTTACAATGAAACGCGGTCAGCAAGACATTTGAGGAACACGTTTTAACAGAAAACTATTGTTGTCACGCTCTACCACGAACGATCGAATAGAGCGTGATAGAGAGAGAGAGTCGCAGCTCGGACTGATTATACTTGTGCGAAATTAATGAAATAGTAATTTCGCAATTCCCGTTTTCTCCTTCAAAACTGGACCGATTTTAACATATTTTTATATTGTTATATGTTTAAAAGAATTTTGGCTACATTTATATATTTCTCGTTTATTTTTGTATTCACCCAATTTGTTAGAGCACTAGTTAGGCTATTAGTAGTAGCTATTAGTTTTGAAAATTTAAATGTATGCAAATTCCCAAAAATTTGTTGGTACATGCCTGGGTTTGGAACCTGCGGACACTAAAGTCTACTTAAAGAGAGGTAAAGTTTTGTGTTCGGGGAATCCCTGGTACTACTGATCCGATTTTGAAAATGATTTTATTGTTAGAAAGATATTATCTCTCAGTGTTATAGACAATTTTTTATTATGGCAAATGTACATTTTCGATAATTAATCACAAGAAATGTAATTGAAATCGCCAAAAGTTCTATAACATGACGTGCGCTGCTTGAACGGTTTGAAATAAAAGAATAAAATCTATAACAGAAATATTCATTACTTTTACAAAAAAAAGTCCGCTAAACCATCCGTGTTATTACAAAAAAATTAAATACATATTGAACTATTACTTAAAAATAGTTTGATCGCAAAAAATTGTGTTTGTTACCTTTGTTTAAAGGTGAGCATTATTTTAATTTAAACATTCTCTAACACTTGTCTAACTTGCCAGTTCTTCCTCTATTGTTGTAATTAACTGTGTCTCTATTTCCCGGTAAAAGAAGTTTTAAATTATGAATTTCGTGGGTATAATTAATTTGGAAGAAGTATATAAATTAAACAATTTTAGACATTCACGCGTAAATCAGAACTACTACTATTTCACACTATTGACATCTGACAGTGTATTTAATATTATATATCATTATCCGTTGTTCCATCTTACGCACTTGACGTAATATATCAAACTTATAAATCGCTTATTTTATTTATTTTATATACCATTTTCTTTTAACTAAAATATCACAATAACGATAACCAAATTAACTTAATAATCAGTAATTTTTTTTAATGAAGATCGCAAGAAAATATTATACATAAATTGAAATTGTTTGCAAAATATCTGTATGTAATGGAACGGTTTTGAATGATGACATCGAATTGAATAAATGCTAATCAGGGTTGTTTTCACCAAAATCTTAAATCAGATGTTTAACTAGAGACCGCTTGGACACGCTTTTTTAATAAAGTATTTTAAACATGACTTCAACAAGATTTTAAAATCAACTAAATTACAAAAACAAAAATGAATACGGGTTTCACACGAATTTTACTAAGCAGTGCCTAAAATTTAAGATCTAGTTGAACACGTGCTTATAATACTTTATTACAAAAGCGTGTCCAAGCGGTCTCTAGCTAAACGTTATTTATACAAGCAACTCTGAATAGCATTCGGTCAATTCGATCTCATCATTCAAAAACGTTCCATTACATACGGATATTTTGCAAACAATTTCTATTTACGATTAAATAAAAATTGTTTAGTATACGTTACATTCGTTATCATTATCGTGATATATGTTATCACCCACCTCCGGTGCCGCTGCATCATATTCAAGAGACAAGACTACAACACGACCGGAACATTGATATTAGCGCCACCATATTATAAATATACATTGACACTAGCGCCAATATTTTAGAGATACACATTGATACTAGCGCCACCATATTAAAGATACATAAATAACAATTATTAATATTATATAGATTTTAATAAGACTAAATAAGAATGGATATCATTATATAGAATTGAATCATTAGTTTGATCATTATTAATAATAGTATATTCTTTGACTTCATAGTTCGGCCATGAAAGGCAAGATGTCGCTGATCTACATGTCGAAACAGATTACTAACCATATTAGAGATACATAAATAAGGATAATTATATAAAATTGTTGTATAGCTTAAATAACATTAATTTGTTCATACTTTATTATTTTTGTGTTACTTAAATTATTTTACGGAATTATGTATAAATAGTAATCGCTTTGACTTATATAGATGGGCCTTTAAAAGGCAAGATGTCAGTGATATCTAGGCGTTATATACGAAGTATTGTAAGGCGAAGCTCTGGCCAAATAAATAGTGACAGTACCTACGATGTATTTATTGCCATTCCTGACTGCATCGACACTATACGGGATTAGTGTAATATATATTAGTAAAAAAAGATGTAATTGTTAAAAATAAGCAATTTTCCATATTTGTATATTTCGTCTAAGTGCGTAAGGTGGAACAACAGTATAATGACAGATTTAAATACATTGTCAGCTGTCAATAGTGTCATATAGTAGTAGTTATGATTTGCTCGTGTATCTGTGAAATTGTTTAATTTATTTATTTTTGCCAAATGAAGTATACCCACTTAATTAATAATTTATTACGAAATGTTTTTCCGGTTGATAAGAAAACAATAAATCACAACAATAACATAAGAACTGTCAACTTAAACAAGTGTTAGAGAATACACAAATTAAAATAATATCCATCTGTAAACCAGAGTAAGGCAATCAAACTTTTTTCATAGCTTATTAGCTATGTATTACTTGTATACTGCGGCATGTATGTGGTGGCACTGCACTACTCTCTTCTTCTTACCCTTATCCCACATAAGTAGGGTCGGTACAACATGTTTATGTTGTGATGTATGGTTTGGCTTAATTTTTAAGATCGGCCGCCTGCCTGACATCAACCCTCCTTTTGGTTGTTCCACTGTATTTATGATTATTTTTATATAGTTACGAAGTCTGGTGGGCTCTTTTAGCCTTACAATTTTTCGTTCCGGTTAAAAACGAAGTCCTTCAAGATTATGGTTTGCTTGTTATATTGCTACATATTTTGATGTAACAGAAAACTAGCCAAGTTTAGTCTATTCCCGAGGACTGCATTTTTTGGTTTTCTTTTCAGGATGCGTGGTTTCACAGTTTACTCACTAATAGTAATATAATATTACATATAATAACCCATTATAAAAATATAAAATATGAAAACTATTATAGAAAAATAAATGCAAATAAAATGACATGTCGATGTCATAGAATTGGAATTTTCATTCAACTACATTTAAAACTATTTTCCTAGTAATAAAACAAAGAATTTTTATCGAATAATAACAACGACCATTCATAACCGGCACAGATGCGCGAAGAATTTGAAAACGAATTTGAAGAAATTGAAATCGGTTTCTTTATTCAATTAAAAATATTTAAAAAAAATCGATACGAGCATAATGACTGCCGACATAAGTGAAAACTCAAAACGATGGAATAACTATGTTCTCATTTGAATTTTTACATTAATTATAATCTCAATTATTTAATTTTCATAATTTGTAAATTAAAATGATTGACATTAGTTTGGTTTTCACATCTATTGACACTCCGAACAATAATTATACATATTTTTATATAGTTTATACTAATTTATCAAACGTATGATGGGCTGCACAAACTCAATACAAAATATCAATATAACATGTACACAGGCTGTCATATTACGCGTCGCTAGTCTGACGCAAGCGCAATACGTAAAGAGCAGGTCGAGGTCATCGGTGACCTATAAATTTTTCCCCCACTAAAAATCGCTTAACGCGCAAAAAAACCTCGCAAAATTGTCAACCGGTTTTGATGACTTTTATCACGGGAGGTACGTACCGTTAATTAATAAGCTTTATAATTAATTACCTAGTAAGTAATTAATTGCTTAGTTAGGGCTTAGCGAGTTGTTATGTGCATATAATTACAATCAAGGTCATTGATATAATCAAAGAGAAGTGCGCGTTGTTTGCAAACGCTCCTTGTTATTTAACATAAGCCAAGCGATAGCTATGTAAGCTTGCATTACTTCTACTAGTATTTCATGCGAAATGACGTTTATAAAATTGATTTTAGGGTTCCTTCGAAAAACACAACTGTACGTTTACGGATATGTTGTCGACCGATACTTTGTCTTTGGTAAACACGACCAAAACCAACATTGAAGCGATCCGGTTAATCGATATTATTTTTAATTTATTTCAAAATAAACTATACAACAATTTATAATTAATAAAAAAAAGCTCATCGTAAAAGAAAAACAAATAGAGATCGAATTTTGTCTGATCGATCCTCTAGACATCGATTTTTTCATGAATCTATTCTACAAACCAGATGGACTCAGATCGATTTGAACGTCGATATTTTTTGCGAAGAATCGGCATTCTTATAACGAACAGACAAGAGGACAATTGATTATTTCTAATACTCGGCTAAACGATTCAATATCTGACCGACAGCTCCATGTAACTCAATGAAATCGAACAAAAGAAAGCGCGAGATATCTCGACTGTGGCGCCATCTCTTAATGATAAACATTATTGTGAACGGTTAAACGTAATATATTTAGTCTCATTTAGTTATTTCTATCTATACATATAATAAGGATGTAGGTATACCTAACGTGGATATACTTTATAGATTATTGTACCAAAAAAATATTGCAGGTATCTGTTTTTAGAAATGTCTGTCTGTTTGTTTTGAACACTAGTCACTGGTAGAGTAGGTACTGCGTTCACGATAAAACCTCACCAAGATTTAGTCTTAATTTAATTAAAATCGGTTCACTCTATCAAAAGTTATTGTAATTTTAATGACTTTTAATGCTTAAGTACGAGATAAAGTAAATAAGTAAATAGACTTAATACATTCAGATGATTTTATTAGTCACTTTTTTTACATTAGGTTCCACGCGGGCGGAGCCGCGGGTACATTTAGTCTATGTATAAATACACGAAACTAAAACAATTCAGTACCTTTCTCTCCTATGTTTAGTAGCTAATGTCTAACTTTAGTGCTATCGATATAAAGAATTTAGAATAGAATAGATTTCATAAAATTGACGAGTCGATGCCATTATTTATAAGTTTCTATTCTTCATAATTCACGATATAAATACACCTTCTCTACTAACCTTCTATATAAATAAAAGTAGCTGATCCGGCCACGGCTCAGGTATTACATGACAGAACACGTGCACCATAAAATAAACTAGAGTTGAAAAAGAAATTCAAAATTAAAACGTGGTGTCATGTATGGCATATCTATAACAGTCGGTCCTACGTTCTCTGTCAACAAAGTAATTTAAAGCTCCATCTGTTGGAGGCTGATGAAACTTATAATTAATAACAATAATCAAAATTGCTGACTTGATAGCTACCACCTACGGAAAGTTGTAGAGATATAATATGTAACCTAGTTTTATTTTAAAACGTCTTCGATCTTAGATTAAAAATCTCGTAACAATTGTATAATACAAAAAATATTAATGCAATACGCATTAGAGACGAAACGTTCACCACAAAAACTCTGTGACATTGGGTTGTGATTTCGCACTTTGATTCTTTTCGACGCTGACTTTATGCAATACGGAAATATTTTTTACAAATAAAGAACAAACATCAAACATTATTATTCGAGTTTTATTGGTATTGAATATTGTATCGGTCAAATAAACAATCGCGAATAAACAATAACTTCTCTAATAATATTTAAAAAATAAAAATTATTACTGTGAGTTATCTTTAAGAGATAGATTGCCGCCCCAACAAATACGGCCTGTCGGTACACCTCGGGGTTTTAGTCCGTGCGAGTCGGATATAACCCAATCTTTCCCCCGGGAGGGTGATCTACAAGGGATTTCCCCACGTTAATAAAAAAGAAGATAGACATCTTGATTTATATATAATTACCGCGTTAGGTCGAGCTTCAAGAGACCTTCACACCGTGTAATGACGCGCACACATCAGAAATGAGTTGTTTATTATGTAATCAACTTGTTTGAAATAGTTACGTCGCGTTATTCGCATAATTCAACAAACAATCTATATATAATATATAGTTATTTTGTCCGTGTGTATGTGACTGAACTCCTCCTAAACGGCTGGACAGATTTCGACGACATTCTTTGTGTGTGTTCAAGATTTAAGAATGGTTTATATTCACAATTGCATCCGGTAGGTGGCGCTGCGGTTGTCTTTTAGATTTTCTTTTATTATATTATCGAGGCAGGATATGTGTCATAATCGCTGAATATTAAATAAACTTATATAGTTTTATATAAATACAAGCGGGCCTGGCGGACGTTGTCCTGCCTCGATAATATAATAAAAGAAAATCTAAAAATTTATATAAAACTATATAAGTTTATTTAATATTCAGCGATTATGACACATATTTTTTTTTTAATTGTGCCCACGAATTTTGTTCAGTGTGACCGTGCACGTGGGGCGCGTATGTGTCTTGACACTACTTCATTATATTATTTTATTTGCACAGATCCCAATTTTTTTTTCTAAAATATATGTAACGTAAGTTACTCCTTATAATATCAGCTAACTACCGGAGTTCCGATCCAGACACGGCCGGGGACTAAACTAGAGTTGAAAAAGAAATTCAAAATTAAAACGTGGTGTCATGTATGGCATATCTATAACAGTCGGTCCTACGTTCTCTGTCAACAAAGTAATTTAAAGCTCCATCTGTTGGAGGCTGATGAAACTTATAATTAATAACAATAATCAAAATTGCTGACTTGATAGCTACCACCTACGGAAAGTTGTAGAGATATAATATGTAACCTAGTTTTATTTTAAAACGTCTTCGATCTTAGATTAAAAATCTCGTAACAATTGTATAATACAAAAAATATTAATGCAATACGCATTAGAGACGAAACGTTCACCACAAAAACTCTGTGACATTGGGTTGTGATTTCGCACTTTGATTCTTTTCGACGCTGACTTTATGCAATACGGAAATATTTTTTACAAATAAAGAACAAACATCAAACATTATTATTCGAGTTTTATTGGTATTGAATATTGTATCGGTCAAATAAACAATCGCGAATAAACAATAACTTCTCTAATAATATTTAAAAAATAAAAATTATTACTGTGAGTTATCTTTAAGAGATAGATTGCCGCCCCAACAAATACGGCCTGTCGGTACACCTCGGGGTTTTAGTCCGTGCGAGTCGGATATAACCCAATCTTTCCCCCGGGAGGGTGATCTACAAGGGATTTCCCCACGTTAATAAAAAAGAAGATAGACATCTTGATTTATATATAATTACCGCGTTAGGTCGAGCTTCAAGAGACCTTCACACCGTGTAATGACGCGCACACATCAGAAATGAGTTGTTTATTATGTAATCAACTTGTTTGAAATAGTTACGTCGCGTTATTCGCATAATTCAACAAACAATCTATATATAATATATAGTTATTTTGTCCGTGTGTATGTGACTGAACTCATTAAATTAAATTCATAGGAATAATATTATATATAATATACAGATTAGAGATGCGCTACGAGGTGTATAGATATTTTTTATGTAACAATTCCTGCAATGCCGAAACTTTTTTGAAGAAGAAAATGTAGAGTTGTTATCTACATTAAAAAATGTTATTCGATACAATAATAATTTTGATTTAGATTTGATTACATTCGGTTTCAAAATAGTCTATAAATAACCCCAACTCTATGAACACAGCAGTAACAATCTTGTAACATAGCATTGTGCGAGCTCAAATGAAAATAATCATTTTAAAATAATTTCCTAATTTTTATTTAAATACAACTATTACATGTAATATTTTTATATAACAGTCATTAATTATATTTTACGAATATCTAAGTAATTTTAACGCGTATGGTTGATTGCATATCGCCATGACAAAAGAAGCATCATGAAATATCGATAATGTCAAAATGATATATTATATTAGTGATTTATTAAGTAAGTATTATAACAATATATTTTGATGAAACAAATGGCACGATAACGCACACATACGTAAACTGTTTTAGATAAAATGTAGAAGTAAGATGGCATATTCCCAATATTGGTGGTGAGAAAGAAATGGTTATATGTTGCTCAGGTATGGGCGAGCTGACGGAGCATAATAAAAGCTCTAACTACTAGTAGCGATGGGTCACTGGGCAACAACGTAGCTCGAATACAATAGCGACAGCGATGACTAACTCTGCAACAATGTGCAGCGCGCACATCTGGCGCGCAGGTGCAGCGCGGCGAGTGTCGGGCACGCCGGCAACCTACGTCGATCACGTTGCGCCGTACACGTTGGGCACGGCGCGCGCTTAAAATGTACGTAAAATGCTCTGAAAAGAGCGACCAACAAATGAATTTTCGATTAAAACGTCGACACGAAGCTCTGGATATGTGACGAAGTACGCCAGGTGCATACACCGAACATGATGTAATGCACTCGATGACCGCGACGCAACGACACGTTGTATTCGCTATATAGGGCGCGCACTGAAAACTGCGGTTTTATAAAAATACAATCGAAAACAGCACTCGCGACTCACAGTAACACTACGTATTACACGGCAACACAATGTATCACTATACTCGCGAATATCGAATATTGCTCCGAGCGCGTCAACACGACCGTCCCCGGCCGTGTCTGGATCGGAACTCAAAACTTGTTTACCGCTGCTCCCACGGCTATTGTTAAGTCGTTGAATTTCGATATTCATACGTTCAAAGTTTTATGATAACATTTAGTTGTCTTGTTTCACTTTTATTATTATATTTTATTTTTATTTAATATTTATTTTGTTTTCTCGGCATACAGAATAGAGTTTTTTTTATAGTTAAGTTTTTTAGGCTAATATCCAATAATTTGGTTGCGTTGTCCTGCCCATGCACATCACACTATATGCCTTACTTCTCCACGGCAAGAAACAGGACACAGGATATTAAAACAAGAAGTTAAACAAAAAAAGAATATCGAAATCCATTCAGCAATTTTTGCGTGATGCTCAAACCTGTTATATTATTTACTAGCTGATCAGGGCATGCATTTCTGTGGCTTAGTTATTATTAAAATAATAATAATGATAAAGTATTTGGTATCATACGTAAAGAGTCTGCCGAAAAACTTGATACAGAAGGCGAGATTATGTAGTCAATAGATTAACACGTGCACCATTAAATATACTCTAGAATTCAATTTGTCAATTCTGTCAATACTTTTGAAGATCTCTCTGCTGTCTTCTGTCCCACTCACTCGCTTGCTTTTTATATGGAGGTTTTGTAATCCAAAATGTTCAATCTTCCGTACAATGTTTCAACGATTCTCTTTCATTTAACCTTGTCCTGACAAATGCAAACAAAAGTCAAATATGTGCATTCCTTATGTACATTCGGCGATTGATTGTTGATATAGATAGAATCGTGGTAAGTTCATAATTGGTAGCCTTCCAAAAGTCCATAATTATCAACTGTACTATACTTATAGCTCTTGAGAATAGGATATCCGTCTTGACGTCTTTTGCATTCTCCGTACGCGTAGTCCTGAAATTTCCAAAAACCCGAGCCTGCCAAGCACATCTCGTGCACCGGCAGCGTCCGTACCCGCGACTAGCGCGCCCCCCCGCTTCTACAAGGCCCCTAACGCTCCGTGGGCTCCTAAGCCTGCGCTCCAGCCCATTCCCAGACCCCAGGCGGCTAATCCTGCACAGGATCACCTCGCCTATTCCTTCTCCTTATCGAGTATTGACTACACAGCTCAATTACTCATTTTCCACGAGATCTCAGAGATCTCGGCGTACGAAGAAACCGCACGAAATCCTCTTCTAGGTTCCATTACGGCAATTCATAGATTTCCAGCCATCGCAGCTACACTACAACGGCTCGCTCGGACAGCCGTTCAAAATAAATAATTCATATAAGATAGAGTAAATCGCGTATTTACGTCTATCTTCCCCTAAAACGACCGTTCAATAATAATAATTTTTGTTATGTCTATTTTTAGATTTCGGCGCCGTCGCCGCAAAATAAATTTAAATTCGATCTTATTAAATGCGTGTTGCCCCCACGCTTTTGTAGCCGACCCTCGCGCCGCCGCGAGGGAAGGGATCCTCTTTAGCTCCCGCACACATCGCGGTTCTCAGTAATATCTCGAGCCTAGGTCGCCCCCGCGCGGAGCCCTCGAGATATTATTATCGCGATACAGTGACTCACCTACATCACTTTAACACACATATGAGATCATCTCTCTCACACACGTGCACATACATACACATGATGGGAGGGTTTTGTTTTTTTTTCCCTCAACGAACTGAATCTAATAGTTTTAGTTCGTTTCATTCCGATATACACGTATTCATTTGTGAATCATGCAATTTCGATTGTATGGTTCACAAATGTATATATGTATGAATAGCTTAGAATAGTTAGCTAGGTCAGACGCGACTTTTTCCAGGTAACAGCCCAAGCCGAGGTGCGCGTGCACCCTTGTGTATGTTACCTAAAAAACCAAATCGGCTGAGTGCCTTAAGCGCTCGCCTTAGTAGTCCGGTGAAGCTGTGAAGACCCTGCAGGGTCAATAGCGTAGTCAGTTCGAGAGAAAAAAAAATCATCTAACTACCAGTGAAAGTCCCGTCAAAATCGGTTCAACTGTTTCGAAGATTAACCGGAACAGAGTCAAACAGATAAAAAGTTTTTTTTTATTAGTAACATATATTGTTAAACATTCATTTAGTAAAAAACTGTTATTTTGAACTACGAACAGACACTTCAAATTTATACACTTGTATAGGTAAAGTGTAAATATACAATTTAGGATATCGTTTTTTTGCTCGTTTGAACGCGTTTGTCTGTGTATCTGTTTGTCTGATTATGAAAATTATTTTGCCATTTTATAGCATATTAATTAAGGAACGTTACATAATGTCTACCATCAGGCTATGACTCTTAGGTGTTGAGCAATTATTATACAAAGTTTAGGTAAAAAAGTACGTTAAGTGAGAACCATTTAAAACCAGAAACGACTAATGATTGTCCTGCAAAAATATTGCCGGTATTAGACACCGGGTATTAGGTTAGCCTAACAGTATAGATAGCGCCGATTAAACTAGTAATAATACAAGCCTAAAATTAAAGACTTACCTCTCCGTTGAAAATATCTTCGAGTCGCTGTCTCGGATTCTTGCCTTTTTTCGTCCTCACCAACAGAATAATGTGGCCAATATTCGGACATTTCCTGTCAAAGAATCATAGATTTCAAGTACTTTAAGCCATATATTTAAACTTTCCAGGGTTGACATAATGTCTCTCAGATGTATTATTGAGAATTGTTGTCATTAAATAATTGCAACACTGGACTCAATTCGCCATCTATCTTCAATAATGTGAACTATTTAACGACTCCATACTTGTCATAGTTATTGACGTTAGATAATATATATATATA
>MU158968.1:115566-133608 GCA_015888305.1 Antheraea pernyi
TATATATATTAATCTATAACCCTTTTAGATGAAGCTCTGAATATAAAAGATTATTGCTCTCTTTGCATACATAGTTTTGGAATTACATAAAATAAAATGGTCACAAGTTGAGTTGTTTCAATGGATAATTCGGTGACGAAAGTGTTTTTTTAAATAAACTTTTGATATTATAAGTATCTTATAACCATAAACGAGCGATTCTTGGATATATATTTATCTCGCGTATCTCGGAAACCGCTCTAACGATTTGGACCAATTTTTTTATTTAGATAAGAATTTGTTTTTAAAGTTTATGTAAATATGTGTCTTCCATGGAAAAACGCTATTTTATAAAAAAAAATGTGATAATTATAAGAGCCTATGCCATATACTGTTACATAAATTATTGTAGTACGTGCATCGATAACGTACTAGTACTTCAAAATGTTGCGAGATGGCTTTGTATTACAATATCCATTCATCAATCAATAGTCAGAAGAAGTTTAAAAATAGCACCAGTGAGAGAGAAGATGAGGAGTAATAGGTTAGTATGGTACGGAGATATTACGATAAGAGATGAAAGTCATGTAAGTACAAAAGTATATATAGGAGTAGAGAAAGAGATGGTAGAGCCACGCTGATTTCAGCATGAATGGGTCGGCTTGCCCGGTGTACTACCACCCTCTCACAGGAAACCGACGTGAAGTAACAGTGCTTTGCATTGTTGCTTTTCTTTCGGTCAGTAAGAGCGCTGGAGGCCCACCTCCCCTCTCCCCTTACTTCCCCTCCCAACTCCTTCCCCTCCTACCAACATAGGTTAGCAACGCACTTGCGACACCTCTAGTGTTGCTGGTGTCTATGGACGGCGGTGATCACTTAACGTCAGGTGAACCACCTGTTCGTTTGCCTCCAATGACATAGAAAAAGACCGAAAAAGGTATGGATGGATTGTGTGAAAATGATATGTTTATAAAAGGTGTGAGATAAGGTATAAATACTGAGATGACATCTGATAGGGGAGAGTGGAAGAGGAGAACATGTTGTGCCGACATGTATGAATAGTTTCCATACTGTCTCTTATATTTATACTGTACTACTTAGGTGAGATAAGAGTAATAAAAAGAAATCTATTATAAGACCGTAAACTAAACAGTTGACCTTTAAATAAAATTCACAAGTAAGTATTTACCTGAGTAGTTTCTCCACGAGAACTTTTCCCATGAAACCAGTTCCACCAGTGATGAACACCGTCAGGCCGGTGAACGTGTCAGCTATACGATCCGGCATCGAATCCACTTCCTCCGCTGAGTAACCCTCGCACGACATGCCTGTGGTATGGAGAAAAACATAAAATTTCGATGGACGAAAACATGTTCTTTTTTAATCGACTTCAAAAACAGGAGGAGGTTATCAATTCGATTGTATTTTTATTTTTTTATGTTTGTTACCTCATAACTTTGGACTGGGTGAACCGATTTTGATTATTCTTTTTTTATTTGAAAGCTGGTACTTCCAATGTGGTCCCATTTCACTTTCCCATTTCACTGTGGTCCACTTCCGACAACGGCATCCAGTGCAAAACCGTATAGTTTTAAATTTGCATTAAGTATGTACACGACAAATAGACGAATAACTCAATATCACGCTAACCGATTTCGATGATTCATTTTTTATTGGAAAGGATGTACTTCAAGGGTAGTTTGATGAGAGTTTGGTTAGGTTCTGATTATGGGATCCGTGACAAAGTAAGTAAACTTTCAACAAACGAGCCTACTCCTTTCTGAAGGGCCGGCAACGCATCTGTGTTTCCTCTCGTGCCGCAATTGTCCATGGGCGGCCGTGATCACTTACCATCAGGTGACCCGCATGTTCGTTTGCCACCAATATTATAAAAAAAAAATCTTCAATTCTTAGGAGCCTATTGTGCTTATGTTCGTTGCTGAGTTGCAACATGACGCAAGCATTGTAAATACATTACTTAAGGTGTATAATGTGTGAAGCGATGGTAGCCGAGTTGGTGGTAGAAACTATCGCGGATTACTGAAAAGGTTGCGTTCGTACCAAACGTTACTTATTGTACAACCAATTGAAACCATATCGCATACCATACCGATAGATACCATACCGCAAAAATGCGCATATTTTAATATACTTAAGGCGGAACGGAGTTCGCGGGCACTGCTAGTAAAATATATTTATGTACACTAAAAATGGAAAAATAAAGTAAATTTTCAAAAAAAAGTATTAACCGACTTCAATATCAATCAAAAACCCATAAGGCACTAAAAAGCGGAAAATAAATAGTTTATCAAATTAACCAAATGAAATAAAACATATGAATATGTGTGCTACCTAGAGATGTACTGGAAGTCGGTACCAACCAAAATTTTTGTATTACAGAGACGCGACAGTGGACTTAAACTTTGTACCTGTAGATGATATGATTTTCGGTTGCTTCCGCCAGCCGGCCGGCAGTCAGGATGGTCCCGAAATGGTTCATGAGAGCTTCATCCACGATTAACCTTGGACGCTTATCGTGCTCTCTGAAACCATTTACCAGTATGGACGCCATGGTGCGCACCAGTTTCTCCTGTAAGTCTTTTGCCGCCTCGGTTGTGGTGGTCGCCACAGCGTCGCTCTCCACATCTAAGTTTTAAATCTTTCCACAGCCTGGGACCCCGTTCGTCCATTTGATCTTGGGTGTAATCTTGGTGCTTTCCGTCACTGCTGGATTTAGAACCCTCGAGGTGGTTTTTACCCTCTCGAGAATCTTTTCTTCAAGCATGATTCTTGTGCACCGAGCGACTACTACGATTGGATCCTCCGGGGGCGCTTCGAACTTCTGAGGTTGAGTTGCTTCCCGTGTCTCATTTTCGTTCCCTAGTACGAAACCGCTGGTGGAATTGTAAGCGGTCATGTAGCTACCCGTCATTACTCCTGCTATGACTTGGGCAGTGTCGTTGTTATAGATGGCCGCTGTTTGCTGATGGCTGTTTGGGGTTCCGGTGTAGTGGGGCGGGGAGGGGAGAGGAAATGACAGGAAAGGGGCGGGGAGTGGAGATGAGAGGAAAGGGGAGGTGGGCCTCCGGCGCTCTCACTGACTGAACGAAACGCAACAATGCAAGCACTGTTATATGATCCAGTGGTCCCGAGACAGGAATTTGGATGGGTGGGATGACTTGCCCCATGTCCGCTCTGGTTTTCTGTAACTGCGGCTTAAATTTGACCTTTGGAACTCTCCTCCGAAGACGGTCTATCGCTTCCTGTTGTGTATTTCTGGTATGTCTATGGGTTTGGGACATCATTATTTGTGTTATTGTTGAGGATGAACCTCTGTCGGGTTTTCCTTCTCCAGGTGTTTTTGCGGCCTCTGCTCGTTCGGCTGTTTTTTTTAAATAACAGCCGAAAACATGTTGTTAACACATTTATATGGCATGTATTTTTTGGCAGGAGATAAACTTATAATTTCGCCATATGCCGTCACTAGCTTACTAAAGCGTGACCGAGGGTATTGCGCTTGCGCGACTTGCGTCAGACATATAACGTACTCTGTGGTCAGACTACAGACGCGGGGTATTACGACCTGTGTACATGTAATATTGATATTTTACAGCTCATAATAGGTTTGATCGATTAAAAAACTTAATAAGAATATAATTGTGGCTGTGTGTGCCAATACATGTGAAAACCAGACCAATAATAATAATTTCAATATACAAATTATGAAATTTAAATAATTCACACTGTAATTAATGTAAAAATTCAAAAGAGAACATAGTTATTGCATTATTTTGAGTTTTCACTTCTGTCGGTAGTCCTTACGACTGCCTCAACTTGTTATCTATATTTTTATTTTTGCAATCAATTTTCTAGTATATTATTACTGCCATTATCGAATAAGTAATAATATTACAAGATTTTTGCGATCATTTCAATGAACTAACAAGATGGTGGCCGTCTTGTTAGAACATTCCAGGGAGCTTTTGTGGCATCCATGCTCCATGGTTTTCCCATCCACTTCACTTGTGCATAATAACCAAACTTATATTACGTAAAATACCACCAATATTACACAATATAGAGTCAAATAACACAAGATTATTAATGAAATATAAAATCCATTGCATGATATTCCGCAACTACTTTTTGCTGCGAAGATGTGTAGCTAAGTACATATAACTATTTTATTTTTAATAGGTTATACCGAGTCTAAGAAAAAAAACTCATAACGCTAACTCATCGTATCAATATTAGGAATCGTTCTCGGAAAGCTAATTTAAAGCCACAAAAAAACTTTATTCAGTAAAACAAAAACAATTTACGTGGACCTTGAAGTTTATTCTTATAATAAAATCTCTTTGTAGAATACTATTAATAGTTGAGGAGGTTTTAACACTTCTCCTGTATAAAGCGAGGGATTTCAAATGATTTACGGCGTGAAAAAATTAAAAGAGGAGATTAAAAAAGTTTTTGCAAAGATGTTTGTCATAAAAAATGATTGACTAGGGTCTAATCAGTAGAAAAGCAACTCTCGTTAGTAACAACACCAATAAACGTCAGAGGACTGCATTCGTACAACTCTAATTTTAGGAGTATTCAGGGTTAAAGACAGGGGGGAAACAAGACAGTCCGGCAACTATTTTGTAGAATCCATCACGTAATATTATATATTTTAGTAATTCGAATAGCTAAGGTAACTTATTTGCACTTTTATTTTCAAGTTTTTACCAGATTTATATCCATACCTTACGAGTTTTTACTTAAGTTTTTGCAATAGCTCTATAGAATTATTATATATCCGCAATATGTATGTACCTATGTATGTGTAATTAATTACACTGACTTGTGTATCGTTTATTATGCAGTGAGTGATACGTCGTGCATCGTTATAAAGAATATTCTTCTACAAACGTCTTGCAAACATTAATTCGTTTTTGTGAAACTTTTAATAATTTGAATTTTAGGTATTCTAATGCCCCGGACAAGGTAATTTACAGTGCCTCTGATCTTATATATATGTATATATAGATAACGAAAACACAGGGTCAATTACGTGAAAGATATTCATCGTATTGATATGACTAAGACTGTAGAAGCCTTGGACTCACTACTGTAGGACATGGACAGTGTAGCAATAAGACTCGGAGTGAGTAAAATAGACTGTGTAACTCTAACTACATATATGGTATTTATACAAAAGCGATCGTTCAATTTTTTTTTTGGTGAGACCAAGGCTCCTACATTTGGTGACCCTACCGAGGCTCCTACAAGTCCATTCGATGCAAAAAAATCATAGATGATTCTAGATTACTTGTTATTTGGATTCTTAGAACTTTACTGTCATAGCTTTTACATTATTATAACATAAACGCTTCAAATTATAAAGACATCATTCGAATTTTATTTAGTTACTTGAAGGTATTGTATGATGGCATTTTTAAAGACACAAACGCAGACGAACTTGCCGGCGATGGCTAGTATATTACGTAAACGGTGTCACCAAAGATCAATCATTGCGTGAATTCGTGTAAACTATAAGGTGCAAACATTAGGAAACGATAAGTACAAATGCGCGTATATATATTGCAAAATTCACATGGTTTTAACAACTTAATGACATAATGCAGGCTGTACCAATGACTATAATATATTACGTACTACATACGATATTTTGTAAAGTCACTATATTTTATTCACGTGTCTCGTTTGGTCGCTGATTACAGTAAAGCCGTACGGAGTTTTCGGGCGTTTACATTAGTAACGCTAGCTAGATCTTATGGGATAAATCAATATAATATACAACACAGTTATACGTCTTAAAAATGCCTACAAAAAGTCCTGGATGGTGTATGTATATCTCCTAAGGATAATCTACAGTATGCATTTTTATCTTTATGTTAAAAAAAAGAATGATATATATTCTTACATGACACATGATTTGATGTATGATGAATTACAAAAACAACAAAAAATAATTAGTTAAATACGTATATTAGGCAATTAATAATTTATAATTAATAATTTTATTTATATTTAAATATAATATATATGTAATCTATATTAATATTATAATGCTGGAGGGTTCGTTTGTTTGGTTGAACACGCTAATCTCAGAAACTAACGGTCTGATTTGAAAAATTTTTTCAGTGTTAGATAGCTCATTTAGCGAGGGAGGCTATAATAGGCGATATATCACGTTAAGACCAATAAGAGTCGAGTACCAATGAAGAATGTCTCTAAATCGGGGTTAACGTACGTATTATTTAAAAATATTTTCATTTGCTACGTAAACGAAGCCGCTAGTGAAGTTAACATTAGCCCAAAGTAACTATTCCACGCGAGCGAAGTCGCTAGTAGTTGCTAGTATTTAAATATAAATGTGTTATAAATATATAATTACACGAAATAAAATAAAATATTGACCGTTTTTCGTTCGAACTTAATGTCAAACACACATTAATTTGTAATCTCAAACAGTCGCTTTGAGTAGAAATGAAAACCAAACAAGTTATTTAAAATATGTTATTCAATAAATCTAACGCATAATGACCGTAAACACCTGCAGCTGACGTAAGACAACGAAACTTAAAAAACTATACAATACGATTAAAGATAGATGATAGACTTTTTAACTAAAGAATTTCAATGACTTTGAAACTTAAAAAATAAATGAATTGTGTTCGAATTTGGACGACTGGCCGAACGCTACATTTTTTTTTTATGTCTTAGGTGGCAAACGAACATGTGGGTCACTTGATGTTAAGTGATCACCACCGTCCATGGACACTAACAACATCAAAGAAGTCGCAAGTGCGTTGCCACCCTTTGGGGGGGGATAGATTAGGGAGGGAGAGGGGAGAGGGGAAGGGAGGTGGGCCTCCGGCGCTCTCACTGACCGAACGAAACACAACAATGCAAGCACTGTTACTTCTCGTCGGTTTTCTATGAGAGGGTGATACTACCCCGGACGAGCCGACCCATTCATACTGAAACCAGTAATAGTTTCAGCGTGGCTCTACCACCATAGAAAACATGACATGACATGACACATTTATAATTAACTTTTATAATATTTAAATTTTAAGTGACATGACAGTTTTGGCGGCCTAGTTAATTATAGATTTAAATAAAGCCGAGGGAGTCATAAGGATTGCCGACAGAGGTGAAAACTCAAAACAACAAAATTTGAAATCAATTATTGTCTCAATTATATAAATGTAATAATTTGTGTATTGAAATTATTACCATTTATTAACCAGACTAGGTGTTCACATCTATCTATTGGTACGTCGACTATTATATTTTATACAGTTCATTAGTTAATCAAACATATGATAGGCTCTACAAGCACAATACCAAATATCAATATAAAATGTACAGAGGCCGCTACCCGCTATACTAAGCGTCGCTACCCATAAGTTTTTATCCTACCAAAACTCGTTCAACGCCATAGAGTAACAAACTCGCGCGTAGTTAATAAGCGGTTTCATAATTCTATGTTCAACGCGATAAAAGAAGTTGTAATATCAAATACTTTGCTTTTTTTAGAAAAAAAATTAAGTCTATTTTAATAACTAGTTATACAAAGTGTTTTTTAATTATGTATAATTAACATTTTATTTATTTAGACATTATATTAAACAATTAAAAGTAACGCTTTTATGGTTAGCAGTTATTATTAGTAACACACTGAATTGTGAAGTGCCTGAATCTCAATTAAATACTATTGCATGTACCTCCTCAGAAATCATCTTCTAGATATAATCATAATATAAATAAATAAATCTAACGTATCTGTACGTTTTGATTTTTGTGAAAATAATTGCTGCAGGTGTCTAGAAATAAGTGATAAAATATATTTCAATCATTTTATAAAATGTCTGCCTGTTCGTCTGTTTGTTTGGACACGCATCACTGCTAAAGTCTGCGTTCATGTTAAAACCACACCAAGAAAATATTTACTCTTGGTTTCATTAAAATCGGTTCACTCTATCAAAGTTATTGTAATTTTAATGACGACGCGACTTAAGTACGAGAGAAAATAGATAAGTAAATGGACTTAATACAATTTTTTATTTAGATGGTTTTATTAGTCACTTTTTTTTACATTCGATTCCACGCGAACGGAGTAAGTACAGAGTAATAAATAATGTTATGCATGAGCAAATGTGTTTGTTTATTTGCTCGTTTATTTCTTACGATTCCCAAAAGATAACTATAAATTAACACAAGCGAAGCCGCGGGCAAAAGCCTTAAAATAAATTTCTCATAAAATATATTGCCTTGTATTTTATATGCATGAGAGATTGTTAAAAAATTTTGCAGATGTTTGTAGGTTAAGTGATATGATGTTATGCTTGGATAATCTAATAAACTCAAAGTCGTAACAAAGTAAATATGTTCAGTGGTTACATTTGTTTATCAAATTTCTAATGATTAGTTACGTACTGTAACCATATTCAAGTGTGACTGGTTGACGACATATTTGCTTAACCAATTAGAGTGTTTTTGTTGGCTAAGTTATGGTTTGGTTGTAACATTTGTAAGAGATTTTCGCGTATTATGTAACACACTGTTTGTTTGATTCCGTTTTTCATTGTTTTTTTGGCTTTTGGTGTTTCACGGGATTGGATATCGTATATTAATCATCGTGGGATGATTTTTTGGAACGAAATTCACGTTTTGAAAATGCTTTTTTTACGAACTAATTACGCTGTGGCTTTTATAGCTTCACCGGACTACCTTCCACCGTGGGTTTTTTATTCTCGAACTGGCTACGCTATTGCCCTAGCAAGGCCTTAGCAGCTTCACCGGATTACAACCCACGTATGACTTTTTCGTCTAGCTATTAAAAAATTTTAAAATATTTTTTTCATAAATTGAACAGTTCTATCATCTGCCTCACAGTGAAAACAATAAAATAAATTGACACATATACAAAAGGTTACAAACTAAAAGTGTTCAACCAAACAAACAAACCCTCCAGCTTTATAATATTAGTATAGATGAAAAATTTAATTTTTATATATAAATAAAATGTTAGAAGTCCATCGTTGTGTGCGCATTACGTAAAAACTATTTTTAACGATTTTTTTAGTTTTACCACGTATACACTTGGAGCTTATAAAAAAAATAACGAGATATTTTATTTTAATATAAAGTTTCTAGGGTTTTTAAGAAACTACATTTTTTATAAGCACTACAAAAGGCAAAAAAATTGTAAGCAAAGTATATGTTCGTTTTCAATTATTGTTATTTTATTTCCTCTCTACATAAAATATTAAGATAATAAACAAAGCAAACGAAATCGCGTGTTTCACCTAGTTGTGAAATAAAATTATACATATTTTTAATAAAAGATCTCCCGTAAAATATTAGAGAAAATATGAAATAAACGAGTTATGAAATCAGGTTATCAGAATAACTATACAAAAAACGGAGTAGAGAGTTAAGTTACAGTCTAAGCAATTGTAACATTTTTATTTATTCGTTTGTAACTTGACTTCTGGAAGGATCTTTACTTAGCACGCACTTGCTATAAGTACGCCACGAAAGTTCACGTTTGTCTCTCGTTCCCTCTTTTGTTTTTATAAGCCTTTGCAGTCACTTATTAACATTTTAAATAACTCGAAAACATTAATTACTTTAACAATTTCAACACTTGAAAATATTATCTTTTTATTGTAAATAAACACTATATTAAAGATTATGTTTAATATAAATAAATAGATTACTCACTGTATATTGTATTTTTAACTACGTTATAAAACAAACACAATATAAGCACGCGACCTCTCACGAAGCCGCTGTAACGTAAACTATCTTGCTCAAGGGAGTTAGGTGGAAAAAATTATGTTGCAAAACACTTTGGTTTATTCACGTTTACGCTGTGGTGTAATAAGTGGCTGAAGAAAAAAAAATGAATAGCACATAATAGTTATCGTTCAGAAGGTATACTCCCGATAATTATTTTATTAAAACTAATTAATAAAATGATGTAAGCTCGTACTTGCTTTTATTTCTTAGTGTAGTGAAGATAGAAAGAGAGAGAATTACGATTCGTATTAACAATGAAAACCCATATATTAATTTAAATATCTGGTAGAAAATTAATATATTGGGTCTTTACCTATGAAATTGCCGTTTTGTATGAAAAAAATTAAACGAATTCATGCATTTTTTCTTTGTATTAATCGAAGTAATCATCCATGCAATCAATGCATCTTTGCCAATGTAGTGTCAGTTTATTGATGCCCTTCTTAAAGAAATCAGCTGGATGGGAGGCAACAAATTCTTCAGAGGCATTTTGTACTGCCTCTCAGGTATTGAATTTTTTTCCCGCCAAGGAGTTATCCAAATTCTGAAAAAAGTAGTAGTATGTAGGCGCAAGGTCTGGTGAGTAGCGCGGATGACGCAGAACTGACAACCCCAGTTCTTGCAACTTGGAGACCGTCTGCTGTGCAGTGTGAGGTCGCGCGTTGTCGTGCAGGAGCAGCGGAGACGAGCGATTGACCAATGCTAGTTGGAGATGTGCCAGCTTCTCCATCATTGTCTTCAGTTCTTCACAGTACACACCTGCAGTAATACTCACCCCGTTTGGTAAGAAGCTGTGATGAATCACACCGGCGCTAAACCACCAAATAGTGACCATCACTTTTCTAGGGGTAAGTTTTCGTTTAGGGCATTGTTTAGGTGCTGAACCATGATCCAACCAACTTGCTGAGCACTTGCGGTTATCAAACAGAATCCGTTTTTCATCGCAGGTAACAATGTGGTTCAAAATTCCTTCATTTGTGTGTCTGTTGAGCAGTGCAAGGCACGTCTCGACGCGTACTTCGCGCTGGCAATCATTGAGTTCGTGGGGCACCCATTTGTCAAGCTTTTTACATTGCCAATTTGACGCAAATGGACCAATATTGTTTTGACACTAACGTCGAAAGCTGCTGCTAATTCAGCCGTAGATTGTGTATCATCAGCTTCCACAATCGCCTTTAATTCGTCATTGTCGACCAAAGTCTTCGGACGACCGCGAGGTTCATTTTTCAGGTCGAAATTCCCAGAACGGAAGCGAGCAAACCAATAACAGGTGGTGCGTTGGTTTGTAGTGTTAGCTCCGTAAACGTCGTTGATGTTGCGTGCCGCTTGTGCCGCGTTGCTGCCACGACGGTACTCATATTCCATAATTACTCGAATTTTTAACGTATCCATGATGACAAAAAAGATTGAAATGCGATGAAAATGTAACACTAATCAATAAACAAATGACTACTTTTGGAAAAAGAATTCCATGTTTTTAAAATAAAATTAATTTGAAATTAGAATTCTTAGCCAAACAAAACTTATTTTGATTTGAAATGGCCAGTGCTGCAGAACGGCAATTTCATAGGTAAAGAAGACCTATTATGTATCGATAGCACACTCTCTTTTCTATTAAAAATACATATATTCGCAGCCCACATAAAATACAAACTTCACATTAGTACTATATACTATTGGGGTGTAAGGGGTGTGGAATAACATCATAAGACTTGAGACACCCAACCCAACTCCACCTGCACGTGGTGCACCCTGCTAAATAACGAACGAGGTAATGGCGAGAGCGGAGTGGTAGGCTTTACAGCTAGGTTTTACAGCTTGACTGGGTCGCAACCACCATGTATATGGTGAAAATGCCTGTCATAGTGATTCGTTTCTACGGGTCACGTTTCGGGATTAGCCTGTGCATATCCAGCGTTTCGCAGGCCGGCATGACAGTGGCGACTAGCGATGGATAGTGTGTCACTCGGTGGTCGCCATTGTTTTTGGACTGGTCTGTGCTTACCATCAGGCAAAGTGAAGTAATTTTGTCGAGCTACAATAAAACAGAAAGAAGTCTCAACAATTTAGATCGATATTTACAGTTCATCACACGTAAAAATCACATAGAAAACTTTTTATTATTTTTATATGTTTTTTATACTTTGAGCACAATCTTATCTAATGTTAAATGACGACGTGCTCTAAGATGGAAAACACGGTAAACGTAGAGGTAACTGACTCCTCAGTGCAGCTGCCGGAACACACCAACAGGTTCTTGGCGACAGATTTTCAAGTTGAGGATGGAGGACTTAGAAAAAACCCTATCACCATGCTATGCTTCACCGCGCGCTCTGACTCAGTTGCAAGAATTCGAACCTACGTCCATCGACGCGGTGTCCGACACGCTATCAGCTAAGTCATCATCGGTTTTTATGATGACTCCTACCATATTTACTGAACTAAACTGCTGTAAAAGGTAGATCAGGTTTAAAGAAACTATACAATGTAACCAAAATATGTAATTTGGTAAGAATTATATAACCAATTACTTAATTAATAATATGTAAAAAACAAAAATAATCACCGTGTGTGATCCTTAATTATATATTTGATTGAGGAACCAAATATATTAAGCCCGCTCGCATCGGAACAGTCAACATCGATATAAAGATGCTCCGTGACGGAGCGAAACACGTGTAATCGATTGTGGTTATTACACGTTAATCTGCAATACATTTTAATAACAAAATATACTTTTATATTTACAGTTAAATACCAACAGTGTCAACCGTCAACCAAGGAACGCGTTTTCAATTATTTTTATTGGTTTAGTTACTAATATTTCGCTCTCTCTCTTTATTATTATTTTCAAGTGTAACTTTTTGAGGTACACATCTCGTACTTAAGTCGCGTCTACATTAAAATTATAATAAATTATAATATAGTGAACCGATTTTAATGAAATAACGAAGATTCAATATTACTCGAAGATATGCTTTATGATTTCCTTTGGGAGGTTTTATCGCGAACGCAGTACTTTAGTAGGAATGTGTGTCCAAACAAACAACATTTAAAAAAATTATTGAAATGTATTATTGGCATTCTCCGTACTATTGACTACATCGGGGATGTTACTAATGACCGGACACGCCATTGGTCTAAGACATCGGCCGTTCGTGTATTGGCTGAATGCTAACGTTAAAAGTCGACTCGGTCGAGGCATTCGGGGATCCGATGAAGCTGTAAATACCTTGCCAGGTCAATAGCATAGTCAGTTCGAGAAAAAAAAAGCATTCGGGGGGTTTCGCTCAGACAGTTAAGCAAGTAACTATACTAGTATTGTATTTCTGTATCTGCCACCGTTGTATTTGATTGTTCTTGGTGGGCTAGACCTGACATGTTGGAGGAGCTGGTCTGTGAAGAGCGTACAGGGCCACTCTCGTGCGGAGCGTCGGCCCATCCGTATCGAGTATGGTATATAGCTGTGTTCAGTTGTTTATTGAATCGGCTGATTGAGGTTAAACTTTTTTATTGTTATTTTTGATAAGATCTTATAAGTACTTACTTATTTCTAGACACCTACAACAATTTTTTTCACAAAAATCTAAAAATTACAGACACGTTTGATTCACATTCTTATTATATGTATAGAATAAGATAAGATAAGATAGATTTTAATGGGTCGGCTCGCCCGGGGTAGTACCACCCTCTCATAGAAAACGTTGCCATCTTTCGGAGGGAAGGGTTAGGGGAGGGAAAAGGAGAGGAGAGAGGAGAGGGGAGGGGAGATGGGTCTCCGGCGCTCTCACTGACCGAACGAAACGCAACAATGCAAGCACTTATGTATATTAGGTCTTTACCTATGAAATTGCCGTTTTGTATGAAAAAATTTAAACGAATTTTTTTCATGCATTTTTTATTTGTATTAATCAAAGTAATCACCCCTGCAATCAATGCATCTTTGCCAACGCAGTGGCAGTTTATTGATGCCCTTCTTAAAGAAATCAGCTGGACGGGAGGCAACAAATTCTTCAAAGGCATTTTGTACTGTCTCTCGGGTATTGACAACCCCAGTTCTTGCAACTTGGAGACCGTCTGCTGTGCAGTGTGAGGTCGCGCGTTGTCGTGCAGGAGCAGCGGAGACGAGCGATTGACCAATGCTAGTTGGAGATGTGCCAGCTTCTCCATCATTGTCTTCAGTTCTTCACAGTACACACCTGCAGTAATACTCACCCCGTTTGGTAAGAAGCTGTGATGAATCACACCGGCGCTAAACCACCAAATAGTGACCATCACTTTTCTAGGGGTAAGTTTTCGTTTAGGGCATTGTTTAGGTGCTGAACCATGATCCAACCAACTTGCTGAGCACTTGCGGTTATCAAACAGAATCCGTTTTTCATCGCAGGTAACAATGTGGTTCAAAATTCCTTCATTTGTGTGTCTGTTGAGCAGTGCAAGGCACGTCTCGACGCGTACTTCGCGCTGGCAATCATTGAGTTCGTGGGGCACCCATTTGTCAAGCTTTTTACATTGCCAATTTGACGCAAATGGACCAATATTGTTTTGACACTAACGTCGAAAGCTGCTGCTAATTCAGCCGTAGATTGTGTATCATCAGCTACCAGTCCCTACCAAAGTCTTCGGACGAACGCGAGGTTCATTTTTCAGGTCGAAATTCCCAGAACGGAAGCGAGCAAACCAATAACAGGTGGTGCGTTGGTTTGTTGTGTTAGCTCCGTAAAAGACGTTGATGTTGCGTGCCGCTTGTGTCACGTTGCTGCCACGACGTTACTCATATTCCATAATTACTCGAATTTTTAACGTAGCCATGATGACAAAAAAGATTGAAATGCGATGAAAATGTAACACTAATCAATAAACAAATGACTAATTTTGGAAAAAGATTTCTATGTTTTTAAAATAAAATTAATTTGAAATTAGAATTCTTAGCCAAACAAAACTTATTTTGATTTGAAATGGCCAGTGCTGCAGAACGGCAATTTCATAGGTAAAGAAGACCTATTATGTATCGATAGCACACTCTCTTTTCTATTAAAAATACATATATTCGCAGCCCACATAAAATACAAACTTCACATTAGTACTATATACTATTGGGGTGTAAGGGGTGTGGAATAACATCATAAGACTTGAGACACCCAACCCAACTCCACCTGCACGTGGTGCACCCTGCTAAATAACGAACGAGGTAATGGCGAGAGCGGAGTGGTAGGCTTTACAGCTAGGTTTTACAGCTTGACTGGGTCGCAACCACCATGTATATGGTGAAAATGCCTGTCATAGTGATTCGTTTCTACGGGTCACGTTTCGGGATTAGCCTGTGCATATCCAGCGTTTCGCAGGCCGGCATGACAGTGGCGACTAGCGATGGATAGTGTGTCACTCGGTGGTCGCCATTGTTTTTGGACTGGTCTGTGCTTACCATCAGGCAAAGTGAAGTAATTTTGTCGAGCTACAATAAAACAGAAAGAAGTCTCAACAATTTAGATCGATATTTACAGTTCATCACACGTAAAAATCACATAGAAAACTTTTTATTATTTTTATATGTTTTTTATACTTTGAGCACAATCTTATCTAATGTTAAATGACGACGTGCTCTAAGATGGAAAACACGGTAAACGTAGAGGTAACTGACTCCTCAGTGCAGCTGCCGGAACACACCAACAGGTTCTTGGCGACAGATTTTCAAGTTGAGGATGGAGGACTTAGAAAAAACCCTATCACCATGCTATGCTTCACCGCGCGCTCTGACTCAGTTGCAAGAATTCGAACCTACGTCCATCGACGCGGTGTCCGACACGCTATCAGCTAAGTCATCATCGGTTTTTATGATGACTCCTACCATATTTACTGAACTAAACTGCTGTAAAAGGTAGATCAGGTTTAAAGAAACTATACAATGTAACCAAAATATGTAATTTGGTAAGAATTATATAACCAATTACTTAATTAATAATATGTAAAAAACAAAAATAATCACCGTGTGTGATCCTTAATTATATATTTGATTGAGGAACCAAATATATTAAGCCCGCTCGCATCGGAACAGTCAACATCGATATAAAGATGCTCCGTGACGGAGCGAAACACGTGTAATCGATTGTGGTTATTACACGTTAATCTGCAATACATTTTAATAACAAAATATACTTTTATATTTACAGTTAAATACCAACAGTGTCAACCGTCAACCAAGGAACGCGTTTTCAATTATTTTTATTGGTTTAGTTACTAATATTTCGCTCTCTCTCTTTATTATTATTTTCAAGTGTAACTTTTTGAGGTACACATCTCGTACTTAAGTCGCGTCTACATTAAAATTATAATAAATTATAATATAGTGAACCGATTTTAATGAAATAACGAAGATTCAATATTACTCGAAGATATGCTTTATGATTTCCTTTGGGAGGTTTTATCGCGAACGCAGTACTTTAGTAGGAATGTGTGTCCAAACAAACAACATTTAAAAAAATTATTGAAATGTATTATTGGCATTCTCCGTACTATTGACTACATCGGGGATGTTACTAATGACCGGACACGCCATTGGTCTAAGACATCGGCCGTTCGTGTATTGGCTGAATGCTAACGTTAAAAGTCGACTCGGTCGAGGCATTCGGGGATCCGATGAAGCTGTAAATACCTTGCCAGGTCAATAGCATAGTCAGTTCGAGAAAAAAAAAGCATTCGGGGGTTTTCGCTCAGACAGTTAAGCAAGTAACTATACTAGTATTGTATTTCTGTATCTGCCACCGTTGTATTTGATTGTTCTTGGTGGGCTAGACCTGACATGTTGGAGGAGCTGGTCTGTGAAGAGCGTACAGGGCCACTCTCGTGCGGAGCGTCGGCCCATCCGTATCGAGTATGGTATATAGCTGTGTTCAGTTGTTTATTGAATCGGCTGATTGAGGTTAAACTTTTTTATTGTTATTTTTGATAAGATCTTATAAGTACTTACTTATTTCTAGACACCTACAACAATTTTTTTCACAAAAATCTAAAAATTACAGACACGTTTGATTCACATTCTTATTATATGTATAGAATAAGATAAGATAAGATAGATTTTAATGGGTCGGCTCGCCCGGGGTAGTACCACCCTCTCATAGAAAACCGACGTGAAGTAACAGTGCTTGCATTGTTGCGTTTCGTTCGGTCAGTGAGAGCGCCGGAGACCCATCTCCCCTCCCCTCTCCTCTCTCCTCTCCTTTTCCCTCCCCTAACCCTTCCCTCCGAAAGATGGCAACGCACTTACGACTCCTCTGGGGTTGTTAGTGTGCATGGATGGTGGTGATCACTTAACAGCAGGTGACCCACCTGTTCGTTTGCCACCTATGACATAAAAAAAAAAAAAAGATAATTCCATGGATCCTCAGATATTCTCCATATGTACTTATAAAAAACTAACGAAGCCGCGGACACAAACTAGTTATTTTAAATTATCTTTAAATTTGTATACGAAAGAAATGAAAGAGCCGGAATGAAAATCTCGCAATTGCCCTTCACAAAATGATAAAATTAACTCAATGACCTTAACATAAACTACGAGAGTGATCCTCAGCAACTTGAACGATCCAATACTTGAATGTGGAGTCGTAAACATTACAGTCTTGAACTATAGAAATATTCTTTTTTACTAGTCATGGCCACTTCAAAGGGCATCGAATAAATGAACATTTTATAGAATTTTTATTTGCAAGCTGGCGAATATAATGCCACGAGGCATTTTCTCCCAGCTAACCAGCGATATTGTTATCTATACTTCTGCACTAATACATATAAAGCTGAAGAGTTTGTTTGCTTGAACGCGCTAATCTAAGAAACTACTGGTCCTATTTGAAAAATTCTTTCAGTGTTAGAATGTCGTTTATCGAGGAAGGGTATATCATCACGCTATGAACAGTAGGAGCGAAGCTCCGATGAAGATTGTTTCAAAATCGGGGTTTTATTTCCTGTTTATTGAATCGGCTGATTGAGGTTAAACTTTTTTATTGTTATTTTTGATAAGATCTTATAAGTACTTACTTATTTCTAGACACCTACAACAATTTTTTTCACAAAAATCTAAAAATTACAGACACGTTTGATTCACATTCTTATTATATGTATAGAATAAGATAAGATAAGATAGATTTTAATGGGTCGGCTCGCCCGGGGTAGTACCACCCTCTCATAGAAAACCGACGTGAAGTAACAGTGCTTGCATTGTTGCGTTTCGTTCGGTCAGTGAGAGCGCCG